>QVRM01005065.1:0-102863 GCA_003439945.1 Dermanyssus gallinae
TGTTTTCTGCTGCGGCTGCTGCAAGAATTAAAAGACGAATATATATATTCGTTTTTATGGATATACTGCCATCCATCTTGTATAGTCGTCCGCAGTTCATGAAACTGCCTTGTCGGAATTACGAGTGCCTCTATGTTGCCCGTGAGTGTCGGTCGCAGTCTTCGTCCTGGCCGCCCGGACGCTGCGACTGCTGTCACAGGCCCATAGCATACAGTCAGCACGCCTTTCAGGCAGAACCTACCCCGCAGGGTCAGCAGCGGGATGACTGACAGGCGCCTGGTGTTGTTAATGTTATGAGCAATGTGGTTGCTGTTGTTGCTGCTATTGCCATTGTTGCAGCAAAGACTTCCATCACCGGACCACTATAGGTCGGTGATGAAAGTCTATATACAACTGGTGATGGAAGTCTACACACAACTGGTGATGGAAGGTGTATACAACTGTCGTTCGTAGGCAGCATGCATCGGTCTGTATGCCCACCTTGATAGTCGAGGCCGTCATTATCGCGCGCCAGGCTTTCTGTGCCACCAGAACATCTAACCTAACTCGGCGCAGCTTGACGGCCAGCTCGAACGCTTTTACGTCGTGTTCGGCTTTGAACGCCGCTGGCGACGTCAAAGGCGGAAATAGGGGCGTCGCCAACGGAACGTGGCCACAACAGCAGCATGGGGCGGCCGCGAAAGCAGCGGGGGCGGTCAAGCGGGGGCGGTCATTCGGGCGCCCGCCCTAACGCTTCGCGCAGTACACTATGCAAAACGGGAACGCAAGTATATGGGGTTGCCAACGGCAAACCTTGGACTCTGTGCCACGGGTTAGCTTTCATTTCCATCACTGCGACTGCAGAAGCTGCTGCAGTTGTTGTTGCCGTTACGGCTGCGGTTACAAAAAAAAAAAGAAATCGTTAGCTTGCCTACCTGCCGGAATGTCCCCTCATCCGGCTGGATTGTGGTAGGACATTATGTATTGGGTGAGCGGAACGATTCCATCAACTCATTCGTCTATTTGTCCATCTATCTCTCCGTCGTCGTGGTCGTCGTCGTCGCCGACGTCCACGACCACGGGTCGACTGATTAGCATCATGTCCTATGCCACACAGCGAGTCCTGCCCACGGGATTCAGGTCTCGGATCCTGTGGGCTCCGGCAGCCGCCTGCTATCATACCTACTCCGAACCTGCCTGTGGCCTGCTCATTGGGTTTCTCCTCCTCCTCATCTTCCAGGAGTGTTTGCTCCAACCTCTTCTTGCTCCACGTGTTCATCGGTGCGTTCTTTCGCCGCGTCCTGTCCTGGTCTGTCCTGGTCTGTCTGTCCGTTGGTCGGTCGGTGGGTTGGTCTAGGTCGGCTGCGTTGGCGGTCCGTATCGCTGTGCCTACCGCACGCTCTGAACGTGTCACTACGCTGCTTTTTGTGTTTGTTTCTCGGCCCGTTTCCCGTCGCTTCGTTGCTCCTGTCGCCGACCTGGTCCTGGCGCGTGACGCCGATCCACGGGCCTTGTGGCTTCCGCGGTGCGCGCTGCAGAAGCGTCGCCGCCAACAAAAGCGTTGACTGACGACGACGATAATGATGATGAGGAGGATTATGATGATAATGACGACGACGATGACGCAGACGCACCACTCACGCACGAAACGATGTTGGCGGTCTCGTGTTCTCGCAAGTGTCGCTACCGCCTTTACCACATAAGGCGTCCGCGGCCCATATGAAATAGTGCTGCCAGGCACTAATAGTAGAAACGGTAACCGCAAAGGTAAAGGCGTGAACGTTTGCTTACACCTCGTGCTACTACTACTACTACTACCAGAGATACATCCGCCGCGAACGAATGCTCAAATGATGAATACTCGTACCGCACGGTTGTACAGTTCTGCGTGTTGTGGTCGTACAGTTCACTACACGCGTAGGCTAGCGATAGCAAAATGACGACGACGACGACGAAGGTGATAATGATAGTAAAGTTGACGAGTATGGCAATAATAAAGGCATACACACAGATACAGATGAGCTGCTCGGTAGAAGAACACATCCAAGGACCGACATAGCTCGCCGGCAAATTTATGTGTCCATGTTGTCTGTCCATCACACATCCAAGCTATAGTATGTATATATATATATATATATATATATATATATATATATATATACATTTCAATGAGAACGGCCTGTAGGCGTTCTAAGTCTATGTAGGTAGGCACCTTGGGGCCAATGTTGAAATGTGAACAATAATTGTGTAATTGCTTTAGTGCCGAAATGTCAATTCGTACAGCAGGTACAAAGCAACACGTGAATGTTTTATTGCTACTCATAGTAAGATAGTAACAGTACGAATATTTATTTTCGGAACTATTACCGCCACTTTTGACATGCTATCTACTATATGACGAACCGTTCCACGATCCGGGATGACACGTTCGTCAAGGTAAGAGCACCATCATAAATTTACCTGAGATCTAAGCGAGGTTGAGAAAAAGTCAAGGGGTAGGCTAATGAAACACGCCTATCGGAAACTACAATCGACTCGTATCATCATTGATGCTACACTTTACGCTTACTAGTATTCTTACTAACGCCACTTTTATTGAGGAAAGACGTCTCTCGTGACGGATCGTGTTCACGGATGATTTACGCTATAAGTACAGCCACAAGCCCAATGCCTTTACGCGTTATCAATGTGAACGGCCATGTATACAGGCTCGTGCAAGCAAACTCGAGAGTGCATCATGTTAAGATGCATTCTAGTCTTAGTAGAGTAACACAGCACCGTGCCGCAATATTGTGTAGTACCGCGGCAAGCAATTTTTAAGCAAGCAAAAGCAGGCGCTCGCAATGCGCCAGTTGTTAAAAAAATGCGTTTGCCTGAAAGCTACGCCGGCATGTGAAAGTAAGGGCAATCAATCCGAAACGTGCAGCAAACAGCTCGCGTTAGGGTATATATATATTTATATATTTATATATATATATATATATATATATATATATATATATATATATATATATATATATATATATATATATATACATATATATATATATATTTTTTTTTTGTTTAACAATAAGTACGTATATATATATATATATATATATATATATATATATATATATATATACGTACTTCTAACAAAAAAGTCATTTTAAATGCAACGCCACACCAACCTATTCACTATATAGTAAGTGCGTCGAAACAGGAGACCAACGTTTTTATTTCCAATCCTTCGTAGATACTCGCAGCTAAAAGGGCGGCCGATCAGCATGCCGGGGCAGGAACGGAAAATCAAGGGAGAAGCAATAACGCGCGAGGTCGTTTCACCATTACGGCAATCGATCGTGCAGCAGTGCAGCACACAGCATTGTGTAAGCGGTGTCGGATACGTATCCTTCTTTCTCCTTCTTCGTTCCCCTCTGGCGGCGTTAGCATTGCTACTGCTACTACTACTACGGGAAGTTACGCAAATTAGATAATATAATATTACTGCTAATATTTCTAGTACGAGACTACCGCCAGTGGATGGCGGCGATTGATTATTGATTCTGGCTAGGCAATCTTAACACTATTGCGGAGCTAGCGCGGAGCTCATGATCGGAGATGAAGCGCGTATAGGGGCCACTCACGCACGCACTGCGTCGTGTACTTCCGTTGGCGCTTGGAAATAGGCCGGGCCCATTACTTGCCCCTAGTGATAACAACAGGCTAGGTGGACAGGTTCTGGCGGCCAGGCAGGCAATTTCAAAAGCACCAGACGGACTGCACTGTCTGAGCGCTAAGTCTAGCCGAGGCTAGCTGCATAAACGTGAGCGGAAAAATTGATTTTCGACGATTCCCGGCGGCCGGACTATGCGAGAAGAACGGCGGTGGTCGCGGGTGAATGCCTGCGTTGTGTCTTGCATAAACAGTCTGTGACATATACATGCCGACCCTTCAAAGCTCTGGCGCGTACCAGCGGCCAGCAGCACCGCCAGCAGCTGCTGTTTCTACCCAGCCAGTTATGTGTGATTTGCACTACTTACTGCAGTGTGGGCAAATGCAGGCAACTGTAGCCGTCTCTATTGATCACTATGGGTATAGTGGCTGCGTGCGCTGTTTAAGCTCAAAACAAGTGGCCTTTGAAAGAGCATGTCCTATTGAAATTCGAACTGTAATTACTAACCACATTTCTCCCGCCCTCTCTCGCTCTCTCTCTTTCTTTTATTTATCACGTGGGGTGCGTCGCTACAGGGCTACAAAGTCGACTTTTTCATTTCGGCGCCGCGATTCAAATCTTCCTCCTTTTCAGATCTCTCTGATCCTTTGGTCCACCTCCTCATCCCCTTTTGTTTTTCCTGCATGCCTTGCTCGCTTTGCTGAGTTCAATTGGGCTCTCGCTTTAGTCCAACCGACGGCGGCCAGAATCTTTCGACGAGAGAAGAGTGGTAGGAGGATTACATTTTGTCTATGTAGTGTGAAATCATCCATTTGTTGGTTGTTGTGAGGTTGTGGTTATTGCTGCACTGTTGCATATTGATATATTTCTCTTACTTTGTCAATTCATATAACTATCCAGTGTAAGTGAGCGTGTTACTTTTCAGCCTAGAACAGCCCTGGTCTGCAGCATCCAACGATGGATCCCAAAATGGAGTGCCCCGCGATAGACGTCAATGCAAAGTCTCTGGCGTAAGAATTGTCCCCGGCTGTCTTGTTCCCAGTAGTTATCTTCAAACGTTCGCCCAATTCAGTCAGTAGTCTCTGAGTCATACCTTGGGACGACCCGGTGGTCCCAATGTCTCAAAGGCCACCGCTGGGCTGAAGTTATGAGAGAGGCAAATAAGATACACGCCGAGGTGTAAAGCGAAGGGATCGCACGGCCAGTGCAGTGCCACACTGGCGGCGGCGGAGGCCGTGTCGCGTGGCTGTGCAAGCAGGATCGGCAAGCCGAGATCCACTTCGTATTGGCGAGCCATAGCTAGCGTGTTTTTCGTGCAGTAGGTGCACAGAGAAGACACTTGTGAACGCTGTCCACGCGCCTTGCCTTCCACCCAGCCACCCAGCCAGCCATCTCTAGCAAAGTTTGGAGCGGCAGCTGCGACGTCGTCGTCGTCGTCTCGACGCACCTGGCCAGAATGCACCGAGCCGTCGCGCCTATTGCCTCTCTATCTTCCGATTCAACGAACGAAAGAAAAATTAGACAGACGCGGGAAGTCACGGACGCCGGCGAGCATCTAGACACGTTGTAGTCTATCGTCTAGTAGGTTGACGAGCCCTTTAGAGAAAAGCAAACGGAAAAACGGACGAGTACAGCAGCGAGTGCCACTGCAGAGAGATAGCTGCTGCAGACAGAGGCAGCAGCAGCTATGATTGCTGCCTTTCGTGACCTGCCTGCAACTAACGGTACGACAAGTTCTGTAAACTCAACTATCAACTCTGTTTGAACTATTTGCACTATAAAAAAGAAACCCATAGGAAATTAATGTATACAATATATGCACATGTATATGTATATAGAAAATATTGTGATGATTTATTAACCATTTACAATACGTTTGCACACTCGGCAGTGCTCGCCTTCTATATATATATATATATATATATATACATACTCGTCTATATATATATATATATATATATATATATATATATATACATATATACGTACGCAGTTAGAGCGTAAAATATTTCAATATTAAAATGTTTCTAATGTGGATAGTCGGACACCATAGAAGGCGCCATTGCGGTTGAACGAGATAATCGGTGGAGCAACTAGACGCACTGTCGTGTTTCGCAGAAAATTCTGCTGAAAGGTGGTGTTCACTCAAGCTATATTTTATATATTGTTTGCGATTTATCGACACAGAACTACCTCAGCCTTAAAGGGGTAGGATACACGTTCAGTTTTACTAGTAGTAGTACTATTATTACTAGTGCCCGCATCCGAGCCGCACTGTATCGGAGCTAAGCTCTACACGCTAGAAACGAAACCTAGAGCCGAAACGGGTGGCGTCTGAGATAGTGTACGTTAGCGTAACGAACAATAATGGTGAAGCGTAGTCGGATTTCGCCACGGACGCGAGCCGAGGCTAGCTCTCATGATTCCATTCTCCCGCGGGAATAGACGCGTGGCAAAGCGAATAGAGGAACATGGCCATCATTGGGTAAATAGGCTGGCTGGTCAGACGGCACACAATAACGTTGCGTTGGATTATAATGCTAGAAGGCAACCGCAATACTAGCAATAACTACACTATCATCCAGACAACCGGACCACGCAACCACTCACGGCGAGAGTATCGATTTGCCAGCGGTAAATACCCCTCACAACTGGTTAAGCTTATACCACTTATATACGTGAAGCCTTTGTATATATTAGGCTTAGTTATTTTTTTTAGGCTAGTTGCCCTCGATCCTAACGAAATTGACTGTTTCTTTTTACAACTTCTACTCGTGGTATTGACGTTATTCTTCTACAACTGTTCCCAAAAAAAATTGCATGTATAACGCATTTTTAGACTGCTGTCTCTTCATTGTAACTATGTGTATACTACACAACAGAAGAACTCTCCCCGCTAGCACACGAAACACCACTCACGTAAGATCGCAACTTAACTGAACTTTCATAGCGCTTTCAGAAGAAGGTGAGCCAAACATGGTTCGACTAAAAGATGAAGCTAAAGCAGACACCTCATCGGCAATTGCTATAAAAACGCGCAAAGCTAAAGCTGAGAAGAGACATATAATAGTTTTCAAATTTAACCTTGACTTTAAGGATGCTGCCAAATCTTTTCGATGTTAACGAGCGGTTGTGGGGTCCCACTTCTCTACTAAACCTTGTGACGGGCTCTCGCGGAGCTACGAGCAGTTAGACTAAAGCTGATCTTTCGCGACCCACTTTTCATCTCTAGTTGGCGATTGTGCGAGTGACTCTACAATGGAGAACCGTATGCAACTGTATCCTAAAAAAATGTATTGTTGTGAACATTTTTGCATTTGTGACTTCGATTATCTATAACAGCACACCCACACTTCTCTCCGTTACAACCGTACGCGATCTAGGTGTCCACAGCCGATCTTAATTTCACCGTTCTTATTATGCACGTTGCAAAAACGTCCATAGATTTAGTAACGACATGTTCTAGATACCTACTTCTAAGAGACCCCCGCATATTTGTTTACTAGATTTACTTTTCGCGGTTTTCACATAACGATCTTATCACCAAAGAACGCACGAAGACACCACGATGTTTACGCGTCAACTTTAAGAGGATGACAGTGGTGCATCCACTATCTTCAAAGCTGTTCCAATGCAGTTGCTTTGGACAAACTACTATAATATATGGTTAGATCGAGAGAGATTTACAGAGTGCATGTATAACTAAGCCTTAGCTAGTAGAACAATTCATATGTAGATATCCGTGGCCTAGTTGAACCGAAACTGGAAGTGACAGCCGTAAAGCTTGCAGGCTCATAGCGACTGTTGCTGGTATCCTCAGATACAACGGCCCAATGTTGGAACTGAAAGCGCTTATCTCTAGCCAACGGCTCTCCCGTCTCCGAGATAAAACTCGACGCGGTGTGCTTTCTTGTTTCCTCCTCCGCCTTTAGAGAAATGGCAGATAGAGTAACGTGCAATGCCAATATAAGCTTACTTGGGAAAGCCACAAGCCAAGACAAAAGATAACGTTGTTAAGCTTTGATAAATTTAAACGACAATTTACACTTGACTGCACTTCTTTAACGATATCAATTAAATCGGATATCACCTACTTTCGTAATTAGCTGAACTTCCATAACGCAGTTACTTCTTTCAGAAGAACGTGAGCCAAATATGGTTGTAACAGGTCCATAGGATACTCAATAAGATAAGTCAGTGGCCTAACTATTAACTAAAACTGCAATGGTTTGGTAGAAACATTTTCTAAGTGGCTTACTAACATCATGCGTGTATGATCTTTGCTGGCTACATTCGGGGAATCCTCCGAGATCGCATCATTGTTACCAGGACCGACCTCAAACTGTCAAACATGAATGCCTTTTGCAGATGCGTCTTCAAGCTTTCTTTTACATTAAGTGTGACTGGCAACTTCTACGATCCTGTAACGAATAGTCTATTGAATTTGTACACTCGGCCGTTTTTGGAGGGCTTATATCTTGTAAGTATCTTGGAAATTATCTTAGAAATGCAAAGTAATTGCGGAATAAATACGTGTCTTTTTTTGCCTAACCGCGAATATCTTGACTTATACCGGATAAAGTACAGAAATAACCAAAGCTAATCCAAAAACAGTGGTCCTTCAAGGTCAATGGAAAAAGTAAAACGCTCCTGGCCACAGCAATATATAATAGGTCACGGGTGGGCCAGTAACCCAGTAAAGTTGGCAGTGTCCCGCCCGTGATTGGGTTCGCGCTTTACGCTCTGTCCTACCATAAAGCCAGCGTCTCGTTTAACACCGCTTTCATCCATTTTTCTGCCGGTTTTGGGGCCGTTGGAGCCTGTAGAATAGATTCGCATACGCGCCACTGCGATGAACGTATAGGACTCCTGCTACCACGGCGTACTGTTTGCGCTGAGCAGTACCGTAGACCCGACGCACTCAACTATTTTTCTCTTATAAGTGCGTTTTATTAACAGCATGTGCGATGACCATAATAACTTCATTTATTTTTCTGTAACGCTAATGCCCGTGTACGGTTTTGCACTCTTTATTAACGACATAGTGTTTGCAATAGCTTTACACTAAGTGCGAATGTATTCTATTATTATTATTATTATTATTAATGTTATTATTATTATTATTATTATTATTATTATTATTATTATGTGTCGGGGATACCGACCGGCTGGTTGGCGAAGATGAGCGTCGTCCAGTTAGGCTAACCTCACTTCTGTTTACAAAGGCCGGATCTGCTTATCTGGAGTAGCACAGTGACTGACTCTCTGATACGCCTTGAGGTTCGTCGCGGTGCATTTTGCCCAGGCTTTGCGGCTAGGCCTACTGAACCATAACGACCTTCACCGGTATAATAATGTTCGGCGGGCGCACAAATATGCCCTGGCAAAAGTTAAGCATTTGGCTAGCCTGCAGCACTTACAATCTCTTTAGAACAAAATGTGGTCGGCCACCTGGTAGTTGCGAGTAACAATAGTCAGACAGAAAGTTTCTATTGGACGGCTTCTTAGTTAGGTATACATAACGGCAGAATCTGAGCAAGTTGTTCAGAACAATGCCTAATGAGGCCCACAGGAGTGAGCTTATGTATGAGGTTCCGAATTGTGTTATAGTATTCAATACTTTATGGTACGCGGCAGATGTTCCCTAACAACAACTGTGTTCTTTCGTTTAAAATGATACAGAATACAAAAATGTTTAATCTAATTGCACACCACGGCAGGTCAACAACCGCGCACTTGAACGTTTTCATACGGAAAGCAGATTTCGCTATGACACTATGTCGAGGTTTTCTTGTTAGAAACCTCACCCCCCAGTTATTCAGTCTCAGCGCGATAAACGCCGCGGCCCACAACTCAGCTGATAGTAGTTGTTCGAAAATTGCTCAAGGAATTCTTCTTGCTTAACTCTGCACCCGATGTTGACGACGCCTCGGCAGCAAACAACGGAGTTCCAGCCAGGCAAGGGTTTTGAACAGCTAGAGCCATCTTTCCGTGGCTGGTATCTAGAGTGTTACTTGCCAGCAGTATGCACTACATCGGAGCACTTGCCATCGAAGCATATCACACTCATACATACTTACGTGTATGTATACGAAGTGTGGTAAGATCTATACTATTTTAGTTGTAATTATACTGCTCTGTTACGTGACAGCAACAATGAGGCTGTTGCAAGTTGATGTTTGTCAATTTGTGGTGGCCGGTCTGAGCCTACTTTGCTCGGAGTTGGCCGACGTCAACGCCGACAAGGTTAGTGGCCATTATCACCGGACGGCTTTCACTTTCCTCACTCTCTCTATATCTCTCCTACACTCTCTATATCTCTCCTACACTCTCTATATCTCTCCTACACTCTCTATATCTCTCCTACACTCTCTATATCTCTCCTACACTCTCTATATCTCTCCTACACTCTCTATATCTCTCCTACACTCTCTATATCCTCCTCCTATCCTACACTCTCTATATCTCCCCTACACTCTCTATACCTCTCCTACATTCTCTGTACCCCTCCTACACTCTATATACCTCTCCTACACTCTCTATACCCCTCCTACACTCTCTATACCTCTCCTACACTCTCTATACCCCTCC
The DNA here is from genome assembly GCA_003439945.1 of Dermanyssus gallinae. Lineage (NCBI taxonomy): Eukaryota > Metazoa > Arthropoda > Arachnida > Mesostigmata > Dermanyssidae > Dermanyssus > Dermanyssus gallinae. Next base: position 10,226 of record QVRM01005065.1, read on the forward strand.
TACACTCTCTATACCCCTCCTACACTCTCTATACCTCTCCTACACTCTCTATACCTCTCCTACACTCTCTATACCTCTTCTACACTCTCGATACTTCTCCTACACTCTCGATACCTTCTCCTACACTCTCGATACCTCCCCTACACTCTCTATACCTCTGCTACACTCTCTCCTACATATATATACTTCGTTTTCTCTCCTTCTCTCCGTCTTCTCTGCGTTCTGGCCCCGTCTGTTGTCGTGTCTCTCTGCTTCTGGGGTGAGCGAGCGATCCTCGGGGAACCGACCGCCTTGACCTTGTTGTTCGCCGTTCGGCTGCTTCTCGCCTCGATGGTAGCTGTCGTCAACCGGAACGGGAACAGCGACGGGCAGCTGCTCGTCCGAGATAGAACAAATGGGGCAAACTAGACTATGACGAATCGACAAGCTGAAAACATGATGACAACAACAATACAGCGACAACAACGTCTAGCGACTGCTAGTTTATACTGCCGACAGCTGTAAAAGGTGTCTACGGCTCACGTAGAGCTAGCTAGGCTAGGTTAGGTTAGGTCAGGTCACGCCAGACCAAGCGTGGCTACAGTTGGCTAGCTGCCTGGCTGCCTGGCTAGTGAGAGTGCATTGTAGTATTGATCGCAGCCAAGGACAGTCTGAACAAAAAATCCACCGAGCACCTACCTATCTTGCAATTCGGCTCTCGTTGTATGAGAGGCGTTGTTATAACGGCGGCAGGGTCGTCGTCGACGGGTGTCATTTGCGGAAGCTTTTGCTTCTACGAAACTTGATGCAATTTAGTGAACGAAACTTAAGAACTCAGTGTATAGTTGCGGTAGATAAGACTGATAGATAGATATGAATGTTATCTATCCTTATATCTACTAAAGGTATACAACAGTAATAGTACGATTCGTGTGTCAAACTGCAACGAAGAAGGTGATGCAATCGACGTTTGTACATTGTACGTGCATTTAGGTTAAATTATTATTTACCAATAGGAGCGTCATGTAGACTAGCAGAATGCGACTTGCACTGCATTGCTCCATAATGATGAGGAAACTCAGGGAAACTAAAACCCTCGTCGGTTATAATATTTCCAACTCGTGGGCGCGAATCAGGTGGCTTATCCTGACCGGATACCACCAACCTCGGCTTTTTTATTTATATATATATATATATATATATATATAAATGTATATCACCATATCTCATGAGGTGTAGCACCGTGTCATAAACATACAAGTTCTACATCTCCACTTTACTCAGCGTAACGTCCTCGTTACAGTATGATGTTTTATTATTCATATACGTATACGCCACAGATAGCTGTATTCTAAGAATTACAAATCTACAGATGTTATAATATCTCTGGATTTTGAGACTACTACTAATTGATTACTAAGATGAGAACAAGTACTTGAGAGTCTGAAGAGGCTTTCAGTGTATAAGAATACTCAAACAGCCAAAAAAAAGCAGCTCAAATATGTATTTTAAAAAAGCTTTTTATGGGCAGATCGGCTTCCAAAATCGAAAATGTTTTAACCCATTTTCAGTACAGTAAATAATGCAGATTCTAGATTTTGCATCGCTTGTATAAACGGTAATAGCATTGGCGTTAATATCAGCAGCTACAACAACGCCTGCACGCTTATAAATGACATTATTGGCAGGTGTGGGTAAGCACGGGGTTTTTCAAAGCATGGAGTGATTAAAAACGCTCAAACAGATAATAAAAATAATTTATTTTAAATGTGCTTATACCGCCCGCGCCCAATACAGTGTGTCTGTTCAATTTTATTCTACAATGCCAATATACATATGAATAATGATAGTGACGTGTTTCCGTGACATATACATAATATGTGTCAAGGAGCTACGAATAGGTAGCTCCGTCGCTATTGATGGTAGACGAATCTTATGTGATTGGAGTATCGCAGTGACTTGGATTGCTCGACTTGATCGGATTTGAACGTAATGAAATAATCGACTCGCAGCAGGCCCCATTGGTGCAGCGACCTCGGGCGGAAGCGGCGACAGCAACGGTATAAATATTTATATATATATATATATATATATATATATATATATATATATATATATATATATATATATATGGAACTCCCAATGGAGTTTAGAACCGTTCCACCAGAATAGCAGAGTAAACAACAACAACAACAACAATAACGCAACAATAACAACAACGATGACGACAGGGAAGCAATCGTTTTGCGAATTTGCGCGCGTTTAAGCTTTCAAGCTTTTGAGCTAACCCGATCTGCTTAGTGAGCCAGAAGGGCACGAACTGGAGCCTCGGTAGAGGTGGTTGTTGTTGTTGTTGTCGTCGTCGTCGTCGTCTCCGCCGCTGCTGCTGCCGCTGCTGCAGCCTCTAACGGCGACAAGACCTGCGTAAACTTTTAATGCGATTAGCAGTAACCTTCGCTGATCTTGGGCACACTTGCTTGCGGGCTTCTATCTCTCTGCCCGGCGGCATCCTCCGCGCAGCCGGCTTTTGCAGCGTCACGCTGACGCAACACAACGAATAGTCGACACGCAGCAATCAGTCTCAATGGCAATGCAATAATTTCTGTTCCGCTGTTTCCGTCTTCTTCTCAGGAGGAGCGCTGAGACCCGGCGTACAAAGGGAAACACTGGCATGGCCTCCTCTAAACGTACACGTACACATACCCAAAAACAGCCAGGTTTAACTCAGTATCTGTCTCTCAGTTTCTTCTTTGTGCCCTTTTTCGTCAACATTTTTATAACGACATTCATGACGTGCATGCATATTCACGTATTCAATGACACTCAACTTTGATTTACTTGACTTAGCTAATAACCTTGACTAATTGAATTATGGATATTTGATGTGGATATCTTGCTAAGGCTTTTCTTTTCGCTCCCTCTTTCTCTTCTCCCCCTCTTTCCCTCTTTCTCTTCGTTGACCCTAACCTTGTCAGTCATGAATGTTGCTAAAATTCGCTGCCTTTGCGCAAAATATGTTTTATGTTGGCTCACCGGGTTAACTTGTTATCATTAGCACAATTTTTCTAAGCTCTATCATACTTTGAGACAACCTTGGTGCAGGCGCCCATTTACAAGGTCGCAGAGGAAGAGAGAAACACGTTCCACAAAGGATTCGGTTGGGCAAGTTCGATTATTGAGGTCAGCTACAGCTGCCAGCCTTTATAAAATGCTCCTACACTTCCAGACCTGTTGACGGTATTCACCAGGCGACCTGCTTTTGCAATAGAATGCGGTTTTCCAAACGGGATCAGGCGTAGAGGGGAAGAAGCCCGCTCTACGTGTCGTTCACTGAATAAATGTTCAGGCTAATTAGGTGGAGAGCGTCGTTCTCAAGGTCAGTCTACAATTCGAGAGTGCCGACGTGCTGGACAGCCAATGACCAAGCACGTTATGTTTCGTAATATTGACATCGATAATCGTGGGACGTACTTTGCGTTTTTGCGCACACCATTCAAGTACGTGCAGTATTGCATTCTACTAACTGAAGCTGACTGAAAAAAAGTAAAATTCTTTAAAATCTCTTTTGCTTACTATCGGTATGGCCCGAACTCCGATAGCTAATTACCATTCGAGGAGTGACTGCTGTGTTTTACCTGAGGCAGTCGGTATAGTAATCTGCCAGGCAGCCTTAAGCAATCTGTCGCATAATAGTAAAATATGAAACTAACTGTAAGGCTTTATTGGCAAGCACTTAAGTGAAACACTTATTTTTGTAGCAAAGTAAAAGATGGTTATGGTAGTTAGTTAAATTCAATAACTAATTGCTCAGCATAAGCACAAATAGGTGCTGAGCGTAAACGGAAATATCTACGAATATACCTTGGAAATATTCACTTGGCGTCAATAATACGCTGCTTTCTGAGTAGTTCAGGAAAAACTCATTGCTGTGGTTACAAATAAGTTTACAGCGAGCATACGATGGAGCACGTAGCCGGGCGCGTGGTTGCGTGTCTGCTTGGAACCCATTATTTAAATTTCCTGATGACCTTTACAGGTGCAATAAGGCAAACATCTTTTTTTTTATTTATAGTGGAATATCAGTAACGTAAGTAAATAAAGGGTTTGACGTGCTAATCATGCAGGTTTTGTGGTAAGGTGTTTAACAAAGCATTTGAGTGTTTATTGTCATGGTGGCTAAAAGTAAATGAGAAGCCGAGCAAACAACACTCGATGCTTCTGATTGGCTATAAGTTTATGCTATTTGCCAGTTACCGCAAGGTGACAAGTATTTTAACCTACTCACCTCGCTTAACTGTAATGTGCTGAGTAAGGTCTAAAAACGGTTTCTTGGTCAAGAACGATAGGTCATTTACAGAAAGGCTTAAAGTCAAGATAACAGCCTAGCTATCACGTTTTTTGCTGTTTTAGAAGGTTTCGGAAATGCATGATGCACATGCATCACTAGCAACCTGCGTAACTAGAGTAGGGCTTACAAACTCACTAATTCAGAATTCCTCCCGCTCGCTCCCAGGTTGGGCAATACGTGGCATTTTGTCGAAGTCGTAGAAGAGGCGTTGCCAGTCTCTTTCAGCTCCGTCTCCGCCTATATTTCTGTATGTTAACATGTAACAAGACACAGGACTAATGCCAAGATATACATCGTCCTGAGAATGTTTGTCAAGACCTTGAAGGCCTGGCAGCACTTCCACTCTCCCTCTCACTCTCACCTCTATAGGCTCATCGTTTTGACAATTCTTCTGAGGTTGCCGCACGAGCTCTTTTCGCCTAGCAGTTCTTGGCTGTCTTGAACGTCGAAATGGTGTTAAACAGGTCCGTCGCCCCCCTCCATACTTTCGTTAAGTTCACCATGTAGCTAACCGCCCTTCTGATGGGGCGGCCCATTGCGGCCGTAGAGCCCGTATACGTTGCTTCCTAAAGAGACTCGCCCGCCTTCCCAGAGTAGCACATCACAGCTGCAGCCAGGCACTCAAGCCCGGTGGCGTGGTGCATTCGCCTGCGCCTCGCGGCCAGAGGAGACACACAGGTGCGCGAGTTTAAGCCCCACCGTTGCACATTTGTGTTTATGGGGGTCCGTCTATGAAGCAATGCGAAAAGCAGTCCCGTGGACGTTAAATCTTGTCTGAGGGCCAGCCCGAAAAGTCGATTTATACCTTGGCATGAATTGGATGCATGTATATATGCATAAAGACACGCGAACCATAGCTAAATTAGAGAGAATAGCTGGGGTGCCTCTTCCACGGCTTCGAACAGATGCCAAGTATTACCGAGCCTGGGGTAGAATCCGGTTTCTATCCGGATTCTACCCCAGGCCTACGGGTTTGTAAGTCTCACGTAGGCTGCTAGTAACGCAAGTGCATTATGCCTTCTCGAAACCTTCTAGAAAAACATGAAAAGGAGTATTTTTCAAATTTTCGAAGAGGAAACAATAAAAAGAGTCTAGGTCCGGAGAATAGAGATTGATAAAAAAAAAGTTCCATTCTCAAATCGGCTAGTTTTGCCAATTTTCAGGAGCATTGCTCTGATGAAACAGGACATTTATTTAAAGCTGGCCGTTTCTCATAAAGTTCTTGGTGCAACAGTCCAATATAATATTATCCTGTGATCGCTTTACCGTTCTCAAGGCAGTCGACCAGAATTATTTCACGTTGGTTCCAAAAAATCGTTGGCATTTGATTTTCGGCCAATGTGCCATTGTGTACCCTCTGCGGAGGTCCTTCACCGGGCGCGCACCATTGCCGAAATGTTTCTTGAGTCTCGGGATGCTGAACGTGGTTCATCCTTGATGCTCGTGTGACCTCTTTCAAACTCATAAATCCAGGCAGAAACAGTAGCAAAACATGGCACAGACCTATTGTGAACCTTGCATTCCAACCCTCTCAACTAAAAAAATACTAACTGCTAGATAACTGCTCGAACCTCTTTTCTTTTCATTTTCGAAAATCACACAGATACGTTGTACGGCAAAAGTAGCTAAACGACATTGTAACGGCTAATTACTATACTATGTTGACTGCTAACGAATGAAAAGCAGTGAGGCCTTTGTTGAACTCACACAAAATTTCGGCCCGAAACTGAATTCATTGAGCAAAAATAACAGATAAAATCAGCTTTGCTCATTTAAATATCTGTTTTGAAAACACAACGGACTTCTCAGAGGTGTGGCGGGCATTAAAAAACACATTTAAAAATTCCAGTTTCATTCTGTCTAACCCATATTTGCCATTTGAATCATAAGGACATCTGATCAGTGATAGGATTGAAACCTTCTACCGAATTCGCCAGGTTTGACGTCCGTCGTCGCACAGAAAGCGGCTCAGTTCATCAGGAGACTCAGCAGAAGTACTTATCGAGAACATTGGTTGCGCAATCAACCTGCTTGCCAGCCTGGTTGTGGACTTAAATGATCGCCTAGGCCGAAACCCATTACTAGCGCGCACAAAAGCGCCGCTCAAAACCGTCAACGGTTATGGGTTACATGTATGCTCAGGCTCGTCATTACAGACCTTCTTCACAAACTGCAGGTAGCGTCAAGCGGCATACCCCGAACATTCGGATCATACACTATTATTGCAAATTACCATGAATCAGATATTCACGATGTTACCACAATTGATGCAATACACAATTGTCATTTCTGTCAGCTATTAAAAGCATTATCATTCCTATCTAATATCACAGCCTGCTTCTACGTATACGTGAATTATACGTGTTACACTGTATACAATGTGCAACGTACATATTTTGTGTCACGCAAATAAATGTATGCTGGTTTAATTAAGATACATATATATATATATATATATATATTTTGTTCTAGGTAGGCCGATGAAACGAAATTTTGCGATGTTGATACTGTCCAACCTATTCGGCTCGTACCGGTTGGCTTGTATCGTTCTTGGTGTGATTGCGCTCGCGTGCGAAACTGAACAAGATAGCCACCTTCAGGCTTTTCCTACGCTAAACCACCTGCTTTTTCAGGCGTTCGACGTGACACGCTGTGTTGCGGTAAAGTGAGGTGCGACGAGCAAGCAAGCTTAGGTGAGGGACGTAACGGGCCGCTTTGTCCGACTTTGAAGTACAGCTTCGCTAAACGGCAAGTACCATCCTCTATCGACGGGCGTGGAGCCGCCCGAACGAGGTGCAGGCGAAAGCCTCGACAACGCCTCAAGGAACGCAAACATGGAAGAGAGACGTAGAACAGGAATAGAGAGACAACGACGAGAGAAACGGTGCGACACACATCGATCGACCGATCGGCGATTAACTCTTAATAACACCGGCACAGCAGCATCGAACTTCGGAGTGACGGCTGAAGCTCTCTCCTTCTGAGATCGGAAGACGACGTCCTCGACTTCACTTTCTTTCTCCTTGTTTTTCCGTTTCCGTCACGACTAACATGACTGGCTCGTTGCGGCCGCTGCTGCTGCTGATGACGATTTAGCTAGTTCAAGCACGGATAAGTTCGTATGCTAGAAGTAGAAGAACGAGATGAGGCTGAAGACAACGACAACGATAACGACGACGACGACGATGATGGATATAAGAGAAGGTTTATTCTCTCCCTTCGAGTTTCTCTGAAGTAACCTCGTTTGTAGCCGGTTTGCAGCGGTAAGGATCGTCTGTCTGTTCGTCCACACGGAGAAGCATGGAGAAGCACGACGGACATGAGGAAAAGAACGAGCTCGAACTGATGCTTCGAACTGCTGCACGTAAACGTTCGATTGGAGCGCTCCACCGACTGGGGCCGATAACCAGCCAGTCAGCCATCTGAGAATGTTTGGAGATGGTGTCGCTCATAATTTACCACGAGCATCTATGTCTGTGCCTCTCTATCTCTCTCTCTCTCGCTCTCTTTCTCTAGCTTTCCTTCCTTCACTGCTCCCCCGCTGTGTCGTCGTTTCCACTTCATTGATGCCAATTAGAAGATAGCGAAGTTGACGTTGTCGTCGTCGTTGTCGTCGTCGTCGTCGTCGCCGTCTTCGTCGAGCGACAGACATCACTTTGTACGCTGTTCCCGTTAGCAACGACGTGTCTTTGCTTTTTCAACTTTTCGCGCTGCTGACTTACGACTTCGAGTATTTTCGTCGAGATGAAGGCAAAACAGGAGCGACACACACACAGAGAGAGCGAGAGAGAGCACGCGCTTGTGGTACTTCGAATCGAGGCTGCAAATCGAGTTTCTTCGAGTTCGTCTGCTCCCGTATGTATCTCGTATGCAAGACGTATGAGAGTGAAGATTATTAGACAGCACGAGCACAAACCCAGACAGACCCAGACGAGAACTACACGGCGTCGTCCAGCTTAAACCGTTAGGCGTCGTCTGCAGCTAGACTAACGTCGCCTCAATGTCAGGCGGTTATGTTAGTGCACGCACTGTGAGCACCACCTCGCCTAAGTTCGAACAGGCAAAAACCGTTGTTGCTGATGAGGCGAGCGCCGCCGAGTTGAAAACCAATCGAATCGAATTCGAATTCGTCGTTGCGATTATAACGCGTTTGTGGACGGGCTCTTGCGGCAATATGCGCCGGCTAATGACGCCGGTAGTTAAAACAGTGAGAATGGCAGAGAACTCCTCCCTCGGCCGGCTTAACGAACGAAAACGTTACGTATGAGAGATACACTCATTCCTAAAAATTGTCCGCTTTCGCCTAGATATTTAGATGTATTTGGGCCAATATCGACTCATCGATTAAGTCTAATGAGGGTAAGCCTATGTGCATAAACGGGAACGCAGTAAAGCTTTGCGACAGAATGATAAATATATAGTCGTACTCTTGTTCTGAGTGCGATTCCCTTTAAAAAATTATATATATATATATATATATATATATATATGGGGAACGAACCTGGCTGTTTTTTAATCGGTCGTCTGTTCGTTTATTCTTTCGTTTGTCTATATATATATATATATATATATATATATATATATTTTATTACAATATTGATTATTAGAGATAATATATATATATATATATATATATATATATATATATATATATATATATATATATTTTATTACAATATTGATTATTAGAGATAATATATATATATATATATATATATATATATATGGGAAACGAATCTAGCTGTTTTTTAATCGTTAGGTATAGTTTTTTAAAAACCCTCAAATATTTATCCATCAATTCATATAACAATGTTGTGTAAGTGAACTTGTTAATTCTCAGTGTAGAATAGCCCTGATCTGCACCTTTGGCAAGCGAATTGAGATCGCATTGCCCCGCTGGAAGTAGTTATCTTCAAACGTTCGTTCAATGCAGTAAGTAGCGTCTCAGTCAGGGGGCCCGATAGTCTCAAAGCCTCGAAAGCCATTGGGCTGAAGTTATGAGCTCCCGTCAGTTCGGCGTATTTGTTGATCTTGTTCTTTTCTGCTAGGGTCGCGGCGTGATCGGCTCTTAGTGAACCGAAACCGAACATTGAGGGAAAAAGTGAGTCGGCTACGTTGGCGTCCCATATGAGGGTCCGACCTCGTTCAAAGGGGATGAGAGTCATCCCGTCGGGACGCTTGCCGTCGTTCCTAGTTAGTCCAGTTAGTTCCAACGTGCTTGAGTATAAGTATTATACTTTTTTTTTTTTTTAATGGTGAGAGGGAAAAATGCGTTTACGCACACCCAGAGCGGGTAGTGTGGGACTCGATGCCGATGTTGTTGGCATAATACCCACTAAAAACCTCTCACCTAAATGGCCTCAGGAAGAGGCGAGGAGCTGGAACCATTTTTTAATATTACTTCAACCCCTACTTCTTCCTTAGGGTTGCGTGATCAGAGCGCACATCGCGGTCTGCACCAGATCTTTCTGTTCAATAATCGTCGCGGCAAAATCCTTTCGAGTATAAGTATTATACTAATGGTTATAAGCTTACTCCATCTCACGGTAATTATCATAATTAATTATGCTATACTTAAGCACACACAAAACTATACGTATATAGAAGTGCATAGCCGTACTAGGCAACTTTTGGGGTAACACGATTGTTCATAATCGCTGTTGTTGTTCGTAAGTTGCTCTTAAGATCCTTTTGATACCTTAGACAGGTTACATTTTCCTATAAGATGGCAATCGCATAAAACAGTAGTACTTTTTAGATGTTCTTTAGATGTAACAGCAGTACACACCAAGCTACCATTTCAATTACTGTGGAAGCGTGGGGACATTACAATAAGAAAGGGAGTAACAACACATTTGTTTTACAAATGTGTGCGCTTTATTTGAGTAAAAGGTTGAACCAACATTATATTAATATATGTGTTTTGGGATTACACATTGGTAAGTGTGTGTACACATATCACCCTTTTATATCAGGGCAATATACTTGCTGCACAATGATCAATCGTCGTCTGCTTTGCATGGTAAAGCTGGCGGATCGTCGCGACAGCGCTTTAGAGAAACTCTGCGAATGTCTTAAAAATGTATTTGTAATAGAGGGTATTGTTGTAAGTGGACGGATAATCCCTTAAAGGCGTTCTGTCGTCGACGCGGAAACGTTGGTCACGCAAAACAGGCTCTCGGTTGGAGTTACCGCTGTTGCTATTGGCTGCGTTTGTGCCATCTGGGAACATTCTGGGACGTTGCATGAAGTGACGTCAAGCGAAGTACGTTGAACGCTAGTTTAAATGAAACATAACTTGTGGCTTATTTCAACGTCGAGTCATCAGCACGAGGAACTAGAGAAACTGTAAATGAAGGTGTGGTAGATAGCAGGTTGGCGGCAACACCATTTAGATAAAATCACAGTAAAGTGGTGCAAACGTCCACGTTAAATAGTGCGGTCGAACGTGGCTTCGAAGGAGAGTGGTGAAATCATGATCATAGGACTTTTCACTTTTTAAAATGAAGAGAAAAACGGAAGAAAAAAAATTCTATATTTGAGTGAATTAAAAGGCAACGCTTAATTCTTGACAGTAAGTATTTTAACTAATAATTTGCAACAAAAGGAAAGGAGAAGAAGAACGTATTTGGTAAAGACAACCTGGGTTACATAAGGCAAGGCCTTCTACTTTTCTGGACTGTAAAGTGTTCACAAGACCAGATGCAATTTTGTAAACGGGTTGTTACCTCTGTGCATTTCAGAAAACTCGTCTCGACTTCGCCCAGAATACGATGTCATGGAGCACTGAGTGGCACCGGACGAATTTAACTATTATTTCTATGATGTGCACAAGAAAGAACGAGTTTCGTTAGAACGGCACTCAGGTGGCGGTTCGGTGATGATGGGAGCCGCTGTCGGGTATCATACAAAGTCGTCGATTGTGTTTTTCAAATGGTCGTGTTAATATGACACGCCATAGGGAGTTACTGGAAGAGCAATCGGCGCATTTCGAACTTTGGGCGCATTAGGAGGACCCGACTCTGTTTTTCAACACGATAAGGCCCCGATTCTGATCGGAAGCTGGTTCGAATAACGTCACATTGAGGTCCTACGCTGGCCTGCAGTCACGCCTGATTTCAATATCATCGAGAATGTGTGGGGCTGGCTTGCCCGAAAGGTTTCGAACCAGGTAGAACTAAAAGAAGCAATTGTGAAACCTTGGCGCGGGCACTCGCAAGATGTAATCCGAAACATGTTCAACACAATATCAAACCGCACTTTTGAGGCTATCTAACTTAACGGGAAGTTCACTGAGTATAAAACAGCACTATACTTAATACCCAGTGAACTTCCCGTTAAGTTGGATAGCCTCAAAAATGCGGTTTGGTATTGTGTTGAACATGTTTCGGATTACATCTTGCGAGTGCCCGCCCAATTGCTTCTTTTAGTTCTACCTGGTTCGAAAGGTTTCCAATCCAACTTAACAGGAAGTTCACTGAGTATTAAGTATAGTGCTGTTTTATGCAAAACTTGTTGTACGAATCCGGTTTTAAAATATTTACTTGTGGTCAATTTAATCAAATAGGGTATGCCCGAATTTAACAAAGAAAAACGTTTTTCCTTACGACACTTTTCTACTTAGATATATGTTATTGTTATTGTATGCGGAGTGACACTTCTCACTTTCATCTCCAAACAACAGGGCAAGTATATGTCTTAGCCGGATGCGGCTGGTGCAATGAATATCCAAAGTGCTTTTAGGAAAGCTGTGCCTTGGACAAAAGGCAGTCTTTGTCACATATAGCTACGTCGCCTATGCCATGTACAATATGTTGTCAGTGGCGGTATTTTTAAAATTAAGACATCAATAGCGCCTCTAAGGATAACCTTTTTCGGGCTGACTCTCAGTCAACATTTAATGTCCACGGGTTTGCTTTCGCATTGCTTCGTAAAACGTTGCCTTTAAGCATATAACTTGAAGGGCGAAAACGCCGGTAAGGTGCGAGTTTGGCAAATGGCTTAGCGAATCTTTTACTGTACGCGTGTTTTCCGGGGATGTCAGATTTGTTTTTCAGTAGGAAACCTACTTGGTATTGACTGAGGTTATTGCTCTCCGCAACATCGGTAGCCTGAACCCGTAGGTTAACTATTGTAGTCACAATGGGTTGCACTCAGTTTCTTCCGTCTAAACTACGATCATGCTAGTCATGGTCGTCATCTGCTGGTCATCTTGTTTAACGAGGCTTTCTTTTAACGTTTTTCATTCCCGTCCCCGGTCTCTTAGTTCTAGACTACTTTCGGTATTTATGGCCACTTTGCGCAGACCACTAGTCCAGAGTCCGTCTTGTCCACGTACTCTTATTCTCACCATCCATTAACTCGGCTTTTGCCTATGCTTCTGAGATCTAATATTCTCATTATACACACCCTTTTTGTATCGGAACATCCTAAATTGTGCTCTAAGCGGTGCGCCCTCCATCCTGTGTTGGCGCAAGCAGAGCGAGCGAGACATCAGCAATGCGTTTATCCATTGTGTTGTCGGTTGGTAGTAGTACCAGCAAATCTGGCAGAACAGATTCTTTAGATTTAGAAGAGAAAATGTATATATATATATATATATATATATAGTGAAAAACAACTTGCGCAACGGCTGGAATCAAGTCAGTGTGTTAGGAAATCTATCTACTGAATAATGGACTACCTTTTCTTTGTCCGGAGTTTCGCATTTTTGCCGTTACTAACAGTGCCGTGACAATAACACAAGTTGTCACTATGCAGTCAAAACGTACGAAGGCACTTTGACAAACCAGGTTCTTTATGTCTATGAGGGAGAGAGAAAGCCGTACAATAACCAGCTACACTTGTGTGCTGTATCAAATTGTGTGCTGATAACAGCGGGGGTAGTGGAGCGCGGTAAGTCGACCAAAAACAACCAGTCCAGAAAATATAGTACTGATGATGATGACGGTGACGGTGACGGTGATGCACTAGGTACGAAGGGCGAATGGGCCACTGCCAGGAGACAACAAACTAGAAGCCCCCTGAAAAAAAGATCCAGATCAAATATACGCTTCCACCTCCCTCAAACAGACACCCAGACAAAATAAAATAGAACGCACACACCTAAGCATACAGGCTTCTGCGCGCCGCAACACTTTGTAGCAGCAACAGCAGCGTATACTGCAAGAGACGAACACACAGCGGTACAACGGCAACTCATCCACCTCACTCGCTCCCTCCGTTCATTTGGCAGGTAAACAAACGGTAGTCAGCCGTTCTGCTACCAACAGTTAGAGAACAAACGAGCGTTCTGTGCTATATATATATATATATATATACATATATATAAATATATATATATATATATATATATATATATATATACATATATATAATATATATATATATATATATATATATATATATATATATATATTGGGGCGCGCGGAGAACGGCACCGGGGGAGGCAACGGAGGCAACATCGACAAAACAGGAGCGACCATAGCGACGATGTCGACGAAACATTGAAATGATTGAAGGTCATTGAAGGGCAAACGCGGACACGTAGCCCCAACAAACAACGCAGCCCGGCTGACTCAACGTTTAGACAAGGGTAAGGTAAGTACAGCTTCTGATCGGTCAGGGAACTCAACGGCCGTCTTTAACGGGGCTAAAGGGCAACCAAATAAAAAAGGTCTAAGAACTAGGTAAAGCACTAGTCGTACTAGAAATGCTTGGCGGCGGCGGCAACGTACGGTACGAAAGACGGTGATAACGACGACGACAACGACGACGACAATGACAATGAACAACCAGACGTTAGGAACAGGCCAGCCTGCCGTTGAGTTCGGCTCGTTTAAGCCATCGACAAGGCCACCAAAAGGACTGGCTCTCGTTTGCCGCATTGTACCGTATCGTAGCAACCTAACAGAAGGACAACAAGATAAAACAACAAGATAAAAGCGTGTGTGGCTAGTTTACGACGCCGATACCGACGATCGTGGTGGTGTTTACTGCGGCCGGCCAACACACGGCATCTGGTAGGATAGGAGACAGTACGGAAATGCGTAGCGCCGTACGTTCTGTTCCCGCACGTTAAATGCAGTTCATGCTCAGTGCTTGTAGTCGTGCAAAATGATGATGATGATGCACGCAGTTGGGCACAATGGCGCAGTTGTGCATTGTAGACGTGCATCGTCCGTCGGATCTACCACCTGTTTGTGTGCTTGCGTGGATGCCACAATCTCGGATGGACAAACAAATAATCAGTTCGTTCGGCTCTCGGTTAAGTAAGGGCTTGCTTCTGGCGCTCGTCAGCTTAATCTTGGTCTTGATGCGTCTGAGCAGCACCAAGGCAGACACAAGACGCCGGATGATGCCAGATTGGAGTAGAATGTAGGAGTTGGTGCAACACCACTCCCATCGATTTAAAGCAATGCCTACGCAGTTACCGATCCTTGGGGGTGGGGGGGAGGGAGCGGGTTTGCTGGGTTTGCGAGTCCAAGACTAGTCACCATGGCTGGGGTGGCGCATGTCCGTCTGGATTCCCGTAATCCCCCAAAGTAATGCTGAGAGGTTTCAGCAGTAAAAAAAAGAAAAAACTTTATCTGGGTACTGTTTACGTACAATAGCTGAACAACGCTATTACAACGGGCGTTTCTGAGCCTACTGAGTTTCGTAGTTGGGGGTTCATAAGTACCTTCATTTCGTGGTGCTGCCTTAGTTGCTATTGGTATTGTGGGTCAGATGTTGACTGGCATGTCACGTGGTCACGAGGCAGACTTAGGCAGGCTACTACACGTCGACGCTTAAAAGTGACTCTTTCCATCAGTGAGTTGCTATATTGAATAAGGTGCTTATTGATATACAGGACTCGATTCGTATTTAATTATTTTCATTTCCGATTTTCTAGCGTTAAAACATTTTGTGAGGATCTTGTTTTTAATTCTAGACTATCCTTCGTCTCTTACGGGAGCAAGATCGTAAAGCATATCCTCCATGCACCTAGCGCCAGACATGTTGCAATATCTAGGGCCTTCCCAACATTCCAACAGCCCAATTGGCATTTCATCTAAAAAGTTCCGACCTTCCACAATTTTAGGCATTTAATCGAGTTGTCTATCGATTTCACCCTAACTATCTACATTATTGGAGTAAGTTTACGCAATCTTTCCTGGGCATTTAATATTGCGTTAAAAGGTGTGGGCTTTTGTTAAACTATAGGTTGCCTTTAAATAGTTACAAATTCGAGATGCGTGATTAAATCCTACTGGGAAACTAAAATGAATACGTATCACGTAATACCAATCTATATGCGGGGGCAGATCGGTAAGTTGTAGTACTTTGTGTTTTAGAACTTAAACTGAAACCTCTAAGGAGGTTCTGCTTTGTTTTTCTTAGACGCACCATTTATCAGTTACACACAGGGCACCATTTACCGGTATTTTATGCTCCGTCTTATATGAAAATAGTTTATATTTTGTTTTCAAAGTGTTCGGGAATACATAATAAACATGCGTCGCTGGCAGCTGTCAGCAACTAGTGTGGGACTCACAAACCTACTAAATTCGTATTCCTTCCCACCCTCCCAGGGTCGGAATTGTATATATATATATATATATATACATATTCTGTTTGATCTTTTTGACGTCTACGTATCAAGGCATCCTGCAAATTCGTCAGGAATCAATGCGGAATTCCACACGGATAAGAACATACATGATGTATTACAGGTCTGCAGAAACTGGTATCTAGATCAAGTTGTATATTGCATCTATAGCATGCAATTTAGCTCAACAGTTGATGTATATACTTTCGTGTTTTGCTGTGTTTAGCGCCCAGTTATTACATCGTTACGAATGCTTGCATTTCTTAAACCTTTAAACGCTCTGGCTGTATTGTTAAGTGTAATGTAATAACTGTGCAGAACTGTGAGTGCGTAGCCTGGAGCAATAAGAGACACTCAGGGGATAACGGTAACGGTAAACGCTAAGCGTGAGCAGATCCAATTTGACCGGTATCCGGTAACCTCAAAAAGGTTGGGTGAATTGAGTTCTCTAGAATATCATCATATATAGCACACAAACTATTTCGCGAACCAAAGGTCAAAGGCGCTTGCTACCTATTGAAAGATGGGGTTGGGCCTGCTAACATCGCAATACGTGCCCGCGTCCTGCGAGCGATCGAACCGGGCTCTCTTCAACTTCAACTGGAACCCTAATCCTCTGGGCGAGGAGTGGCCGCTTGTCATGTGGCCATCGTACTCGAATATTGGCAGCTGCGGCTTCAAGAGCTAAAGTCAGGTTGAATGGTGCGTGAATGAATGGGCGGATGTATATGATGTAGCGCCGCGACTCTACCAGCCGGGCTCAAGGCCGCCGGTTTTAAGCTGGCACACATTTCTCCTTCTATTCTGTTCGGCTAGCGCAAGCGGCTAACTTCGAGCGCCAATCGAGAATTTAGAGCGTGTCGCGTGGACTCGGTCAGTGCAGAATGCAGAACTTTCCCTCATCCTCCTCCTCTAACGGGCTGAGCGCTCCCCGTGATGAACCTAAAAAAAGCATTGAAAACGAAACCGCGAGGTGGACACTGTAGAGGCATGGTACAAGCGTTCACGGTCGAACGAGGCGCGACTCTTATAGTGGCTGGTGTAATTTTGTTCTCGTTATCGCAAATTATTTAACGGAAATCGACGTAAGAATATACGACGGTACCGATGAGACGCATGGCCTGGCGAGTAGCCGGATTAACAACAGACATCAAACAACGGCGTTTGCAGCCCACGGGTTTCACTACGTGGTATGTAGCATGGAAGCATGGATTCTACTATCCCTAGGAGTGTTGTAGGTGCGCGAGGCGCTTAAGCCTATGCGACACATACCTTACCACAGCATGTCCAGCAGTTCGGTCAATAGCCAAAGTAGCAAGACGGTACAATATCCAATGCTTTAAACACATTTTCGTTGTCATGTGTTGTCTTTCAAGCCAACAATCTTTACACAAGTCTATGAACACCCCTAGCAGTAGGTAAGTAAATATTACTTTCCTAGTAAAATTAGTTCTGTAAGGACGTCGTCGTGAGTCAACACCCGCAGATGAACAGTATTTAAATAGCCGTGCTGTATGGCTGCCCTCCTCACATATCGATGAAATCGTGTATACGGTCCTTCGCCTTTCTTTTTCGTTGTTAAGCTTGCTGGAGTTGAGACCACGATGGGCGCTTCTGCCGGGCGCACCGACGTCGCAATTAGTCAGTGGTTGTGGCAAAATGGCTGGAATAAATCTACTTCTATTTACGTACTGTCATCGTGCAGTGGGGCTGCACATACATTCTTTCGCTTTTTAGGCACTACTAGAACGTTTAAAATACACAGACATCTTCTACTTGTATAGTCACTTGAATAAACCAAAGTTACATAAACGGTGACATACGAGAAGTGATCTTGATATAGAAAGCGTATCACGCAGAGAGGTCATGTCATGCGTTTTACCGGTGGCAGATTTAACTTGATGCACGTTAATCTGCCTCAATGTCAACCTGAATAATAGTTTTGAGGACTAAAAGTGATATGTTAGCAAGCAAACAAGAAACGATTCCTAAACACGCTATTTGAATCAACAAAACAAGCTTAATTGGGTTAACCGCTGCTTAGCGCTTCTCATCTGAATGTGTAACGCGGACATTTGACATAGCCGTACTGTTAATTCGCATCAAACTCCTACGTTCATCGGTTAGACGGGAGTGAGGGCATGAAAGGGAAAATGCTATTAAAATTGCTATCAACGACAAGGCTGAATATTATAAATTTAGATAAAGTAGTGGTTAGAAAATGTACGTATAGTCAAGGAAATTGGAAGTTACAAGTAGATTGTATTGTGGCCAGCGGAAAAATACGGGATTGGATGGGGGAGATGATTATAAATAAAGAAAGGGAATAGAATAATGGCAATAACTATACATAATCTGGGTGAAGGTTACGGAGCGGGGATTTCTTATGACCTTTATATATATATATATATATATATATATATATATATATATATATATATATATATATATATATATATATATATATATATAGTCTACAAAAAAGTCTTTTCGGATTGGCGCTTGCGCGGCTTTCACAGCGCCCGCCCCGGCGCCTAGGCTTAGATCATTGGCTCACTCTTTGTTGTTTTCATGTGAAAAAGAGCGGGGAATCTGCTGGTCATTTTGAAATCTGTTTAGCCGTTTATTCGTAAAAGTGCTGCAAAATGGAGGTAGAAAAATGCCAAATTCGGGCGATTTTACTTCATTAGTTTAAAATGGACTGAGTGCAACGCAGGCTCACAAAAACTTGTTAAAATCGTTTGGAGATGCCTGTTGTACAGACAGAATGTGCCAACAGTGGTTTGAGAAGTTCCGAAAGGGGGAAAAAAACAAGGTTTTATTGTGTATTTGGTGGAATGTGGACGGAATTGTGCACTATGAACTTTTACCACGTAACCAGACGATAAATACGGCCGTATACTGTCAACAACTCGAAAACGTTCACGAAAAATTAAAGCAGTCGTCCCCTGCACTAATTTCAAGGAAGGATGTCCTGTTCTACCAAGAAAACGCAAGGCCCCACGTGAGTAGGGAGACCCTTTCGAAAATTTCCCAGCTAAAATGGGAACTTTTAGAACATCCACCGTATTCCCCCGACTTAGCACCATCTGATTACCACCTATTCAGATCGATGCAAAAAAAATGTAAGTGGTAAAAAAATCACTTCTATCGAACACGTGCGTTCCGGACTGGAAGAATATTTTGGATTTTTTTGGAAATTTAGAAGACTATTTAGGAATCGAAAACCTTGTAAATCGTTGGGCAGAGGTTGTATCTTTCGGCGGAGAATATATAAATCACTAAATAAGACCGCCCGTGTCTCCTATATATGTGTTTTCTTTATAGCGCCAAAACCGAAAATACTTTTTTGTAGCCCAATATATATAACACAGTTAATCATTCACCATGTAATTAATCATTCACGGTCGGGACCTGACATTTGGGTCCCTGCGAACGTGTGCACCATTCGGTGGATCCAGTGTAGGGACCAGCCATTTCTGAAGGGTGCCCCGAACCGAGGCAGCATTGCCCCGTTGCACATCCAGATCGACAGGCGTTGTCTGAGGAAATCACGCGATCGTTTATCTCCGCTGGCTAGAATCAGCCGCTTCCCGACCTTCTGTATCAAACTGCGAGTGGACGGACCCGGACCGCCAAGAGTGTCGATGATAAGTGGGTAAAGCCCGTTCGGCTACCCGATGTTCTGGTTCTTTCTAACCTTGCCTACTTTGGCGAGAGCCGAAGCATGACCAGGTCGGGCCGCGCCAGCACTGACCATTGAAAGGGCTAATGGGTCATTAACTGTCGCTGTTCCAAACCAGCATGTATCCGCTCTCGAACGGAGTTGAGGTCAGACCGTCAGGTCTTTTCCCGTCCTCTCTGTCTAGTCCGACGGGTTCCAGGACGCACGGTAGACCACTGGATGATACAGCTCGGCTAAAGGTTTCATTCCAGGCTTGGAGTCTTGCTCGCCTACTTGCGCTGACGATAAAGGACAGCCCGTGGCATCCGTTTGGCCGGACGACGTCTTCGCAGCACAGGGGATAGCGTGGAGCCAGGCACCCGCCCCCTTGGAGGAGACGGCGCGCAGCCTGAGCTTATCGGCGTCCGTCGCGCATCCCACAATGAGGTACTCGACCCTTTACTTATATAGAGCTGCTGACTATTCTCTCTGGTGTCCAGCTGCGGCGGGCTCGTGACCGCACAGGGCAACGGCTCTACGGCAGCTTGCTTCCAATCGGGCTCTTAAGTCTGTGAGAGCGACAGAATCGAGGAGGGTTCTAGCCTGCTGCATAGACCTGTGTAGGAAAGCTGCCAGAGCTATCTTTGATAGGGCAGTCGCATCAGGTAACTCTAGGCCACGCCAAAGAACGGCGAGTAAAGCTTGTTGGCTTGCACTTGCAAATAGGCTAAGGTTCTGCAACGCCCCCATTGTAGCCAGCACGCAATCATTGATTCGTTTACGAAGTCCTGGTTGAGACGTGGGGCCAAAAATGAGGATCTCAGGAAAAAGGCCTCGGTACGAACCTACCAAGTGACTGCGTGACATGGCATCTTCTAGACTGGCCAGCCACCTCTCGAGGGTAGCCGGAACTCTTTGCGGGAATAGGGGTACACCCAGCAACTCTAAATCCGTGCTGACAGTGTTGCACTTTGGGAGAGCCTTACCTTGCATGGTTATACGATAATACGAGAACCAGCGGGCTGTTAGCGGATGCGAGCGAGGGTGCAGCGTATCTGCTATGAGGGATTAGAAACAACGGTTTGTCGGATATGCGGGAGGAGAGGGAAAACGGTAGATCATCTAGTTAGGGGGTGTGAACGATTGGGAGGGACTAGGCATTTAGATTTACTGGAGGCGCTAAGATTAGGCAAGGATGCAGAAAAGGCACAGGAGGAGATTACGAAGCCCAGGCTATCCCGATGGAAGGTGCTCAACACATAAGAGAAAAATGAAGAAGTATTATATAAGTCATTAATTGCTGCAGCTTTATGCGCCCCTGATATAGAAGAGTTATACGTGTACACACACTTATTAAGCGAATAAACCAATCAATCAATCAACAATACAAAGGGTTCCAAGCACGGGCAAAACACGTTCTTTATTGGGCTAAGATAGAGCGCTCTGTTATACTGCGACAGGTAATGTCTTCACAGCTAACACGGGCATTAGTTTGTCTTGTGGCGCTCTGAAGTGCATCACGCGCTAAACTGTGCAACCAACTGTACCATGTCCTCTCGTGCTCCGCTCAGAGCAGGCGACTCCTTCGTAACGTGCCTCACGCTTTTGTTTACTAATTGTTTTATCTCTCCTTTTTGCACTCATCTTGCTCTTGTCTATTTTCATTCTCCAGGGTCTCCAGATCTTTTTAGTAATAGGTAGACCGGGCTGGTGTTGTAGAGACCATTTAGATGATGATCCAATCATGACGGCGTTGCGTCGTAGTGACGCTGGTGGTGGTGGTAGTGATGACAGGGCGGGCGACATGGCCTCCGTCTACGCGGCCAACGTTGAAATAGAAACAGTCCAACCATCAGTCTTTAGGCGGCCGGCATGACACACCGACCGGCACCCACCCCAACACAGACCCCACAGCACTCTCTGTGGGGGGGAGGGGGGGTCATACCCCCGAACGAGTGCGCATCTGCCGCTGGCGCCGCTGCGACCATCCTTGCGTGGTTGTCTTTGTTCGGACCGTCTGCCGCTGGCGTGGTGGGGGCTGGAAGTGGAAGGTGGAGGTGGGGGTGTTGGAGTTGGCGGTGGGGGTGATGGAGTTAGTGGTGGCGGTAGACCCGTTTGCAGGTCGTCGGATCCCCGTGGTGGTGGTGGTAGACACGACGTCGGATCGCGAATAGCTTGTCATGACAGCAGCAAGCAACATCAACCGCTGCTCCGCCGCTAGGTGCGAGTACCTTTGCCGACTCTGGCGGCCCGACGCACTGTCGTAGAAGATAATGCCTGAGGCAATTTGGATGCACGATTCATTAGCACGAAGATGAATGAATGACTCGGTGGCGAGAAGCTGCGCCGGACAGGCAGCTGCATATAGCAAGCGGGCGAGCGAGCCACCGTGTTCGCGCGCTATGTTATGAGTCAACCAGTTACCGAACAAAAACAGTTACAGAACGAACGACATTTGGTTGGCGACATTCGGTGTCTCGGTGCCCCTGCGTCTCCACGTATTTGAATGTCTGTGAGACACTGTGCGACAACACTAAACTACGGGTTGCAGACGGGCCGATAAATGGATAAATGAATGAGTGGTTGGGCCACTGTGTAGATAGCCATACAGCCTTCAATCGTATTGGGGTAAAGGTAGTAAACTGCCAACAAAATGCTGACACCGGAGATCGTGCCGGTTGTGTGTTGTATGAAAAGCGTTACTAATGAGGATTTGATTGCTGCCGTAATTTATTTTTATTGTTATTATTGATTTATTGTTCGCTTGGCATGTATACCTAAATACACATGTCACCCTTTTATATCAGGGGAGGGAATAATATATTATTATTATTGGGCTAGGCATTGCCGTTCTAATTGGACATCAACGACGAGTTTCTGTTGTGCAGATATCCTAACGGGAGGAGGAGCATGCGGAAGATGAACGCTTTATCACATCAACCCGGAATGACGCGCGGTTATTGAGATCGTGCAGAAGGGAAAGCGTGCTGTGCCTCAAACTCAACAACAGACGCCATGCATTTAAAGGGCACCAATATTTAAGAAAAAAATTGTACGGCTTTTTAACGACACCTTTCTCTTAGACAAATCGCTAAAAAAGAAACCGAATACAACTTTAAGAACATTTTCGCCATTGTAAGCCGTCCAATTACTAAGCCCCAGAAAACAATAAATTTCTCAAGACATATCTTGTTGTTCGGCAAAAATTATACAGCTAGCCAGTGTTGCCCTCAATTATGGGCAACCGTGTAGATCAAGTTTTGTAGAAACACGACCGTCATTCGTAAATCTACTGCGCGCAATATTGTAACAGCGACATAAATCGCAATCAGAAGTGCGATGTGTTAGAGGCACCGAGGCTGATCTCGCTATTGTTATCTTGAGTTAGAAAGCTAACGAGGTACAAGCATATCCCAAATTGCTTATTAGATACCTCTGCAAAGAACATTCAGGGATGTTTGAAGTAACGCTTGTTTGCAATTACCTCGGTCGTCATGATCTAAGAATTTCTGAGTTTCGAAAACACAACAAATGCTTTATTGTTATTTTAAATTAACTTTTTTCTTCTTGGTTCCAAGTGCGCCGAACCGAAAACACATGCAAACAGAAGCTGTCCAGCTTGACTTCGTACTATTGGTTATACGACACTTACCTGCGTTTATCCACGCCAGTAATTTTGCTTATAAAAATGCCCGACAATCCGAACCCGAACGAGTGATACCGGTGAATTAACCGGAAATTCACGGTAAACTTAACCTTTCTGGTAAGTGTAGGCTACAATGCCGGATACTAACAGGTTCTATTCAGAATGAGGCAGGTTGCTTTCGCGTTGAACGTGGTAGACGGTTCCCTCCGGCGGACGGCTCCACCAACGCCGGTCTCTCGGTTGATGAAGTGCTCATAGCGGACAGGGCCAATGGTTTGAAATGCAGTATCAATCAATCCTATAGGGACAATACTTCGTCAAGTTTGCATACCGGGGCTCAGTCGGCGTTTCATGATTCAAAGTTGTAAACGGGGCGAACTATAACTGCTTAGGTTACTTCTCTCTTTCCCAACAATCTAGAGAAAACGTTAAAAGGCTGGGGGGGAGGGGGGTAGGAAAAGCTAGATTTTGCAACGGTTCGCCTTCAACCACTGGGGGCTCACAGATAATTGTTTCTTTTGAGGATTATTTTGTTTGCTCCTGTTTCTCATTGTCTCGGCTGACTACCTTTCTTAGAGAGGCAAATCTTCTCGGCCTGTCGAAAAATCATTAAACCCCAAATGAATTGCCTCCCGGGAATGGCATACTGGATAGCAGCTAATGAGTTCGAGACCAATACAATGAACGCAAAAATTATGGAACTTAGACGCAGCCGGAGTCTTTTGCTCGGATCGACTGTTTCTTGGCGGCAGGGCCTTTGGCAGTTTTAAGTGTCTTGACCTGCGCATTTACTTTAGCACGACACGTTTTAGTGGACATATTGAATAAAATGTTGCACAAAATGCAAATATGCATATGCGAGAGGTAGACGTTTGGATATGTCGACTCGTGCGTTAAATAGTTTAGATCGTTTGCGCTTACATTTATGCCAGGACCTAGCCTTGAAACTCAGGCTCAAAAGGGAGTAGAATTTTGTGATACCTTAGCGCGTTAAACATGTATACACACTGTCAATTAAGAGAGCCCTGCTATGACAGGCACACACCCGATAATTGGCGTACTGCGCGTACAAATCTCTTAAGGATATGTTTAGATAATGTCACAAAAATTAATATATCTCTGTGAAAAAAATTCAGCAAGACTTAAAACGATTGGACTGGCAAGGTGGAAGGTACTCATTGCAAGATCCAACAATTTGAACTCTATATCGTGGGAAGCTATGCTCAAGGGTTGGTTGAAGTAGCAGACTTCTGCATAGTGTATGACTTTCATCACGACCTCTTCACAATGATGAATTTCCAGGCGTGTGTCTGTTAATATTGTAGGGCAGCTTGCGAGATCATTGCTGCGTCATTAGCTGCACTCGTGTTTCGCCTTGTGTCACTGGCTAAATTAACGTTTAGTCCGATCAAGTACACGTATTTATGTTTTTTCGAGGGTCCAATAATAAATTTAAAGAAACTGCCTCTCAGAAAAATGAAATAACTTCTTTACAATCATGAATACGTGGCAGGCAATAGACTAGTAGAGTATTGAACGTAATGATACCTAGAGTGGGCTACCTTCACGACTGAGCCGTTCGAGTCGGGACAACGGTAGCATGTCTAATGCATGTACGCTGTCACGTCGTTTAAAAGGGGCGCATGCTTGTGTGGGACGCAATTGTTACTTATTTTTCAGAAAGCGAATGTAATGTCTCAGGCGTATGAGTGGTGCTCCAATGCTCCGCAATATCGATCAACGTTTTGAATATGATTAAGTGATTTAATCTGGCCGAATATGTTCCTGAATAGTGACGTAAATACATAAATAATGTTAAAATGTTGTTCTATGATTTAATGAATTTTGCATACCGTGACTATGCTCAGTGGTGGCCTATTAAAGAATTAATAAACCCGGAAATATGAGCAAATGCTAAATGGCAAAAACGTATCCTTACTTACTTAAAAATTATACCGCTAACTTGACTACTCACGTAGGCCATATACATAGGCACTGTAGGTCTAGGCTATGTTTTTGCCTGTTATCCATATATAAAACACTTTCAAGTATAAGCAGCCATGATGGCCCATCATCCAGGAGAACGTTCAATTTAGCCACCAGAAGGTCTCATCCACAAAACCAGCATGCGCACATTTCCTCCGAGTGCAACTATCTGCTTCTGTAGAAAAACATATTCGTTTCCTAACTAAAACAAGCCTCCAGATTGAAAGCCTAGTACGCAGGCAACGCGTTGCGGCACATTGTGAGCGATGGACGCAGCAGCGTTTACGAGACAAAAAGTACCGTCGGAAATATCGCTTTTGCAACAGCATGCCGTATTGATATCCGAACCTCTAGCGCTTTCCTGAGACGTCGGGCGAGACGTGGCTATACGTATGTAGCGATGCATTCGAAAGTTGATGACATGCTTGGGATGTGTGCTTGGGCATTGCCGTGCTGTCCTAAAGATTTGTTGTTACGAATGCAACAGTTCCGAAGCCGTCCGTAGGTTTATTCGTCTTTCGAAAGTACGATTTTTCAGACCAATTTCAGCGTCCTACTAGTATTGAAAAAAGAGTAGATTTAAAATGTTGCAACCACAGCTAGATCATAGAGATAGCTGACAAAATCGCAATAATAATAATAGTAATAATAATAATGAACTCGCGGCAACTCGAGGATCACCGGGCAAATCGGCAGACGCTAATTAAGGCTAACGAGATTGACGTGATCGTGCTATAAGCGCCGCCGTTTTAGCACGCGTCTTCGCTTCAACGTGGAGGCGCGAACCTAAGAAGATGTCTGAGGCGCACACGACTCGGCAGGTAGGAATCAGCGTTTGCCGAGCCCACACAACCACTGTCGTCTTGGTCATCGCCGCTAGGCTTAGACCCTCGAATTCTAGAAGTAGAAGACACTAGCAAGCGTCGCAAGAGAGAAACACAACTGAGATGATGATATGCTCTATGTACGAAACTAGAAACGAGACATTATGAAGACCAGACAGCACATAGACCGAGCACGAACAATAACTGAAGAGTCTTAGACGACCTCCTCGCACGATCAGAAGGCTTAGAGGACGTCCCCGTAATATCAGAGGGAGGCCAGGTAGATTGGCTACACCCGAAAACTATTTCCTCGATGTATACGGTAATCTCTAAGGATAGCTTTTTTTCAGGCAGATGCTGGGCAAAATGCAAAATGTATATGTTGTCAGAGTATTCTGCGATATATACGCAATACTGTGTCCGCAGGTGTGCGCAAATGCATTTATCATCCCCTTTAAACGACAGAAACAATAAAAAGATAGTAGCAACTGTTTCCGTGGTAGTAGTGATAGTAAATTGCTGCTCTAACTACACAGTGCCGCCGCATATAACTTCTGCTCATACATGATGCTCATACGTAATGCAGAGATAAAAAAATGTCTTACTCAAGGCAAGGGATTATTGACTGTTCAACAATAGGCCGACTATTGGGCGTACAATCATCCTGTACAATATGATATCGTTTTGACTCTATATATATATATATATATTCTCGCATGCATGTGGATATACACATATATATATATATATATATATATATATATAGATTCTTGCATGCATGTGGATATACACATATATGTATATATATATAGTAGTGCGTGCACAGAAATACATATCTATACATATGGGCGCACGTGCCCATCCAATGACCTGGCAAAGCCGCGCAGAATTCGCAGTGCAACGACCTTCCGCCGATCGAGTGACACAAGAAAAGGCTGGAAAAGATGGCGCATCCTTGATCTCTCCCTGTCGCTCTCTCGCTGGCTTACTTGCTTTCTCTCTCTCTCTCCCTGTCGACGCGTTCAAAATGACATTTTCTTTTCTTGGCCGACGCGGCACAGGAGCGAGACCCGTCACGGTATTTGTTCCGCTAGCTTTAGCCAAGGGCGTCTGTGTAGACAGACGGGCAGGCAAACTGGCAGTCTGGCAGACACACACGAAGGGTTTGGAGGAGCAGCCCTTTGAGTGGGCCGCGGGACAAAGGTGCGGACGACGACAACGACGACAAATGCAGCAGCCTTCTTTCGTTTGCTCTCCGTAGCGCGTTGAGCTCTTTTTCCGTAGAGCCTTTCTGGTCGTCGTCGCTCCCCATCACTGCCGTTAGACCCCCCGCTCCCCCCGGAATCGCGCGAGAGAGAGAGCACGTTTTGTATGGGTCGACGTGTTGGTACATGTGCTTCTTTGCCAGAATTTGTGTGCGTGTTCGTGGATGTGCTTGTGTTTACATGTCTGTCTGTCTGCTTGTGTGTGCAGGTGTGCAGGTGTATGTATTTGAGAGCACCAACAATGCTGCTGCAGATTCCCGCTGTCAAGCGGCGTTTTTATTGTTCACTGTGGCACACTGACGCAAAGTGTAACAAAGTAGAACGGCAAACGTAGCAGTCACACGCATTCACGAAACGCTGTTGATGCCCTGAAATGCCTGCTTTTACGCCGCAGACGCCACGTATAGTGCTTGCCATCTGCACGTATGCGTAAGGAGAGCGTATATATTTATATATATATATTTATATATATATATAATATATATATATATATATATATATATATATATATATATGTATATATATATATGCTATTGTATAGTATGATTAGATCAGGACCTTTTGAAAGGATTTTTCGATTTTACGGCGGACGGAGCCAAAGTCGCGGTTATCTAGAAGAAGCAAAACGGAAAATCGGCAGGACCTGATCGGATTCTCAATGATTCTCAGCTGAAGTCAAAACCTGTCGTGACAAATCAATGAATGTATTTGACAAAGCAAGCTTTTTGGTGAGTGGCATAAAAGCCTTCTACAGCCGATATGAAAGCGAAGACGGAGAGATGCAACACATCCAAATGATTAGAGAGGCACATAGCGCTTACGAGAGTCATTTACAAGACATTACCGTCGTCGTGTATCGTTTGTCGATGGGTATTGTCTTGCGTAGAAGACAACATTCTGGCAGAACAACATAGTTTTAGAGGGAAAAACGAGTGCCGTCGAATGCAGTTGCGTTTGTTTTAAATCAAGTATTACACTTTTTTTCTATCTAACAAGGTAATGACATACGCTGCTTTGATTGTTTTTTTAGACTTATTTCGATTGTGTCTCAAATGACCGTTTACGCTAGACACGCTACGCTACACATAAGGTTCAGCATAATAGGCATACGTTTAGCCCTGTTCATAATATATTAGCACACAGTTCTTTGGCACAAACCACTTGTGACCACTATATACAAACGTTCGTGACGCGAACTATCGGCGGAGCCCAGGACGACTGAGCTAGTCCTTTCCGATTTATGTTCTATGCAACTTGACTCGCAGAATACTTCGTAACCTTGAAGCCCACTGTGCAATTTAGACCGAGGTTTTAGTGATTCTAGAAAATTTGTGAGCAGCTTTGCGTATTTAGACGCCAAACTAACCCCGCCCTAAAATGGAGCCTTTTTTCTTAGCAGACTGTCGAAGAGATACCAGAAAAGCTACGCCTAAAATGTTTTTATTGGGCAATATGCAAAACCAGCCCAAAATTGGTACTCCCTGTTGCTCTCTCCTGACGATTGCACCATACCTGCTTAAAAGCAAATCAAACCCAATCAACATGATACTTATTTCGGACGAAATAGTCCGATTAGAATGAAGATCCAAACGACGTCTCTCTCCGGCGTTTTAGTCGACAACAGCTATTTGAAATTGTCGACAGGCAATGCTACAAACTTTTTGATCCAACTAGTATACATATACTATTTACAGAGTACCTATTTGAGATTTCTATTTGTCTTTAAATGCGTCTCTCTTTTAGCGCCACAGAGTGTTTGATAAACGCAAACAGCGGCCCAACGTTTATTTCTTGTCGACACTCCATCTAAGTCAATAACGCCAGTGGTTCAACGTTAGAAGTAAAAATTATTTTCTCGTGTTCTCGACTCTCAAATCGGCGCGACCTCAAAGGACCGAGGTTTGTCTGAATACGCGTTTAGAGCACTAGTATGCATTGCTCATACTTTAGAAAAATCTGTTTAGATTGGCAGTTTGTCGGCTAGTCGTTTCTCGACTCTGACTAGAGGCCTGTCGCATTGCAAAAGGTAAGATGATCTTAATTTTATTCTTCAAAAATATTTGCCCGCCGAGATTCAAAGACACACAGAAATGTGTGTTTGCTAATAGAAAATGAAGGCAAGGATTCCAGACAACGAACAAGTGTAACATACAAGCAGCAGTGGTAGCTTGGGTAGCTAACCTTACGTTCGATAATGAGGCGTTGTTATAGTTCATAAATTATAACAGAGAGGTTATAGCAGGTTGGATAGAGTCTGTCAGATCTGTGGAATCTGGTTAAGCATTGCATTAAACATTGCTTCGCTGCTACCTCACTGTTTTTTTGATGTTATATATATATATATATATATATATATATATATAATCAAAACAAATACGTCATGGAGTCATCGTACCAGGGGTTTATCGCACCATATTCTCAGCTCTGACAAATCTCTCTTTCTCTCTCTCTCTCTCTCTCTATATATATATATATTTTTTTTTGTTTATACGTAAGTCCTCACTATGATAGGTAGGCGCCACGATGGTATTTGTAGCATATAACCTAAATGTGTTCCTCGTTAGTCTTGGCGAATATTTATTTTTTACTCAATTAATCCAAACATTGTTGGACATCAGCCAAAGATGGAGTATGCTTATGACACCTCGCTCAGGTTACGCCAGACATGGCTGAACACCTATATCGTATTGTCATAGAAGATTGCCGAATAAAGGCATGAGAGGTTGACGAGAACGTAGGTATTTCAATATGTGAGGTGCGTAATATATTGCACAAAAGATTAGGAATACAGAAGCTGTGTGCAAGGTAGGTGCCGCGATTACTGCTATGAGCAATAAAAGTACATACGAAAGAACCTTTGCAAGAGCATCTGTTCGATGCTTTAACTTTAATTCACACGACTTTTTGGCATTGATTCGTAACCATAGAAAATACCTGGATCCGTTAACCTGAAACACGCCGGCGCCTAAACAGGCCTGCAGAATGCAAAAACTTTTCCTAACCGGACAGAAAATTTGCCCACTTGTTATGCCCCATTCACACCCAATTGTTTTTGGAATTTCTAAAAGATTATTATTTTTGGCTGCGTACAGACGGGTTACGCAGTTAAAACAGGAGCATATAATTAGGCATTTTAAACTGTTTGAACAAAAAGGCCAAATCTGGCGCGCAACAAACAACTTTTCACCGTGACAGCTTAAAAATCCCAGTGGCAGAATTGCACCAGCGATCGAATTGCTGCTTCATCCATGCATCCTACTTTCGAACTCTGGCCACTTGTGACATCTTCAAATTCTGGCTCTGGCTTGAGGGGATCAAACTGTCATCCGATGAAGAACTCATTGCCGCTGCAGTGTCGCATTTTGAAGGTCTCCCTTCCTCACGCGTTCGGGGATCGCCGTGCGGCGTTGCCTCAATGCACCGAGGGCCGAACATGTTGAGATATCTAGAGTTTCCACAACAGTTCTTGTGGCAGCATAGCTGCTGAACCTCAGCCGTATATGGTTTATCATATATTTTCAATGAGCATTACTCAGAGAAAATATGGTCAACAACAGACATCGAACCGGGGACGCCCCGGTAGATGACAACCATAACTTCTTACTTTTCTGAAAAGATCAAAAAGCCGAGGGCAAAACACATTAGATTAAGTGTGCAGAGCTCCAAGAAAACTACGCCAGAACCGTTCATAATTCAGAAAGGAGGCAATTTGTTTGTCTTGCTACTTAATAGACGACTGACGTATATTTGTATGTATGTATATATATATATATATATATATATATCGTATTTTGGCATCCTCCTCTCCTATATAATCGATATGCGCCACGGGGCACTACTAACAGAGAGGGAATACTGCAGAGGGAGCATTCCTCCAACTAACGTTCAATACCGGAGCCAATACGAATGTAATCGTGTGCCATCACGATAACCCAATAATCAAACACCCGTCCATAGCGACTGCGTGCGCGATCTTTTTGTGAGAGCCTTAGCATCTAAACAGAAGGCAGCAAGCGTGCATACGTGCCGTATATACTAGAGTCATGACACGTAGAGAAGCGTCAAAACGAAGGATGCGTCTAGTTGAGGCGCCGTGAATCCCACCGACAACCTAGGCCGCAGGTTACGCATCTAAACAGTAAACGCACCTGAATAGTCATCACACACGAACTTCAGCTAACTGATAGCCTGTTCTGAGAGCCACCGGTCTAGTGATTTTCCTTTGATGAGGTATGATGTACCACTGCAAATCAAATTTCGCCATCTTAGAGTGCCTGCGGTGGACCTTGACTTAGCTAACGCTAAGAAAATAACTGTGTTCCAATTAAATTATATATTAAATTATGATAATGTATAATAAAATAAATGTGACAACACCAAGTACATTGCTATACAGCCATACAACTCACCGTCAAGAACGAGACCTTGAAATTGCTTGCCCTTAATGCGTGCGGTAGCATATTTGCGCCGCTATGCTCCTCCCTTCAATGCGCCCATCAGCTGCGGTTGGTGGCTTGTTTCGTGCAAAATCGACGCTGTCCGCTGTCCTGGCTATGGTAGTAAATCGTCGTTTTGGTACCGTATTAACATAGCAGACCGTGTATCTCTACAATAGCTAGCTGCTTCTCCAGACGCCTGTGGTAGTGCACCTTTAAAGGTTAGAAAAATAGGTCTGTAACAGCAGCCCTTATAGCTTCTAATCTAGGAGCAGTCGTAGAAGTGGTGGGACATAATTAGAAAGATAAGGAAGAACAGAAACAAACAAAGGTGCATTCCCATTCGGCATCGTCTCTACCTGTTCTTTGAAAGTGTTTCATTGTTCGACAAAGTACGTTTTTACTTCTTTCTTGAATACGTGTCGCGAGTAGTATATATATTCTAATAAGAGAATTTGGTGGAGCTTATTTCAGGCTACCGCTTCAGAGAACATAGGCCCTTGATGTACAACCATTGTATTCTCTTGTGAAATTGCAAGATAACAACTTCTATCTCTCCTGAGATTCTTGCTTTGGATTGTTTTAAAGGAACACTCCAGCGCATGCCCTTCCGAACTTATGGCTTCCCTTCAGACAATTTTTCCAGATGTTTGCTGCGGCTTTGTGGATAAACAGGCCATCAATGTTTACCCTTTTGAAAATCAGCTTGCAAAAATTAGCGCGTCCACTTAAGGCCAACGGCGGCCCCCAGCGTATCGTTTTGAACAATATGTATGCTTTAGTGTACTGCCCTATATGTGTTTCGCCACACTGCAATACCGTACGGGCCTCAGCTCCGTTCCAGCAGCAGCTACCACTACGAGTTAAATAAAATAGAAAAGCGCTTTTTTTGCCAGAAGAAAGACAAGCCTTAAACCAGGTGGATCTAAATATCGAGACTTGTATTGGGATCCGTACTATGACGATGGGCTGGTGTAACACCTCTAAACCTGTAGCTCGTGAAAAGACTTGCTTTAAATTAGCATGAGTGGCGTTGGGATTAAAACCTCAGATAAGGTTAAATGCCTGACGCTGTTGATCACACGAAGACGCGTATCCACACAGTTGGGTGTTTCGTGCCCAGCAATGCTCAACTTGACGAAAGGTAGTCTCTGTCTCTGCTGATGTTTTCGGCAACTAAAACAATTGCATATCTAGCAATTAACTAAATCAATTGCATATCTAGCAATTTTTGGATATGAGTATATGTAGAGAGATACGCGTTCTTAACAATTGCTCGTACTTAGGAGCAGAGAAGGGTTTAGTGTGAGCGCCAAAATTGCTGTCGGCGGTACTCACTTATACAGTTATCACTGAAGCCTGAGTTCGGTTCTTAGTATTGTCGGTTCTTGAAACCCATTATGCGCCCACATGTTCCCCGCCTTAAACGTTAGGCACCTTTTAAGCAAAAAGTTGAGCCCATCGTGGAAGCACGCCTCCGGGCCTTTGCAAAGAAAGCGACCTGCTGCCCGACGTCCAGTACGGATTTTATAAGCGGCTCTTAACCTCGGCGCTATAGAGCGGATCCAGGCACAGGTTGTGGTTGGGATCCGCTCTTCGCGATTTTCCTGGATGCTAAAAAAGCTTTTAACAGCTTACCGTAAAGAGTCATCCTGAAGACTCTCCAACAGAAAAAGGTTCTCTTGTAACTTCAAAGTTTATATCCAACTGCCTACATGATAGGACGATTCAGTCCCGCGGAACTATTTTTTAAATGACTGCAGGGGTGCCACAAGGCTCCATACTTGGTCACCTGCTCTAAATTTTAATACGTGACGACATTTTGCGGCTGAGGGACCTCCTTTCGGGGGTTAACCTCCTTGCCGACGCTCACGACTTCATCACAACCGTCCAGGCTCAGATTTCAGACTTGCTGCAAAGCCATGCGAATGAGGTAGTCGCTGAGGTCGCCCGTTGGATGCAAGGAGTATGGCTTATGCCCAAAACCTACAGACCGCGGCAGAGTCAGTTTCCTTGTACGAAGCTCTGCCCTGACCCACCTGCACACTAGAATTCGCCGCAAACAGGACCCGTCTGCATCAGGCCAAGAGTGTCAGAGCCCTCAGGAGAATCGCAGCGTAGAGGACGGCTAACGCAGCGGCGGCTCTAATTCTAACTGGAACGATCCTGTGGGATCTGAAGGCAGCCGAATGCCGCCTATGAAATAACCCCTACCTCACACAAGACGAGAAACATCATCGCACAATCGACATCTGACAGGACGAGTGGGACGGCCTACAACAGGGTGCCCCAGGCGCCAGCCTCCGCACCCCGATCCTAACCATCAGGGCCGACCGACCAGGGGGGAGAACTCACATTCTACACCACCCAGGCCTTTACAGATCTTTTACTCCTACCTGTTTAGGATCGGGAAGGCCCCCAGCCCCACGTGCGTCCAGTGGGGCGATGGAGTGTACAGCATGGGCGAAGCAACGCACACACCTGATGGAGCTGCTATGTAACATAACAACTTTTAACCTGCGTGATAGCATCAACAAAATGATGAAATCAACACATTTCTGAAACCAAGCGACACAAGCTTTCAAGAGTATATTGCAGGAAAAGACTAAGGCCTCTCTGCTAAGTCGCCTTTCCTAGCTCCCGGGGAACAAACCCACCAGAAGCTGTAGACTCGCTCGCCATGACTGTAGGATGATATGCGCAAGCAGTTGCCAGTCAGACCGGGCGACGGGGACGCAACTGGTTTTTAGTGAGTTGGAATTCCATACGACCAGCCTTTGCTTGCAAGAGGCTTCCCTGCCGCGGTGCCCGCGTACGCAACCGCATTTGACAGTTAGTTCTCTTAAAAACGTGTTCCCCGCCAACTGTAACAAGAGCTGGCACATTACACATTTTAAGGCTCTCTGCCATAACAGTGCAGCGTCGCAGGTGCTACCTCAGTTTGTGGTACATAACTAATTTTAGTTAACATAGGTAGCATTTTACAGATTTAACTGGCCAACGTCAACAAGCTGCTCACTGGTGATAACATCATCGTGTAAAATGTTCGGCATTGTCAGAGGAACGTTTAGAAACAAACTGGCTTTGTTTGTAAAACGCAAAATATTCTATCATTTATTTATATGCATTTACGTAACTTTCTCCCGTGCATGCCCGAGCTAATTGTATACACGTTGTTTAACATTCGCTGAGAAGGAACATACAAGATTTATACTAACGCTATCTCGCATGCGTTTGGGCACGGCTTGTAGACGTAGATACACGACCCACACAAATTTTGCTAATAAACCAATTCACATGTATATATTAAATTCCTAAATAAAAGGTGAATTTGGAGAAGTATAAATTACTCACTTCTAAAAAATAAACCAATTGACTGCTGGGTTCAAGGTCGAATTTCCGTGAAGCAATTAAGGCTGATTAAAGCAGCAATGCTTTCTATATATTCGTCTTCGTTTTTCTGTATTGTTCTTCGTTATAGATGGCCAAATACTGTTGAAACAATAGCGATAAACCTAAAGCAAAATAACAACAAAAAATGTGTATAATATTAACAAAAAAAAACATGCCGAACTCACTTAAAACAGAATTTAAAAAATCCCATGTTCGAAAGAGGACAACATTGTATGTCGTCAATACTATTCACAGTTACAGCGTCAGGTCATTAGAGAAGGAGGCATACAAAATAAATCAAAATTTAATTACCTATGTAAACAATTTGATGACCAGTTACTGTTCTACAATACAAGGTAATTCTTTTTGATAAAAATATCTTTATGTTAAATTCCATACTGTTACGTTCATTTCATACTAAGTCGTTTGCGTACGTTTCAAATACTGCACCGTCGAGCAACACGTTTGGCAAATGTCTCCTGAATTCGTCGTCACAAAAATGTCTTTATTGTAAAAAGGGCCCAAGCTTGGATACAATGCGTTACTTTAAAAACTATCAGCACAGTACACACAGCACAGTACAGTGTTTACAACCTAAGGGCATCTATTAGTAATACGTTCAACCCTAACCGAAAAAACTGGAAAATTTCCATCCGCGAATGTCAAAATAACCTGTTCGGAGGTCGATACCATATTCGTCTTCGGGTCTTTAGTTTTTACCCGTATTGCTTCGGAAACCCCACAAGGCTGTAGAGCAGCCAAGATTGTAGCTTTCGATATTGAGGGATGCACACCAGATATTTTACTCTTCACTGTGGATCAGCCTCTACTGAGCCTCGCTTATACCTTTACGTCAGCTAACTCCTGAAGCGATAGTAGCGTGGCTCTATCTTCTTCAGCCTCAACCATGATTAGAAGCACGGAATCGTCTTATATCGCGAACGCATGTAATGTTTTAAGTGTTACAGCATAGATCATTTTGTAGCCAACTGTAAACTTCTTAATCCGAGATGCAGAAAGTGTGGCTCTACGAAGCACCTGAGAAAGGATTGCAAAGCCCAGGCTCGGTGCAGCTTGTGTTTTGGAGAACACGAAGCCACCTGGGGCTCATGTCCACATAGACTACAGCGCATGGAATTATTACAAAAATCGTCCCAAAATAGCATTAGGAAACGCTTGGATGCCCCGTTAGTACCACTCTGTACACCTGTGGGCCACATACAGGCATCTGATAACTTCTCAAGGCGCACTTGGTCCTCGGCAGTAAAAAATGGGACCAAAGTCAACGAGGCGACATCCAAACCTCAAAGACCCGAACCACCGAAGGATCCAGCACTAACAAGTGCTCCACCTGCGACGGTCGAAAATAATTTAAGTGAGCAGCACTGTTGAAAGTGGAAGATATAGTGCAACAGGTGATTTTAACGATTATGCCGATGTTGAAAGATATCATCGAGCAAACAGTGGCTAGGACCATTTACGAAGTTATCCCGAGCATTCTAGGAGGGCTGATGGGGGCGCCCCGTCAGCCACCTCGCCTTTACTGCAACCCACGACCAATGACGCTGATAGCGCCAGACCTACACGACAGGACAGAAGCGCAGATCGTGGAACAACATCTTCCTCATGCTTCAAGTCGACCTGACATCTGAAAACAACGGTGACCAGGCCCCTTGCGTACGAGAACCGGCAGAACCAGCAAAATCCAGTAGTGGGTGCGCGTATTCAAATAGTAATGTGGAACTGTGAGTGTAGGGGGGGGGGGTAGATCTGCTAGGAGACGACGCATACAGAGGGGTAGACATTCTTATTTTGACGGAGACCTGAGCGCGAGAGCAGTTTGATATACGGGGATTCTATAGGTACCATGCACTGGCGTCTTGTAGAAAGGGTCCGGGTAGGCCAAGCGGGAGAGTATCAGTTTTTGTAAGACCATTGGTGGGAGAAATGAACGTAAAAATAGTAGCAGAAAATCTGATTGCAGTAGCTTCACCCAAACTAGAAATAATGGCCACATATGTGCAACCAGCGGGGACGGAGTCAACGGAAACGATGATTGAGCGCTTTTTGCTGGGTATAGAAGCGTTACCGAGGAAAGCTCCAATAATTATAGGAGGCGACTTTAATGCGAGATTAGACAGAATTGATTCGGAAAGAACGGTAGCCTTGCTAGACGTACTGGATGGAATCGGCTGCTGGGTATTCAACAGCGCGATTGTGTTTACATATGAATGCCACTCCGGTTCGTCAGTCATTGACCTATTTGCAACAGATATGGATAGAAGGGACATAACGATTGCAGGGGAAAGCAATCTTTTACAGGAAGGGGCGGGACTTAGAAAGCATATACCGATGGGCATCTGGGTGAAAATTAAGGGGAATGTTCAAGGGCGGGGGAGGGGGGAAGCTCAGAAAGAAGGCTTAACGGTAATATTCTATTACAGGGGCTTAACAAAGTATTTCTGGTGCCAGAGGCGATACAGATAGATTGCTACGAACGCAGCCTGGTAGGGTTATTAAATTCTGCGATACTACCGGTGCAGAAGAGAAGCGAAAGACTTGGTTTAGTAAGCGGTGTAGGATGGCCAAGTAGGCCAATAGGTTGACGCGGGAATACGTAAAAATCGTTCCGGTTATGCGGCCGTTGGCTTCGTTGGTTAAACGGTTGGTTAAGACATCGTATAAAGACGAAAAGCAAAGGTATTGGGAAAAGAAAGAGTGGGCAGCAATAAGGGAGGCTGAAGTAGAGCCATATACATGGCTGATTGCAAAAGGGGAGGCGGCAATGTTTAGTAGAGACGAGCAGGCTAGTCAAACATTTTGGGAGGATCTTGGCCGGGTCGGATACAACCCCGAAAACGCTGCTAGAATATGAAGGCCCCTGGGATCAAACGACAGAGGAAGCTAGGGTTTGGATAATAAGGGCAATCACTCTTAGGGAAGTAATGGAAACAATCGACAGAGCACCACGGGGGAAAGCGCACGGAAATGATTTGATAAGGAATGAACACATGAACGATACCTTAGTTCTCGCGCCATGCTGGCAAGCTCTATTCAATGAATGCTTAAACACTGGGGAAATTCCACAGGTTTAGAGGGAAGCGACCTTAATTGTCATTCTCAAAGGAAAGGGTATATAAACGGAACCAGGCTTAAAGGGGAATATCAATAAAGACCTGCCCATGCAAGATATTTTCAGGACTAATAGTTAGGAGATTGGAGTCTTTCTTAGAGAAAAGGGGGGTAATGCCAAAGGAACAACATGGATTTAGAAAGCAAAGGTCAACTCACTCAGCAATTGGAGGGCTGCTCGGAGCAATCTGGGATACTCTGTCCAGGCCGAAGAATTGCCTATATGCTGTATTTGTAGATTTGAAAGCGGCGTTTGACATAGCGTCAAGTGATAAGATAGTTGAAGAGCTAGCTAAAATGGGATTGCCGGGAGCAATTCTGAGGTTGCTCATCAGCATCTTAAAACAAAACACGGTGCTGATTGACAACGGGGTGACATTGCGGGGGAGGTAATTCAAACCACAGGTGTCGCGCAGGGCGATGGACTGAGTCCACTACTGTTTTCCGGTCTTTTGGGTGGGCTCCCCGAACGGATAAGGACGGGCTGGACTCGAGAGTGGGCCAAAATTTTACTGTACGCAGATGATATAGTAATATTCAGTTGTAGCCTTTTCAGAGTGAAACAAGCAATAAATCGGCTAGTTACATTCATGGATGAAATAGGCTTAAAAGTTAATTGGGAAAAGACAGTAGCCAGGAAATTCCGAATTCCGGGCGGCCGTCTGGCCAGGGATGACGTACTTCATATCAGAGGAAAGAAATTAAAATTTGTAAATAAATTCACATACCTAGGGCTCACCTTAACAACAAGGGGCAGTAGTTTTCGATCACACATCCAGGAGAGGGTTAGGAAGGCCACTATCGCAGCCGCGGCAATTAAATGCCCACATATGCTTTCGGTCGATGTAGCAGTAGCCCTTTTTGGGACACAGAAAGCGCCTATCTGTGGCATATGGCATTTCACTAATATGGGATAAGGTGGGGGTGGACGAATTGCGTTTAATCGATGGGGTAAGGTTTTTCTTTCTAAAGAGGGTTTTTGCGCTTTCAAACACATGCAGATATAGGATGGTCAATGTGTTAGAAGGTGACCCACTGCTGACAGAGGGGCTACAAAAGCAATGGAATCTGAAGAAAACGGGCGCTTTTGACGTTTATATGCGAAACTGGCGAACCAAAATTAGCGAGGTAGACATAGGAATTTATGGGACAGCAGCAATGAGAAGCACTGGGTGGAGGGCTAGCGGGGTGAAAGATCGCCACTCAACAACGGCCTTTGCAGCCCACGGATTTCATTACGTTCTACGCAACGTGGAGGGCTTCCATAAACCACAAGGCGACTGTCGATGCAAAGAATGCTGGAGTAAATGTGATAAATACCACGCCGCGGTTTGTCCGGCGGTTCGGTCCATAGCAGAACTGGCAAAACGCTAGATCGATTGTTGTGTGGAAAACTGTGATGTAACAAAAACACTTTTACCCAGCCCGGGTGTTAAAAAATAAATAAATAAAATTATTATTACTTTAAAAGTAAAATCACATAACTTAACGTTACTGTGGCCCACTGCGGATCAAATATAACGTCTGGATCCCTGAGTTCAGCATTGACGTCTGCCTTATACTGGCATTTTTTAGATTGACTTAGATAATTTGTATATAAACTGGAGGGACTTAAATATGCAAACGAATTTGTCTCTCGTTTTAGCAAAGTTTAAGATAGACTACTTCAGATGTAAAGTGAGCATGACTCATGACGGCCTTTCCTGCAAAGACTGAAGTTAAGACGCAGTGAAAACATTTTTGAGAGTTACTTTTTTTGTGGATATTTGAAGTTCGTCACGATAAGCCTCTTTTTCATATGAGGATGTTATTCTGTACTCGAGCCCCATAATTGAGCCCAATGTAATTTTACAATGTTAACAAGTAAAATGGCAGTTTACCTCCAGAGATGCGTACCGCGCATTTTTCCGCTCAGACCCATTATATGCGCTTCAACAATTGTGCGATGCTTCACCCCAAGCAACATTTTTAATCTGCCTGCTTTTACAATTTACTGCTTAGCGCTTTTTTGCGTTGAACGGCGTATCGTAAAATTGACGTTGATTCCATACCAATGTTCACGCAACTATTAGCAGGTTCGTACGGTCTTCTATAATAATTTGCACTGGCAAATGCTTTGAAGCACAATCATCTATTCTATATTTCTATTCTTAATAAAGAAAACATGTTGTACATTTTTCTTATTTACCTGACATAAGCCTGACACGTGGTACCGGGTCTTCAAGACTTGCATAAAATTTGAATGCTTACAAATTGGCCCTTTAGCAAACCGATCGCTCGTTTTCCGCATGTGTGTCGAAACAAGTAATGAAGTCAAAATCCTTTTGCCTGACATTGGCAAACTCAATCCGAGTGGCGGGGCGGCGTGTATAAAAGTAATATCGACTTCTCTCAGGGCTAGAGCCTTCCTTCCCTCTCTTTTTATCTGTCGTCACTGTTCGTTCTTAGCTTTTCCAGTCTGCCTTTGGCTCTCTCAATCAAGGTTTCCTTTCTCCCAAAGTCGTTTTCGTTGTCGTCGTCGTCGTTTAAGTCGACATGGAACGTTGGCAAAATTAAATTTGGATCGGAGACTCGACGACTTCAGTCCAGATTCAGCGAATTTTCCAAAGCTAACACCCTTCCTCGGGCGTCATATTTGACCTCGCGTTCATCCCTTCTGCGTCGCGGGTTTCTCGTTCCTTCTATCTGGGATCAATGTTTCGGAAGTTTTCCCGTCTGGCCGTCTAGCCCGTCGTTCCCGAAGCCCCTCAATTCCCTCAAATCCCCTCGGCGCAGCTCACTACCGGCCTCGACTGATTCTCGACAAAATGCCTATCCGACACTCTGTTGTACATTAAAACTCGATCGCATTCAATCAGTGAAGGTCGACTGCCGAATTGTTGCCGATTTCATCTCTACATAACGAGCGTTAAGAGTACAGCGTATTTGGCTGGATGGCGATGTTGAGACTCGTTATGCCCAATTGGCAAAAAAACAGCGCCACCAGTCGC
The DNA here is from genome assembly GCA_003439945.1 of Dermanyssus gallinae. Taxonomy (NCBI): domain Eukaryota; kingdom Metazoa; phylum Arthropoda; class Arachnida; order Mesostigmata; family Dermanyssidae; genus Dermanyssus; species Dermanyssus gallinae. Next base: position 51,479 of record QVRM01005065.1, read on the forward strand.
AAGCGAAAATCTGTCGGGTGATTTCTAATAGCCGCATCAGATTAACAGTGGATCAACAGCGCCATAATTGGTCAGGATGCCGTTGTCATGCAGACCGTAAGTGCGATGCACACAAACACACACATATATATATATATATATATATATATATATATATATATATATGCCCCTGCTTTTTTTGTAAATGCCCAGATAGTTGATCGCGACAATATATTCGTATGCCCCCGTTTTTTTTGCAAAGATCCGTATAATTGATCGAGACAAAAACTTAACCTAAACAAAGTAAAATAGATGACATACTTGAAGTAATATTAACGCCTGTTTAGCGTCTCCACTCGGCTCATATTTAAGTCAAAGTGTGTCTGTTGTTCTAGCGCCGAGATACCCCAATGCAGTAATTGCTTATTGTAGTGTTACGTGCCTCTACTTATAACCACACCTTGGAGAAGTTGGTTTTTGTCAAACTCGAGAATAGCACTTTGTTTTGGCGTCAAGTCTACCTGTATTTGAAAAGCCGTTTCTACTACCGTTCAACTCGTTGGAGTACGCAATTGATCTTGGCCTCTGTACCACCCCAGTGACTTACTTAATTTTTTCTTCTTTCCCTGCTTAATTTCCTATATATATATATATATATATATAGATATATATATATATATATATATATATATATATATCACTGTCACAACGCTCATGTTACGCTAAGGGTAGAACTATACCGTAGTGTTTATAACGGCGAGCAGACGATAGGCCCCAGGTAGCTGCTGTATGTTTAAGCGAAATTTTGTTTAGTGGTGGCTGTCGATTCGTAAAAAAATATACATTTATTTGTTAGTTTCGTTGAGGTGTCGGGTGAACTGGCAAGTTGAGTTTCCTAAAGCCAGTAATTGATAAATCGAATAGCGCAATCTTTAGCAGTATTAATGTACCCGTCTTCGTCCAATGCACATATATATATATATATATATATATATATATATATAAATATACTCGTATATGTGTATGTATATAAACATTTACATACGCGTCTGTATATGTGCTGAAAATTTCGTCGCGTCGAACCCGCAACACTTAATCTGGCTTTCTCGCAACTACCACACCCTTCCTCTTCTCTCATCGCTCGTTGGTGTGCAATCAGTGATTGTGCAACTTAACTCACTGGCTAGATCGGGTAGGTACGTTAAATTGACATTCCGCAGGTCGAAACCGCTGTGTTAAAGCCTATCCCCCCTCCACCTCCCTCTCACATGCATAACACAACATACCTCCCAGCCCGCGGCCGGGTCTTACCTTGCGTTGGCTTACGCTTGTATCGCCTCCCCATATGCTGCGGTAACGCAACGCATACAACAACAGCAACGACAAAACCGGCTCACTTCTCTCTCGGAGAATAGCCGGAGTTGAGGACTTTTTTCGACGGGGGGGGGGGGGGGGGCAAAGTGCTATCGGCTGCTGCATCATCATCATCAGCAGTAGCAGAGTAACAGATTTGTCAGTGCTGAATAAAAATCAAATTCGACAATTCGGCTCGGTCGGGTCTTACGCGCACTCTTATTAGAAGGGAGAGCTGACAGCACGAAAGAGGGGGCGATAGAAAGAGAGAAAGCACGCGATAAAGAGAGAGGGGGAGAGGGAGAGAGAGAGAGAGAGAAAAAAGGTGATTACCAAATATCTTCAGCAAATGCGTAGAACAAGTAGAAAAAACTTCGTTGCGGTTGCCGGAGGATTATGATGGTATCTCGCGTACTTAAACGCACGCCGCCAGCACAAACACACACATAAACTAACAAGTGTTTACTTCTACAAAATAATACTAATAAAATCATCAATATTTTAGTTATGTGCACAGCGGCGTACCCTGAGCGGGCTGCCAGTTACAGCAATGTGGGGCAATGCCAAATCGCATTGATTCGAAGGTCACGCTCGGCTCTTGGTCGTCCTTTTTTCCATTGAGAGAAAAGTGGCCAGCCAACGCAATGGTGCCAGGGTCGTCGTTGTCGTTGTCGTCGTCGTCGTCGCCGCTGTGCCGTTGCTGTTCAACACAGAATAGCGTCAGCCCTGTCCCGTAGAGCTCGGTCGAGCGAGTTGGGCACATTCCTTGGCCGAGTACGCCGGCAAGTCGTATTTAGAACGAGTTACACAGTCTGCGTTTGAGTCTCTGCTTGAGGGTTCGTTTTCGTCGGCCTTCGTTGCTCTCGTTGTCGTCGTGTTGGCAAGCGTGTAGTGGTGGCTCTCATTGGCTGCCACTATTTCTTTTCTTTTTCCTTTCCGTGCCCTTCCACCACTACAAGCGAAGAGCAACGCAGGAAGGGCAACTGACATTCTGCCGTCATTTTGGCGACGCCACCGTACGGTGCACGAGGTCTACGTTTACCTTTTACGAATGCACCATTAGCGGCAGCAGCAACGTTGACGGCGGCCGGTAGTATCAGCATCGATATCATCGTCGTCACAACTAACGTCACCAGGACTCAGGACCTGAGCCGCCATGCAAGGGCGCGGGTCGGCATTTGGCTCCTGTCTTAAAGACCACGCCACACCGGTATACCTTGCCTCCTCGCCCCGCCTCCAAGTAGGGACGCTATCAGCAGCAGCAACATCAGTAGCAACAACGCTAATGCAAAACCAATATTCACATTTAGCCCTGGGGGCTCAGGAGAAGAGAAAGGCGAGCGTCAAGAAAAAGAGAGAGGGATGGAGAGAGAGAGAGAAAATTTGCCGATTAGAGTAAAAGTGAAGAACACTTCTTCTTGCAAAGGCGCTGTATGGAGAAAACGCGCAAACCCCCTTTGATCGGAGCGGAGCTCGATTGCCTCGAGCGGTCAACTAAGCATGGTGCGGCTATTACGGTAAAGTGGCGCTGCTGTCGTTGCGAAGGAAAACTGCTCTCAAAAGTGCGAGGCAGCAGCCTACCTCGCTTTTTCTGGACATATACGATATAGATATATATATATACACTGTCTTTCCCGTTGAGAACTCATCCACACAGGTGCCAAGCAACAGGGAGTTCCGAGTGTGCTTATGTGTTCTCGCGTATACCCGCACTACATGCTACGGGATTGATCAGCGGAAAGCGTTCACGGTTATTTTCGATAACCGATTACCGGTGAGGTAAGGATGCAGCATCAATTCACCTCGGAGAGTCTCGTACGGAAAGTGGAAGGTCCCTCGGGCTTGCCTATACACCTTTAGGCAGCGCGTCTCACTCTGCGAAATTTATCGAGCGAAGCCAGATACCCACCTGGCTGTTGGCTATATCGTAGCCATCGATGTGACGACGTAGAGGAGATGGCTGGCAACTCTGAGGCTAGTTCTTTGAGCCCGATGCGATGTGTTATGAAACAATCTTTTATGAGCTTTGGTTTAACATTACAAATGAATGCATAATAATTGTTTGTTGTGGCACTTGACGTTATGCTCAAGTTCGTACGGTAAGGTGTAAGCGCCCGTTCGGGCAAATTGGAATCAATGAGTTGTTGAAGTGCCGGATGTTTTCTGCCGTTGCAGTTTTGCTAACGTGGTTACGTCTCAGAATTAGAGTTTCTCCGTTTGCTTGCCGTTGCTCCGTTAGCAAAGTCATGTCATGCCTCTTTCTGGCTCTAACGTTGAGTAGTTAAGTAGACGTAGAGAGTTAAGTAGTTAAGTAAGTTTGTATATATAATATATATATATATATATATATATATATATATATATATATATATATATATATATATATATATATATAGTTTGCGGTTTTCTGCCTATTAGATAACAGGAATTTGCATAAACATGCCGGTTGTTCATTACAATCGTTTCAGCTTCTTTTAGCGACGCCGTTTGCCAATGATGGGTTAGGCTCTCGATTATTTTTGGGTAGCAATATCTGGTTCAGCAGATGACACTATTTTGCATAATTTCTGCATTTTATACATAAATAAAGACGGGATTCTCGTTCGGCAAAAATGCTTTTTGAATGAGTAAAACACATGGTAGTCCGAAGCGCAAAGCTGGGGCTAAATGTAGATCCGATGAGTTTTCAGCCCAGGACGTTGCGGACACGGTTGGATCTTTTAATATATATATATATATATATATATATATATATATATATATGAAAAGGTACGAAACGAAACTGTGAGTATAAGTTGACGTCTTATATATATATATATATATATATATATATATATACATATTTGCGTGCTTCGTCGCCCCTTTTGAGGCCATACCCAAATGAAAACAAATATATATATGATTTTCTGCGCACGTCGACAGTGGACTTATTTAATATAACTCTAGTTTACGCTTATCTCACGTAAATTGTTCTCAATCACGCACACATGGTAGTCTTACGGCTTTATGTCGGGGCTGTTCGACATAAAGAAACGAAGACGACACTCTGCTTCGTGCTTGAAAGAAGAAGAGAGAAGCAAATGACATTGGGCAAGTCTATTATTGGCTTTCGCGGTCTCAGAGAGTACTTGTCTGACGTGCATGACACAATAATTGTAAATGAGGTCCTGACGTGGACAAGCATGTACATGGTCATTCTTATCGAGTTAGACTCACACGGAAAATTGCTGATCGAGGCCGAGGTATTGGCTCAGTCATGTCGTAGATGAACTGTATTGATCAGTTTTTGAGTCGAGTCGACGAGCTTTTCGATGAACCGATTAAACGCATAAGCGCATCTCTGATGGCAACGAAGAAACGAATCTGAAGCCACGAATTTAGACGGTACCCGAACCGACGGCACCCCGGTAGATGAGAACTATGACTAGTGCGCCAGCCTCTTAGCCCATGCCGCCACATCTGGAACTACTCGGTGTGCCTGCTTATCTCGAGGGGCTTACAACAGCAATCGAGCGCAGCCATCAAAGGTAGAACTTGTTGCCGCTCTCCTACCGCTTCTGAGATCCCGTCGGGATTTTTTTCACACAAGTCCTCCTTCTCGTCTCCAAGACTCACCAACCTTCTTCGAAGAGCCGACCTAGCTAATCGAGTCAAAAATATGCAAACGCTTGGCGATTTGCCATTGTCCACGCTTGATGATATATATATATATATATGTACGTATATACATATACAGGTAGTTCAACAAGTTCATAGAATGAAAACCAAGAATTTTCCAAATCTTGTTTTTAATTTTTTCTTATTCGATATACTCCCCGAGAAGCTCAATACACTTTTCCCACCGAGATTTCAGAGCATTTATACCTCTTGAGTAGAATTCCGCGTCTTTAGACTGAAAATAGGCATTGACAGCAGCCTTAACCTCTTAATTGCTGGAAAAACGCTTTCCACCGAGACTATTCTTCAAATTTCCGAAGAGGAAATAATCAGAGGGGGCCAGGTCTGGAGAATAGGAAGGTTGTTCAATAAGTTCGAACCTCAGTTGGGCCAGTTTTGCCGTTGCTTGCCGCGACTTGTGTGCGGGAGCATTGTCCTGGTAAAACAGGACAACTTTCTTCTGCAAAGCGGGCCGTTTCACGATGAGTTCTTGCTTCAGGCAGTCCAACAGTCTTGCATAATATTCTCCTGTGATCGTTTTACCGCTCTCAAGGTAGTCGACCAGAATTATTCCACGTTGGTCCCAAAAAACCGTAGCCATCATCTTTCCGGCCGATGCCGTTGTCCGCACCCTCTTCGGAGGTCCTTCACCAGGTGCACACCATTGACGAGATGCTTCTTGGGTCTCGGGAGTGTAGTGATGGACCCAGCTTTCATCGACGGTCACGAATCTGCGCCAAAAATCCGACGGATTTTTCGACATCTTGGCCAAATTTCGCTGTGAAGCGGAAACACGCGCGTCTTTTTGGCCTTGGTTGAGCAAATGCGGCACCCATTTTGCTCTGAGCTTTTTCATCTTCAAGTTTTCGTGCAGGATGAAATGCACTTTACCCAAACTGATCCCCAAGGCCTCCGCTATCTCCCTAATGTTCACTCGCTTATCTGCGGCAAGATTTTTCGCACGTTTTCCACGTTTTCCTCATCAGTTGCCGTTTTTGGGCGTCCTGAACGTAGTTCATCCTCGGTGCTCCTGCGACCTCTTTTTAACTCATTAATCCAGTTGGAAACAGTGGTAAAACATGGCGCAGAGTCACCGTACACCTCGTCTAACTCAGTTTTCACTTGGGTCGCATTCCAACCTTTGAAATAAAAATGCTTGATAACCACTCGAAACTCTTTTTTCTCCATTTTTCAAAATCACGCCGATACGTTGCACGGGAAAAGCGATCAAACGAAATCGCAACGGCCAATCACCATAATATTTTGACTGCTAGCATTCGAAAAGTTGCCGTTTCCAATAGCGGTGAAAGCGCGCCAAAATTCGAATTCTGAAAAGCTCATTTTAAGAACTTGTTGAACTACCTGTATATACGTATATATATATATATATATATATATATATATATATATATTTATGTCGGTGTACATGCATATCGAATATAATTTGCGTCAGTCGTTTCTCTTATTCTGTTATTTCTGTCAGTTGTCGGCTATTTTTTAATAAACATAGTTATTTTTCACACGCACACAACAAATCGTTATTTTTCTACCACGAATAATGCGTCAATAACGACTCTCTCTAATTTTCGGCGTTACGGCAACACCGTAGCATCTCTAGTGTTTGAAATGCAGAGAAGATATCATAGAGTCATCAACATTAACGTAGAATGCCGTCTATTAAAATTTCAATACAGAGCTCACGGCATTGCACTTCATATCAACATGAGTCCAAAGATTGACTTGCGGTGTACAATTCGTTTGTCACTTAAATGAGTGCCTAATTCTAGGACTAGCAATGATTATCCCGTACAAAAATCGACACACTTTTATAAGTCATCTGGGAACTGCGGTTTTTCTAAATGCCTGGCCGCACTAAGCTGCTTCAACGTAGTAAGATGTGCTAAACATGTCGCGTTATTTACGCATGTTGCTGCTTTTTCTTAATACTTTATTCGTTTACTTTCTGGGCAAGCGATGCCAAAGAGATTCAAATCGGGTATTTCAGACGGGACTTGTAAAACTCATTTAACGTCTTCGGTCGCATTTTGGAGATATGCAATTGTTGGGTGAGTGTTTTAGAGTATATTTTAATATTACCAAGCGTAGCATAGAGCACATATTATTATTATTATTATTATGGTTTACTAACACCCAGGTTGGGTAAACTAAAAACCTGCACATCAAATACGATTTCATCTTGCTAGTTCAGCTATTGACTGAACTACTGGACATGCTGCGGCGCAGTGGTCCAAACACCTCGTGCACTTACAACACTCCTGAGGATTGTGGAATTCTTTCGTGCCGCATAAGGAGCGCTGCAACGCGTGGACTGCAAACGCCGTAGTTGGATAGATACTCTGGTGTCCGGCTGCTCGCCGGTCGTACTTCTCATCGCGCTGAAATGTTTACTCCTATGTCGATTTCTTTTGATTTCTCCGCCCACTCCATAGTGTAGGCCTCAAACGCTCTCGTCCTAGGTAAACCCTATTGTAGTTGTAATTCTTGTGTTATAAAAGTATCCCCCCTCTAGAGATGAACTATTCTATTCCTACGAGATTTGGCTAACCCCGAAACCTGTTTCTAGCAGCTGTAGATCTGAATGTTCTAAGTTCTCCCATCTCCCTCTCATATGAGTGATATACCGAATATTTCTACTGACTTTACTTTAATCTTGAAAAGTGCAGACGCAGTATGTTTTGACAACATTTGCGGGTTTTTAATCGCGGCTGCCGCTCGAATTGCTTTTCCCACTCTGCTTTCTACATGCTTTCGGAAATTGCTACTATTAGACGTTATAGTGACTCACAGATAAGTTTAATTAGGATTGTTTAAGATTAATTTAGGTAATTGACCTACAAAATGTACTACATTACCCGTGGCTCGAAGAACGTCGCGTTTTACCAAACAGAACATAAATTGCCTGTGTTCAAAAATCGTATTCTTCATCAGCACACTGATGTGGAAGACAAAGGTGAAGGTATTCCTTGTGATGCAAGTCGAGTTTCTGCAGGTCAACTTGTGTCGAATCATTCACACATGAATGTACGCGGTGCTGCCATCATGGCGGGCTGGGCTGGGCTTGGACGCCTAATAAGCACCAGCAAAAATGCTTGTCTCAATAGCCGGCAATGGCAGCGGCGCTAAGCAGAAAGTGAACGGCCTTCCCGGCTATGTGTAACTAAGCATAAGTAAGATGCAACAGCGGTATTAGTAAGTGTAGTTGAACTCGCAGCAGTCATAGTATTATCGACTAGGGACAAGAAATGACAATAGGCGACACATCAGTCGATCTGATGTGCCGCTGCTAGCGCTGCTAAGACCATCACACAGAGGACACACAGCTGTAGGCGTTGCTATGCTAGAAGAAGGGTTAGAACACAGATAGACAATGTCAAATATATATATACAATTGTTTGTGTGTGTGCAATTGTTTACACCCCGTTATGAGTTAAATTAAGAAATAAACACAGTAAAACCACCTGAAAAAAAAATATATATATATTATATATATATATATATATATATATATATATATATATATATGGACCGAAATAAAGGCCTGCAGAGATGGGCACATTACCAGAGTCAGAGTGGAACGGAGAAATAGATAGATACCCGCGAATCTGGCTTTATTGTGAGTAGTAGTAGTAGTTGTCGCCGTAGAAGGACGGGCATCAGCATTGTGGCCTTGGAACCTCGACAACAAGAAGTGACTGCCTCACTCGGACACTCATAGATCATCGGCGGTTGTCCGATCGAGGGGCTTGGTCGGGCAAGCTGGCTGGCAAGCCAGTTCACCAGTCAGCTACCCAGGCTATCGGCAACGACAACAACGACGACAACAACAACAACGACGACGACAGCAGCAGCAACAACAACATTCTCAACAATAACGACCCCCGACGATGAGGAATGCAACGACACGATGATCCATGCCATTCGAAGGGGCAGTGGTGGTGGTACGTGCGTCTGTCGGTCTATCGGTATATACGTTCGTGCGTCCGTCCAGTTGTCTGTCCATCCGTCTGTCTGTCTCTCTGGGGGTCGAACGGCCGCTTGCTGCAGGACCACCACCACCACGACAACTACGGCCTGTACCAGTCAAGTAATGAGCTCATTAGCAGCGCCACGATGTGAGAATAGCGTCCGCACGAGAGGCGGCAGCAGCGGCAGCGGAGGCGGCTAAAGCTGGTGAACGGTCAGTACCCCCGGTGTCGCCTACCCCACGCCCCCCCCCGCCTCCATCCCCGTGTCGCCGTCAACGTCGGCGCCCTGTTACAACGTTGTCGTCGCGCTGTGCAGCCGCCACTGTCGTCATCACGACTGACGTTGTCGCGTTGTCATCGCTGCCGCTGTTGGCGGCTCTGGTGCAACCTTGTCGTTGGCGTCATCGTTGCCGTCAGAGCCTACTCGCCCCCGTCGCGGCCCAGCTACGGTGGCCGGCTACTGCCGCTGCTGCTATTGGGGGAGGACTACCCCAAAGAATGGGCATTTTGCAGAGAGTGAAGGCTAGTACGAGAGAGTGAAGGGGAGAGCAGAGAGTGACGTGGCCAGAAGGCAGGAGGGGCAATACACGTTTGGGGGAGTGTAGGGGAGAATCGAGTTTCGAAATATGGAAGGGGCAATAGACGTTTGAGCTGCGAGGCCGCATAGATTTGGGGGTGGAATGGGGCTAGACGCATGAGGATGTGGCAGAGGAACAGAGGCTTAGGGACAGCAGGAAACAAGACGCTTAGGGCTTAAAGGGGAAACGACGCTTATCGAAAAAAAGAGAAATAGCTGTTTGGGGTAGGGGACACACAAAGGAACATACATTGGGAGGGGGGGAGGGTAAGAGCAGCGGGCATGATGTTTGATAGGTGGAAGGCGAAATAGACGTTTGGGGTCGAAGACGAAATACGGAATGAACAGCTCTACAGACAAGCGAAGGGATAGCACTCAGCTGTTTTGGCAGTCGGCCGCAAGCAACGAGCCCCAGCACTCAGAAGAAGCCCAAGCAACAAGCATCTCTTAGGAAGTCTCCTAGCACTAACGAGCCGAACTGAGAGAATTACGCCCTCATTTTCTTTCTCTATATCTCTTTCTCTCTCTCTCGCTCTCTCTCTCTCTCGCTTTCTCTCTCGCTCTTCATATTCGGTCTCGCCACCCTCTCTCTCTATCTCTCTAGATCGGATCTGTGTGTCTTGATGGCGACAAAGCGACAAGATTACACGATCCGCAAATCCTTGGGCTTGTCGCTCGTCACACCACGTGACGGCCGTTTCCAACTTTGACTTATCATTGACGTGTCTAGGTATCTGTCTATAGCGACGACGGATATGGGGGCTACAACGGCGGCGGTAATGATGATGATGATGATGATAATAATAATAATAAATAATGAGGATACACATTCACACCTCACAACTGTATTGCTCTAAAACATATTAAATAAATAATAATAATAACGGCGGACGGAGACGAGTTGGCAAAAATCATCGACGGCACGTTACGTACATCCAACCGCCACTATACTGCTCCCAATTGGGGGTGGCGCATCATATTATAGCTCCACTTGCCAGCTGTCGGCCAACGTTTCGACGGAACCTTGGCCTGGCCATTCTAGTTTTCGTCTTGCTCTTTGCCATTCCTAAGATGATACTAAGAAGCCGACAAGCCTGTTGTAATTCATATGTTCGATCGTACATTTAGATTCGGCTAGATTCGAACTAGCTCTCTATACGACTACGCGGGCCATGTGATGATCACTACACTGCTACGGTGCTAGATTGCTGGTTGAATTTAAGCTTATCTTAGCTGTCGATTCTACTGATTCTATTTTATAACGGTTCAATAGACAAGCACGCACAATGTTTGATTTCGATCACGTTCTCAGCAGGCAAGTTCTAAGCATGCCGAAGCCTCGTGTCGTCGTAGCCCCGTTGGCTTGGGCGGATACCGTACCGTTCTAATAGAAAAAAATTAGTGTTGCTCTACGTAGGAACTTGAATCGGCCAAAAAGAACCCTGCATGCAATTGATCAATGATTTATTTTTCTTCCTCGTTGATTAAGAACCTCTCATAGTTGATCGTTTGCCTGGTGAAAGTAAAAGAAAGAAAACTACTGCTGCAGAAAGCCCAGATAAGTCCAGTTTAAACAAGCACGGTATGTACGGGCTCCACTGTCAAGAGGGATAAGGCAGTGGTATACAGTAGTTTGCTACTAGCCAACATGAAAAAAGTGCCTTATTTTATCTTATTAAATATTAGTAATCACCCCCCTTCCGCTCTGGCGAACATTTGAATAAAAAAGGTTATGGTTGTACAAAGGGGAGTCACTTTATGGCTGTACAAGGGGAGCCGCAATATGAACTACGTGAAACACATCATGCAGCTCACATTATTCTATAGGTCGCGTGTGCAATATTAGAGTAATGACCCTAATATTGAACCAAAGATTATCTGGTCAATTGAGCAAAATTACTTGTCACGTAGTCTAAACAGCTCATCAGTACCGCAATTGACTTGGAAACAGTTCAAAATTTGAATCGATTTAATGATCAATTTATTTGAAGTCGACTCGGGTTGGACGTGGTAGCTTCTGGTAGCCGAAAATGCATATGGACGACGTTCTTGATTTCACAACATGTCAAACGGGTGTAATTGCGTACATTCGTCAAGGGTGTCGTAATGAAAAATACGCTCCGTAATAATTTCGGGATTGTAGTGAAACATACGAGCTATCATCAGTATTCATATTTTACGAAGACATAATATATATATATATATATATATATATATATATATATATATATATATGTGTGTGGGCGGTTACTTTTAATTGTGTACTCTCCCAATACGAGAAAAAATGCAGCGACTTTCTCCGAAGTACCGAAGAGATCATGTGCGTCGGGCTCGGGTCGGGACGCACAGTTTTAGTAAAAACTTTAAGTGCGCTACCCTAGAAGTTTCTTGATTAGGTTAATGATTTACGCACATTATAAAATGCTGCATATACTCACCTGGACCACACGCTGCAAGTGTATATATGAATTTGACTCATACGCTACAAATATTTATGTACATTAGTACGTATACGTTCAGGTGACATAGTGCAGAGAGAGGCGACGACTCTGTGGCTAGAAGTCGCACCCAGAGTAATTTCCGGTGTCGTACATGCACTTTCAAAACGATCTTAATAAGTTTTGTAGACTGAAGTTAGGATTGTTATTACATAGAACAAAGGCAAACATATAAACAAAACCTATTATTATAACTGGCCTAACACCCCCTGCGGCATACCAAGTGAGGAAACCTGTAGACTACAAACGCCATCGTTTTATGCTCGTGGATTCGACAGCAGTGATGCAAAGTATAATACTTGCATCTCTGCTGTCGCGTAGATGCAATTTTCTTTCATTTCTTCGTCCACCTCATAAAATTAGCCTTAAAAAAACTCGTCTTAGGTAAGCCCTATAGTGAAGGCAGTTCCTGTATCATAAAAGTCGCTCGCCAACATATGAGCTATTCTATTTCTACAAAATTGAGCTAGCCCTCAAACCCGTTTCATGAGAAAATTCTAACTCTATCCAGTTACTGCAGCTTTGTGTCACCTAGTTTCTTCTGCACGTGTATGAATCGAATGTTGCAATTGGTTCTACTGTAATTTTAAAAAAGGACGGACGCAAAATGTTTCGACAAAACTTTAATGTATTTTACTAAAGGTTTTAATTGCTGCTGCTGTTTCTGCTAAAATTGCCTTTCCTACTTTCTATCTGGCTTTAAGAACTGCTGTCATTCGACATCATAGTGACTTTCATAAAGTGCGTTGCAAAAAATGAGTGGTTGGTGATAATTTCGGCTTGGTTTATTTGAACGTTTTGAAATTTTAAGGGCATGATGAACATAACGAAACACGAGTATGTTGTTAATTTCGTCTCAATCTCACAATCGGTTTCATACAAAAAAATTAAAAAAAGTGTGAAAAACATTGTTGCAATATTAGCAGCAATAACATGCTAACAACACAGCTCTTGTTTCTAAAGGATAGTCGATGCTACAGCTGATATTCGATTCCGGGGATCAAATGTCAGGAATATTGTCTAGCTAAATCAATCATTCTATAGCTGCAAAATATTCTACAGCTCAGTCGTTGTGCCGAACTAACAGCGAAGCGTATGTTTAAACCATGGGTCGTACAAAGGATCTCTCGGATAACGAAAAGACAAGAATTAAGGCATATGCTGAGCTCGGTCATACAGTAACTGCTATAGCAACCAGATTAGGACGGCATAAGGGCACCATCAGCAGGTTCTTACACCCTGAAGTGAACCAAAGGTGCAGATTTAACAGTGGGCGTAAGCCAGTTTTGACTATTCGAGATCGGCGCAGGATCATACAGTTGGCTACTCATGACCAAATGTCTTCTTCCAGGATCAGGACTACTTTGGGAGTGCCAGTGTACCGAGCGTTAAGTTCTGACAAAAACGTGCGATACGCGAAAAGGAAGCTTATGCCGCGACTGCAACCGAAGCACATTGTCGCACGGCGTGAATTTTCGCATAGATACCAAACTTAGGATAACGAGTGGAAAAACACCGTCTTCTCGGATAAAAAGAAATTTAATCTCGATGGCCCTGACGGCTGTCAGTACTATTGGCACGACTTACGGAAGGAACCTAAATGGTTCTCGAAACGTGTGGCCGGTGGTGGCTCTGTGAAATATTGGGGCGCGTTTGGATATAATGGGAAGTCTGATCTAGTCGCGATTGTGGGCCTAAACAATTCCGACAAGTACCAGCGTATCGTCGGTTCCCAGTTAGAAGCCCATTTCAGAAGAATTGGAGGACCTGACGCAGTTTTTCAACAAGACAACGCCACGTTCCATACCTCGGCTAGCACTATAGCTTTTTTTCAAGAACAAGGAGTGCCACTTTTTGACTGGTCGGCATTGAGTCCAGACCTGAATCCCATCGAAAATCTTTGGGGACATTTGGTGAAGCAGATTTACGCAAATGGTCGGGAATATGATATTTTGTCGGACCTCAAAGAAGCTGTCCAGCAAGCATGGGCTAATATTCCAATTTCGCACTTAAAACAGCTCATTAACTCCATGAAAGACCGAGTTTACGATTTGATTCAGAAGAAGGGACGAAAAACCCGTTTCTAAAATAGAATATGTAGTATCAAATAAGTCATACAGCCCTGCTAAGAATCGAATACGCCGTAAGGCGTTATTGTTGCTAATATTTTGCAACACTGTTTTTTTACACTTTTTATTTTTTTGTATGAAGCGATTGTGAGATTGAGACGAAATTAACACCATACTCGTGTTTCGTCATGTACATCATTAAATTTCAAACAAATCAAACCGAAATTATCACAAAAAAACATGAGTTGCTAATTTTTTGCAACGCACTTTATAAATAAATTTATTAGCTTTCGCTTGATAAACTTAATCTTAACAATTTATATAATTAAATAGAGAAAGACCAAAAATGTTAAATTAATGTTTCCTGCTTTGATCCTATTCACGGTTGCTTGCGATTGAGTCAGTTCGTGAGCCAAATCGTGAACCATATTGATTCTTATTAACGAATTATAATATTTTCTTCTATAGTGTTATATATTTCTAGGATCGACGCTTACACTCTACACCGAGTGCCGAGCATACATTTTTACATTGTTTTAAGGGATCAGGATGGTTGACAATCTGGTATAAATCCTGTACATTTCTGGAATGTAAAAGATATAAAGCGACTCAGCATAAATTACCAGATTATGTCGGGCCTGTTTATGTAGTACACGTTGCGAGGAAAACGCGGGCGTCTTCACATCAATTTGAGTTTTATTAGTGCTCATAGTTCGATTGCGATCGTGTTAGGTTAATCGTCGGCCAAGAATAGCCGGAGTTGTGGACAGCGCTGACACGCTCGAGGGGCCAAAACCTTCCCGTGATATTATGCCCGCTGTGCAATGTATACAGCAGTCTAGGCAGGTAAGGTTCGTGAAATAAAGCTCATTCATGCTTACTTCATCGTCTGCCTAACAACAATATTGCATTGACTATGCCTAGCAGCGAGTTCAACAAACGCTCCAATTCCTTATGTAAAACGGGCGCCTGAAAATCCGGTAATCTGATCAACTTTGTGCCATCTATGCTAAACGCATAGAGTAGCTTAATACACAAATTCCGCTTTTACTCGCACAAACCGCTCTGATCCAATATAAATAGTCGTGCTTTAAAGCTTTGGCTTGTCCGGTTCAAATGAGATCCAAATATTCATTTCGTTCTCTATATGTGATACTTCCTAATAGTGATACGAATTATATATATCTTAGAAAATGCATCTGAGTGGTGAAACAAATATAACCGTTATAGGTGAGTTCCAAAATACTTATTACAATATAAAATGTCGGTCCTGGCGCACAGCTCTCTGGAAAAGTAGATTCTATACGAGACCGGCATGATGGACAGCACATTTTGTATTAATACAAATGTACAATGTACATATTTCGCAGTAGAGCATGGCGCTTGTATCATACTAGGCAGTCTTATGTTTCATGCATGTTTGCATCTAGAAAGGATTCCTACGTCATGATGGCGTTGCCTTATGAAACTTATCCGAATGCTGAGGGTGACCTTGCGGATTGTAGTAAAGAGCCAAAATAGTCAAAAGGAAGTTCGTACATAAATTGGTTACGAGACTCTTGGTACATCAGCTGACGCCATGTATTTCGTTGTAGTGGGCTCAGTAACTGAGCTCCTTTATATAAATTATCCTTAAATCTAGATTTTTATGTCGTTTAAATGTCTGCTACCTAGAAGTCGACGTTACCTTGAACGCGGATTACTTCGTTGCCCACAGCGAGAGCAGGTTCCACCTGCAACAAGCATATGTGAGATTAGTTTGGAGACCACCACAGGCAAAACGATGAAGCAATGACTCTCCAAGGACAATACTTTTTGGGCTCAATAAAGCTAAAGTATGTAAATTAAGCGAATAACGTAATAAGGCATAGCACCGGCGCTGTACTCGTATGTTTAACGTGGGTTCAATGTTTCAACGTGATCCATGTTGAAGACTGGGTTTGAAAAGCACTGGTGGCAGCAGGGCAAATACAAAGTTTCTGGACAAAGCTCTTATAGAATTGGCTCTACTCGACAGAGGAATTTCACCGAATGCCAGTATAGCAGAATTCTGTTCTGACAAAAACAGAACGCAAGGCATTTAGCCTTACAATTAGTTACGACCAGGCATACTTTGTTGACGAAGTCTGCGCATCTCCTTACAGAACTGCTCTGTATACCCTTCTCCTAGCCGAGCAACTTGGAACCGAACGAGGGAAAGACCAGGACCGGCTAAACTTAAAAATATATAAATGACCATATAAGCTCCCGGTCTGCTGTCAACAGCTAGCAACATTTTCTTTGGATGTGCATGTATCGGGTGCATGATTTAGGCAAAAACCCTCGATACCGCAACCCAGAATGAAGTCAGGCGAGAACCAGATAAGCGGTTCGCCACAAACCAAAGGAATGATGCTCTTGGATAACATTATAGGCTCGAACAACTCGTTCAGCTGGCAGGGCAAACTCGAATCTGAGGGGGGGGGGCGGGGTCGATCATATAAATAACTGAATTAAAGCTGAACGTATCGGATGGTTAAAATAGAGAGTTTCATATAACGGGAACAATGAATATTAGCAACAGAACTCCATTGTTCACGCATAATTCACGTATGAAACTCTTCTCAGTGAACAAGTATTTGTCGTCCCTATCACGCTATCATATTCTGGTACGCCATGTGTTATGTGTTTCGCTTACGTTGGTGCAAACCCGAGCATTATCATAAACATTGCGAGGCGCACAATTGCACAAAAGTATGCACAATCTACCCCGCTAGAGCATGTTACACAACGTAATCGTTGGCCAGACCAGAGTAGCAAAAATTACCTACACGTGAGAGTGCATATTGGTAATAGAGATTCAAACCATATTCGACACGAGCAACAATAGGTGTTGAACGAAATTGCAGCATTTGCAATGCTAAATCGCAAATTTGAGCGTAGAAAATTTGCCACAATTTGTCTTGGCAGAGCCACGCGTGGGCGCAATACAATATGCATCGTTGTTACAAGCCCCCCCCCCCCCCCCCCCATACGATAATAGCCTATATTTGAGTGTATTTACTTGAAAGCTATGCATGTACGCATTGTGGGGTTTGGAGATATGTTGGCCCATTTGAATCCCATCAACAACACAGGTTGTCTACTTAGGCTCCCTGCAGATATCAAAGGTAGCGTTTATACGTCACTGATCACTCTGAAATTACGATCGTTTGAAGTTCAGGCCCGCAGTGTCGCGCAGCTGGACAGTCACCCGCGGTGCAGCAGAAAAGCTACTAGCAGCTATTGGGAATACGCTCTTATAGGTTGCAGATTTGACCTACCCAAAATTCAAATCGACACAAATATATATATATATATATATATATATTAGAAAAACTGATTTGAACGCTTGCGTATAATTGTACGAAACTATGTGTGCATGACGCTGGCAACTGTACTCGTGTGCATAATAATTACGACTGCCGGTATGTAGGTAAGCATACATACATATACAGTCATAAATATAGCAATAGGGCATACATAAATCCAAATCTGAACGCCGTCGTTATAAACTGGCCGTCCATCAACATTACGTATTATTTTGGTTATATATATAACCTAAGTGTATCTGTAAGAATTGATTGAGCAGCAAGAGGCTTGTCCTGGAATTATCAATTATCTTAATTGTGTTTTGCATTTAAATTTTAGAGCGTTGCTCACTGCGCCCCAACGGAATGAGTTGGTTATAGCCTGTTCTAGCGAGCAGGCAAAGTTGAAAGCAAACCACGTACCAATACGGCACTATCCAAAGGCAAAAGCTCAGCTTTTATTTGTTAGGTAGGGAAACTTCTCGAACAGAGCAGTTCAGGTGGAGCAAACACGAAAGGCGGCAGCTAAGGCAGTCGGGGCAGAAGTGAAGAGATAGACGGAGTGCAGAGAAAGTGGGACACGAAAAGCTCGCCAAAATGTTGTGGTTATCTTCCCAGATAGTCGTAATGTTATTTTTGACAATTCGTCGAACGTGAGTGGAATCGGAATACTCTATATCTGTGCCACTCCTCCGCCTATGCTCGGCGGCCAGCTGCCCTAAAGCCTTGCTTTAGAACAGCGTTATCAGGAGCTGCTTGACTGCACCGAGTACCTCTTTTGTGAGAGACTTAGGCGTTTCGCCAGCACTTGCGAACCAAATGAACCGCAAGAATGACTGCCGAATCGAGATATCGTGCGCAAATGATTTTTTCTCTCTAATTTAATTGGGCAACTTCCGGGTAATTGCAGCTACTAAGACCGAGTCATGACCTACAATTATACAAGTACGTGTAAGTCAGCATAGACATTGCTGGCAATAGTAACTACTTCGTCGAGTTATGACAAAAATACTATTGCAACCATTTACGCATGCATGGCGTAATATGCCACAAAAACATTTGTTTGAAATTTCGCAAACGTTTGCTGTTTGTTATGTGTTGAAAACAACAACGACGACAGCCACAATAACAAGGCGAGAGAAAACATAAAGACAGCATCAAGTAATACTAGGTATAACAAAAACATAAAGACAGCATCAAGTAATACTAGGTATAACAAAAACAAGCATTTCAAATATCATAGCATAGACAACAACAAGAACAACAACGACAACAACAGCATCAACAACAACAAATCATAACGACAATAATAACAACAATAAGATTATCATACGTCAGACTAATTATGGTATTGCCTGCATTAATTGCGACTTCAGTAGGCCAAGGTGGTCGGTAGAACGTTGAACGCGCGCGGTCCGCTTTTTCCAGTTGTTCGGTCTATGATTAAGGCGTCTATGATCGTCGCTGTCGGCTCTTTAGCCTAATGAGGTAGGAGGTGTTGGTGCTCATCTTCGTCGTTCTTTGTATGCAAGAGCGTTCTTTTTAGTCCTGCTTCGTACCTGCCTGATTAACGTCTTGCCTCACCTACCCAGCGTGGACAGAATCGGCTGATTTCTTTGACGGCACCGCGGGCTCCTGAATGCTCGTCTCTGCGTTCTGCCTACAGCCGGCCTCGTTTTCTCCCATTAGCCACCCCCCCCCCTCCCGCTTCTTTTTGTGTGCTGGAGCTTATGTTCCCTCCTAAAGGCGGTGACAAAGATACGCTGTAATGCTAGCTTTATTGCTTGTCGTATTGCAGCAGAATTAGGGGATACCTCGGAAGCAGCAGAATTAGGGCAGACCTTGCAGCTTATCTTAGTTCAGAATTGTCCTCTCACACTCTTGCAGCTTATCTTAGTTCAAAACACGCCGATAGAAGGTCACTGAGAGATGATTATATGCGTCGGCTTCAGCAGGCGAAAATCAATGCAACTCAGGGATCGATCGCCTCATTCGTGTGTCGCAGATTAGTGGAAAGTACCTTCGGTGCCGAAAAGTACCTATGATGCAGAAAAGTACCTTCAAATCGGAAAAGTAATGCCGGCTGTTTGCATCGAATGTACTTTTCCGCTAATCTTGCAATCCCACATACGAAGAAAAACAAACACATTATGCATTTTAGATAACTGACTCAATTGGCTCAGCACAAGTGAGTGTGCACTCGAGTTTGCACCAATACCATGCACGGATTTTAGAAAAAAGTCTTAATAAAGATTCTAATAAAGTCTCGATTGCACCTGGAGCACAGCGAAGGTAAACTTCAAAGCCTCTACGAGCTTACTAATTTGAGCTTTTCGATGTGTGCTATTTGCTCTTCTTAAAGTCGTTTGAACAGATGCGTACAACATAACTCTGGCCATTCGGCTAAATATTTATATCGTATAACTAAACCTACAGGCAGATAATGTTACAATTCAGCAAGAACTGTAGAGTTGCACATGGTAGAGTTATGGTAGTTAAAACAATTGACTTTTAAGTGCAACTCCTAGCTTCCGCACCGTTAAAATATTTTTTTTGTCCGTCTCTGGCAGATAATAAATAAACCCATGAGGTTTGCACAGAATTCATCGGGAAGACTAGCAACCCTATGTTTACGTAGTACGTGTCACAATTCCTCCTTCTGCAATATGCCAGATACTCACACAAACCAAGGTCTTCAAATTTAGACGTTGTTTTAACGAGTTCTGATTTCCAGAATTAAGGAACACTTTAATAGCAGTACACCTAGCGAGACCGAACGCATAAGAAACACAACACACACACACACTTCAATTTACTTCCTTTCATATTGAGTTGTTAGCCTTCAAAAACTGATGGGTGCTCTACAGAAATTATGCATGGAACTCTTGGCGCTTTACAATTATTGACAGAACAATATTACTCCCCGACCTTGATACATATTGTCAGGGAAAACTATCCTATGCATTAATATAAATCAAAACAAAAAAATCAACTACATTTATGTAGAGTAACAGCAGACGAAACCTTTACTAAAATATCTTTCACGTCATTTTTAGTGGTTAGCTCTATATTCTCTAGAAAGTCGGTGCTGCGTGCGCTGGAACAGTCGAACAAGGCGGCTGGGCCGGATCTGATCCGCAATGAGTGTCGCACCTGAAGTATGTGGCTGACATGTTTCCTTGTTGGATGAGTCTGTTCAACGCCTGCCTTCGATGCTGGAGCAATGCTCTCCTTAGCATCATCTCAAAGAACAAAGGCAACCCTTATGACGCATCCTCATGGCAGGCGATCGCGAAGAAGAGCTGCTGCTACAAGCTGCTGGCCTCTCCTCATCACCCGGCGGTTGACAAGGTACCTGGAGGCTTGCTCCTGTATCCCACCTTGAGCGGCACGGATTTCGTGCACGTCACTCCACCATGACCGCATGTGAGATCTTGCTGCAAGAGGTGCATCAGGCGATCCAAATTGCCACAACGCGTTCAAGACCAGTCGGTACGCGTGAAAACTCTGCTATCTTCCGATAATCGTGTGATTTTTGGAATAAGTCGGTTTCACGTTCAGCAGGCGCTGGCAAGGCTGTCGGGGTATGTGGAAGAGGCTGACCTATTGATTAATATGGACAAGATAGAAGTGCGGCTTCTGATGCTCTGCATATAAACAGAACACCCATGAAATATGTAAACAACTTCAAATATCTAGGGGTGATATTCCCTACAAACGATCGGTCCTTCGTGGAGCACATTACGGACAGAGCGCGCCGAGCGCTGGTGGCAAGTGTTAGTATACGAACTCCTTCGAGACTATCGCTAAGAACGACGCTGGCTTTGTTCAACATGACGGTAGCGCCAGTCGCCTCCTACGGACTACAGGTCATCTGGGATTATCTGTCGTCTGCGTATTAAGCCTGCATTCCTGAAGCGAGCTCTGGGTCTGCATCGTACATCGCTGAACAGATACGTCTATCTTCTATGTGACACGCCTTTGCTTATAAAGGATCTAAAGCGTGGTTCAAACTCCCTTCCACTCCGGTCTACGCTCAATTTATCAGCTCTTGGGAGGGGAAAATGGCGAAGATCGATCCTCATTATAGCACGGGTGCGATTACCTCTGAAACATGTTCTCACGCGCTTCGCTGTTCATGGCTTTCATCACGTTTTATGCGGGACCCGGGGAGGGGGGGAGGGGTTCATGCACCTGCAGATACATGTATCTGTATATGTAGTGAAAGATGCCCCAGGTACCACGCGGCATCGTGTGCTGCGGTACCGTCGTTGAATAGCCTATCAGATGCGACTCGCCGCAGACAAGGTGCGGACGCACAGAAGGTTAGCTTTAACCTACTCATTATATTTGTATAATAATTTAAAACGTTCATACAAGACAATTGTATTTTTAAACACATAAAATAATTAAATAAATTGACAATTAAAAATTTCTAGAAAATCTTGCCTGACTTCACAATTACGCTACGTGGCTATCCTGATCATTTCCCACCATATTATAAGGGCTTTATTTTGCGACAGTGGCTCAGAGCTATGTGAGTTTCCTGAAATTACATGCTCAAATTCCCTTTGCCAAAGGGCTCGAAGCGAATAAGATCAAATCGATTTTTTGGCGTTTGATTCACGTGTGAAGGGATTCTTTCCTTTGTTAAACTCTGTTCGAACATTTGGTTTCGATGATAGATGTCTACGCTTCGGTGGTTTTCAATAGGGGAATTGTGAGCTGGTAGATGGAGTGGAGGAAAAGAAGTAATGTAGAGCGGTGTGTTGTAGACCGGGCGGGGCCAAAGCCACTTGCCAATCTGGTCGAGTCCAAGTTTGCTTTAAAACGCTCGAATCACTACTGCTGCTGGTGCTGCTATCATTCCCTTCTTCCGCTCATACACTTTTTATTATTAGCATGATTTTAGAAATCTCGAGACACTTTGTATATAAATATATTATAGGTGGATAAATGAAAGGGTTTGCTCTTAGCGATGGAGTTGCGTAGGCTACAGGACGGTCTCACAGGACACGTCACTGTTAATGCTTTTTTCCTGCTCAAAGAATTTGATTAGTATCGAACATCGGACGTCGAAGAATACGATGGGCCTCGATCACCTTGCTTGTTGAATGCATAGCATTTGAACGTTTTAGGGAAAGTGACGACGCATGATTCCATTGCATGATGTCTTGTTTTGTCTTTGGTCATCGAAGTGACGGCACCAACTCTTGCGACCAGTAATGATTCGCCCCAACAAAAGCGAGGTCTTCATGACACCGGACAAGGTGTTCCAGTGCTAGTTCCTTGCGCAGTTTGCGGTTCGCCGAGTTTCTTCGGATCTTGCTGGGCGCACATCTTTCGGTCTCTCCCCAACCTGTCATCCCCACGCACCGCCACGTCAGTTAGACAGGACAAACAACGGCCTGCTCCTTTCCTCCATCATTTGCAGGCGTCCGCGCACAACCAGGCTAGACGATACGCCATTCGCGTTCCTAGATGTCTTACTACGTTACTGCAAAGCAACATATTAAAATAGCAACCGGTTTGATTTCTATGACGTTTTGCACCTTAATTTGAAACTACTACAATATATATATATATATATATATATATATATATATATAATTGTTTTTTTTTCATGCAAATGTTAAAGAGCCGCATACAAGATAGTTTAGAAGCGAATGGTAAAATTGGGGAATGGCAATGTGGGTTTAGGAAGGGGTTAGACGACCGTATTTTTTATTGAATCAAATAGTTGAAATATCTAGCATGAGGGGACAGGGTTGTATTGGGGACCTTTTTGGATCTAAAAAAAGCTGACGATATGCTCAGACACCTTGTACAAGTATATGGCAGAAGAAGGGTTTGACGCAAGTTGGATAGGCATATTAGAGGATACGTATAGGGAAAACACGGTAATAAATAGACGCAAGGAGGAAGAATCGAGTGAATATGGTATTGCAAAAAGAATAAGACAGGGACGCCGTTTATTATCAGTACTTTTTTCGATATATCGCGAGAAAGGTGAATAACACCGGGTTAGGGTGGCAGGCCGGTGAAAGGAAAACATTTATTAGGATTCCCCTTTTGTTGTTTGCAGCTGATATGGTTATTTTAGGAACGAACGTAGAAGAGGTTCAATGAATGCTTGCTGCCTGTGGGGAGGCAGCGGATGAATTACATTTTAGTCTGTTCGGGGGTTAAATTGGAGCGGAAGGTAAAATTACAAGGGAAGGACTCAGGATATCGGGATCAATATAAATATTCAAGTGTGACTATAGCATCCAAGGAAAAATTGTTGAAAAATGAATAAATGTTAAGAATAAAGAAAGCGGACAGAGGTAGGAATTCGGTAAGATGCAAGGGTCTGTAGGGTTTGTGATATAATAGATATGTGGTTACAAGGGACATTTGGAAGGCAATGAGTGTGCCAGGGCTGACATTTGAAAACGCTGAAAAGTGTAAAGTAAAGTATTGTAGTCGAATTAGGACATTGAATAACGAACAATTGGTTAAAAAGATACAGTGGGTATCAACGGCTGTGGGAGTAATAACAAATGGGACAGGAGGGTGGAATTTGCGGGAAGACAGATATAACTCAGAAGTAAACAATGGAGAGATACTACTATGTCAAGTATGCACATTAAAACAGGGGTAAAGGCAGCATACACACAGAAATGGGGGACAGCACTTATGCAGACAACCAGTTAAAAAAATACGGCAATATGAAATCGGAAAAGGTGGAGTAGCATGGTTATATGATATAACAGGAGGCAGCAAACTGTTAGCGGTTGCGGGAGCCGATATGTTAAACACGAGGGTGCAACGGAACTGCTACGAGGAATTAGAAACAATGGTTTGTCGGATATGCAGTAAGAAGGAAACGGTAGATTAGTAAGTTAGGAAGTGTGACCAATTGGGAGAGATTTAGAGTAAGGAGAGGCGCTAGGTTTAGGCAAGTATGCAGAAAAGGCACTGGTAGAGATTATGAAGCAGAAGCTATCGCAATGGGAATATCCCATATAAAAGGGTGATACGTGTACGCACACTTATCAAGCAAATAAACCTATATATATATATATATATATATATATATATATATATATATATATATATATATATAGATGCTTTGTTGAATTGAGCGTCCTAATCTAATATTAACAAAGTATATCAACCATTTAAGTACCTTAAAACAGATGTGTTTTCAAAACTTAACTGAAATTTGCAGGCTGACGTTCCCGTAGCCATAGCTGGAGTACTATACCAATATATAAATAATGTTGGTCGGCCTTCTTTAATCACTACTTTAATACTATAAACAAATATGGTGCGTTATTATTATTCTAAATTAATTTTTATTGAAATTGTGATATGATAGAAAGTAGGCAGATTATTACTACACACACTGCACCGATCATGTTTTTACCTATAATAACCCTAAAACGTGTCGAACTATTGGCCCAAAATAATCGCGTCATACATAGTGACAGTGCACTGACCTAAGTTAACATATTCGTGTTCTTCCATTATAGTAGTAACAAAGATGCACTAAGTTTGCAATCTCTTTCGTGTATATTCTACTGCTGCGATATGTATCATTGCTAAACTTGAGTCTGCTTTAGAGGTCTCCGGTGCGCACAAAGTAGATACTCGCTCGCATTAGTGTAAATATCAACTTGGTGCTTATATTTGAAAAATGAAGAATTAAGGACGCGCGGGTTATGTAAATGGGAAACGCAAATACGACAATTGGTAAAGTCTTCTTTATAGTAATGACGCAAACAGTTACTTTAAAAATATAGTTGTTCACCATGGTACAAAATGCTTGAGGATGGACTGAACGACAAGAAAAAAGAAAACAAGAAAATCTTGTAAAAACTCGTTTACAAGATTGATTACACGCGTGAAGAGCTCTAAAATATTGTGACCTGTTTTGTGTAAGGCTGCGATGCCGGATAGCCAAGCGCAATTAGGACGTTCATTTCAATTAAAGTGCTTAAAGATGTGTGTCTTTCGTATCGATTTCCGTGTGTAGCGTTTAGAGAACATCCGTAAACAACCATGGTTGGACTCGTTTTGATGTAAGTCTAATCCTACCGATCACTTGTTAGACAATTACTTCAAAGTGCTAGGGAAAATATTTTGTTTTCGAATTTAAAAATGCTTTGTTTGGATTTTACCTATACAACAAGATATTTGTTATAGGGTCCAATACGTGACACTAATGTTTAGACATCTTGGAATCTATATCTTCCTGTGCTTGTCTATGTCCAGCTAAGCACAAACAAAAAACACTTTTCCACGTGTATCGGGCTTCTTGAAATAATGTCATGCTGAGTGCGCGGAAAAGAAAAAGAATACACTGAGGGTACATTGTCACAAAGTTAACAATATTTCTATGGAAGTACATTCGATAAAAGGAAAAAGTAGCGTTTGCTGATGAAATGATAAGACCTGGCCGAATGTCTTTGACAGAACTAAATGTGAGTGTGGGTTTCGTGGAGGCTCCTCGCGTTGCTGCAGATGCGAAGCCAGCTGGCTTGCGATCTTGTGTCATCAGTGTCATATCCTTAGCGTTGCGATCTCATGTCTTAAATGATAGCCTTAGCATTTACCTGAAGCCATTGCTCTTCTTGCACACTTTTGTGGCGAAACAAAGTCTGCATTGCAAGAATGCCGACTATGATAATTGTGAGTCTAATAACGAGGGCGTGTTCTCTGGAATAGCATCTACGGACCCCAGTAACAGCTTTACTAAATACCTTTATTGCATATAACAGCTCTACTAAATAGCTTTATTGCGTTGTTAAAGCTGGCTATTCTACGCGTTCAGCCTGAAAACAGCGAGTTTTCCCGTTAACATCGAGCGTCTGCACCTGGCATTTAACTGGGGGTGTAGCCAATCCGACAGGAAGACCCAACAAATAGTGAATAGGTAGGTGTCCCCTACCTATTCACTATTTGTTGGGTCTTCCTTCACAGAGCAAGCGTTTCAAGCGCAGTCTAGAATGCCGTTTGACTCAAACATGCTACATCGAGTATTAATATCAGGGATGATCTGGATGCCCTTGTTGACTGATGACGCTGTGTAACTAATAACCAGCAGAAGGCTAGCCTTCTGTCGTAAGAGCTGAGTCTGCCCAAAACATACTTAATCACTGATGTGACGGTCATCTAAGCGGTGGTCTTCGGCGTATCGATGAATTTTGAACTAAAGCAAAATTTTTCGTCTAGATGCCTGACTTTTCTAAAAAAAGCTGCATTAAAGTAGCGCGCTAGTTGAGTTTGATCAAGACGAGGCAATTGCAGGAGGCATGGATACTATTTTTCTGCCCAACTACTTGTATTTACTCTGTGTATAAATATGAAACGTTGACCCAGCCTGCATCGACATTTAGGGTGAAATATGAGAGTCTAGCCCACAAGCAGCTTACAATTTATCATTTTCGTTTATCAAGTCAATTATATCATTTCACCTCTAGACGAAATATGACCTGTTGTGTTGATATTTAACTGTACGTACTCATCGGAAATGACGCCAAATAAATGCAATTATTTGTAACCTAGTGGAACTTGGGCTGAAATCGCAAAAATGTGGATTCTGAGAGAAATCTAAGGGTCGGGAATAGGAAAACGGACTTGACAAATTTAAACACCATAAGGTGCGATTCGTTTAAACACCATGAAGTACGATTCTTCGGAATATCGACTTTTAGTGAACGAGTCGCATACGTTAACAATGTTAAACGTGTTTAAAAATGTTACAGAATACTACCATTCTGTAACTGGGCTCTGCGTTGATATGTTGTCTGAAGCCCTCCTGTTTAACTCAAATTGTATAAATTACACGATATGTTGTTACTCCTTTACGGGTATCGATATCGGCATTTCGATCGATTTTTTTCCCGAAATATAGTATATAACAAACACAAATATATATATATATATATATATATATATATATATATATATATATATATATATATATATATATATTGAAATAGTAGCCCTTCAAACATCTATCCTAGTGGTATCTAAGCTAAGTTATTTTGCAAAGCAGTGAGCGACTCCTTTGCGTATCGAAGTCTGTTTTGCAGGCGGATCGTCAATCAATGTAGCTTTTGAGTAGAAGTTCATGTTGCGCTTCTTCTTTGCAAACGTTGGATTGCTCCATATCCTTTTCCTCAAAAGTTTAACCGTTGCATACTAGTCAGCGTCGAGCTTCCGTCGAGAGGGCATCGAATGCGAGCTTCTCGATAAAGCTTCGGTAAATCTAGTTTTTGTCGGAATTTTTCGTCGATCTAGCAGCGCTCTGCACTGCGGTATCGGTGAACGCACTTGGCCTACGTATGAAAGCACCCCGGTAGGCGATCAGCCAAAGGCGGGTCATTACGTTACACTGCTCTAGTGCAACTGCTGCTCCTCGGAAAAGACGTCGAGCCAAATCTAGATCCCAACTGTGTAACATGTGGCTGGCATGCCCAGCACGTCCGTAATGAAACAGTGTTCTGTGAGAATAAACTATTATTTAAGGGAATTATAATGAAAGTTATATTCGTACAAGATGATTTAAGTCATAACAAGTGAGGGTTTTTCGAGCAGACACAAACTCTAGAGGCGTGGATGGGTCCGCATCCTCTAAGATTACGCGTTTCGACTTAAAACAAATCTCTGAATATTCCTGTTGTCAACGGGTAATTTTATGACACCGTCATAAGAGCGCTCTTGCGATTCCCAGACGCAGATAAGGTTACACAATTTGCAGGAACGCAGCATCTTTGAGCGACCCGTCTTGCGAATTAATTCTGCACGCATTGTAGCAAAAAGACATTTTTTATCTGGGATGAAGCCCATATGTAGGCACCATAAATTACTCTAGGTAAAACAAAGGTATTACACGTCCGGGTGTACAAAAACATTATACTTGCGTATGTATGTGCCCTAACTTTACGTGGCAACCATTAAATAATCTGTCAGGATTTAGGTCTAGATCAATGCAAAGCTTAAAACCACATTGTACATCCGTGGGGCTAGACTTTGCGTCGTAGCACGTATGCACTCAAGCGACCTCATGTCCGAGCCTATCTTACGTCGCACGCTTTCGGCAAAATAGCACAACTTCATTCAGTCTTTCACTGTTTGAGGTACGGAGCACACGAGTGGGAGGGAAAAGAGGGCGGGAACACTACGGACACCTACCGGACAATGGCACGCAATCCCATTGTGTGTATGAGTGCCAGCATACGTCCTCGCCTATACTGCGTGGCCGGTAGGTAAGGTCGGTTCCATTAGGAGTTACAGCACTGGCCGCGGTTGTTGTGCGAAGGACAACGGACTCGAGCCTGGTTCGTTGGTGTAAAGGGCCGCGTATAGAGAGAGTTGAAAACGCTGATAGATTTCCCGACACTGGCTTCTCCGGCAAGCGGCAAAAATATGTTAGATTTCATGCTCTATACCCTGACGAGTACACTGCGTGTCACGCACAAGACTCGAAAATGATGACGACGACAATACTAGTCGCAACAACAACACCAACAACAACCACAACGACAGCGCCATCTGTGTATTTCATCATCTTGCCGGCCCCATTCCTACTCGGTCTGCTGGCTGTTGGTCGAATTGCCAACGATTGTTCCGCTTCGCAGCCCCAGAAGTAGCAGCGCCAACAACATCAGCGCTTGAAAATTTTACGCAACCAGACGGGAAGACAGGCTGATGACTAGCCTAAAGGAGGAGTAGCGTGACAGGCTTCTCTTAGGCCGAGCCTGCAGGCCGAGTACTGTTTTGAGATGACGAGACGAGGCCGGGATGCCCATGAAAGGAGTCGTCGACACCGCTGAAGGCGGGTCGAACAATCGGTGACCGCAACGGCGGAAGAATCTCTAACTATATGGCAAAACGAATACGAACTTTCTGTGATACGAACAATACATGAGTGCTCGTCTGCACGGTTACTACCGCTTCAACTTTTGCTGTTATGTATATATATATATATATATATATATATATATATAAATATTCTTAAAATATATATATATATATAAATATATATATAAATATATATATATATATATATATATATATATATATATATAAACATTCATTATTCGTCCCTTTCCAGGTAAAGTGGCAATAAATCGTTAACTCGTGACGAAGCTTCTAAAAGTGACTCAACAAGTGTGCCGTGCTGACGGTAGCGGGCAATTTACAGTTTTGCTATTGTAAGAACGCGGTCGGACTAGATAAAATTGCAGCGGGGAGTTTCCTACGGCTAACGACTATCAGGGTTCAGGCGGGCGTCGGCGCACATCCTCGCGAGGAGGCTTCCGCCGCCCGACTGATCATGTTAAGTGTGGTGGTTATTGCATATTCGTTTATCTGCGAGTCCTCCAAACATTTGAACTGATCGTTTAGCGCGCTGCGTATCGCGAGATGGAATGCTAGTCTTTATTTTCGTGTGTAGGCGTCGAGTATGTTGTGTGCCGCTCGACAAAGATTAAAACTCACTCGTAGTATTCATTGTCTGCAATGTTTTTTTTTTGGCGAGAAGGCTTGTAGCGTTTGCCATGTGTTTGGGCAGCTGCCCTGGGCTTTGATGATTGTGGCTGCCCTGACGTATTACTGGTACGGGCTTTTTCTCACGGTTTCTTCTCTACGCGTGATGACCGGGGCCTAGGCTGCCCGTGCGGTAGACAACTATACCTGGCCCGATGGTTTCTCGGCCTTGCACACGTCAGTCCCGGTGGCAAAACTTCTGGCACCCATAGCACGTTGGGAGAGGTAACCACGCCTCAAGCTGGCAGTTCTTGTTGCCAACCCGTTTGATCCGGTGTGCCTGAAAGTTGGCGAACGACCGCCTGCAGCTCCGTACAAAAACCAAATAGGGGGCGCTTTGCCATTGAAAACTCACCTTGAGAGGTATGTGTAGTACTTTTCAACGTTACAGAAATCATTAAAACTCGTGACATGATCACCAGGATGGCCCGGTGGGTGACTTGGGACAGCCTTTCGTAAGATAGGACCGGTCTCGGTGCTTTCCCTCGGCCGTGTGCGCTATTCCTTGCGGCCTTGGAAACCCCATGAATGAATCTTCAGTGTTATATAGTAGGGACCTGCGACAATGTTCTAGCGCCATAGCTTTGCTGACACGTTTTCTTAAGTCGCGAAAGATCGAGCCCACTCGCGGTTTTCTTCGCCGGAATTCGGTCTTATCCCGTGTCATTCTAAAGCTCTCCCGCGCACCAAGGATCCAGGTGCTTCCATCGCTGTGGACTCGGTGGAAGACGTACGCATGGACCACGCTCCTACGGGCTCTACCTCGAGCCGGGGGCGCCCGGCCGGTGACTCCCCGGGCAGGCCAAATGACCTCAAGCGGGGAGCGGACACAGACGTGACCCTGTCGGCAAGTAACGATCGTGCATACAAGTCTCTCGAGGATTACATCAAGACAGCAGTGAGCCTGCGTATGGCGAGCAACACGAAGGTCGAGCTTACGAAGACTTCCGAGGGGTTGAAACTGGATCTGCAGCGGTTCATTGCGGTACCGGGGCTAAGACAGACACCAAGGTCATCGCTGCGCTAACTTCACACACACGTCCATCCATTCCGACGTTTAAGAAATCCTCAGAGGAACCTGAAAAGGGAAGGATCGCCACTGAGTGGGGAGAGACTCGAAGCCACTACGCAGCTTTCTTGTAGCCTAAATGAACGTAGGCCTATATTACGGAATACTGCGACAGAAAATAAGTAGCGGAAATGGAACGAGGAATATCGAACAGAACAGTAAATTATTTTTTACAATGTGTTTTTTTTCTGGATCTGCAGCGCGTACATGTATAAAAAGCATGCACCTGCTTAAGTTAACGACCCATACGAATATATAAGCACTACCGTAACTAATTGTTTGAACTGATGTTTATAGACTTTTTTACGTATTTCTATAGTCAGGCTCGTCACCATCATCATCATCAGTCGTTTGATTGACATCTACCGGCCGACAAATAAAACATTTAACAGCATATTACAAGGCACTGTTTGAATGTCATTTACGGACCAAACGGTGCACCTGCTTTAGTTTACGACATATACGAATATATAAGCTCTACCTTAATTACGTATTTTTATGGTAAGGCAATGCTTGCGCCATGTACGACAGAAGTGAGTTGTGTCAGGAAATAATTCACCACTCATTCAAGATTTTATATATAAAGGCCTTTTGACGCTATTTGATTACGGGTCTAATGGGTTTCATCCTATTTGTAGCCTTTTAAGATACTTTGGCATTACTTTATTTTGCCGTATAGATACCCAGACTCAAACCTGCAAGGTTCTATTCTAAAGGTTTGAACAGCAAAGCGTTGGAGGGGCCAGTGATTGCATTCAACTTCTAAAAGTGAAAACTAACCAAATACCACTTATCAAATAAAGTTAGGTATTTAGATCGCCTCCAATCGGAACCATACGATCGTTCCGATATATATATATATATATATATATATATATATATATATATATATATATATCGGAACGTTTCGATATATATATATATATATCTCCCAAAATCATAGAGGGTCTTAGAAAGTAGGTTATTTGCTTTACTTTATAAAATGTTATGGACGCACAGTATGTTACTTGAGGAACGTCGGGATGCTAGTAACAACATTCCCTTTCCTGGTGCAAGGTTTGTTTCAATGCCATGCTTCGACGTGGTATGTAAAACTTGTAATGTCTTGAAGAAAACTTGCAGTTTTAGCAAAAATGCGCTGTCCTAACTACGCTAGCTTTGTTAGTGCACTCGAGATTGCCTCTCTTGTCAGCTAGTCAGATCTCGCCTGTGCCTGCTTCATGAGAGGACGTTCCGCACTTAAACGCACACTAAAATCTAACGTTCATCGCTCAAGAACGTGCCAAAACACTGAAGTTGACCAGGCACGGGAGCGCATGCGCGTCTGCTCTTCTCTCTTTAACCGCCACTGCCAAGCTTCATTGTTGGATGGTTTGGTAGCCTGCAGTAAAAAGTCTTCACTGCAGGAGAAAGAAATCGATACATGCCAATGTTGAGCGATCGACCCGCCTCGACCAATTCACCGACTCTCAAAGGACTTGTGTAGAAAGGAATCGCCTACAGCAGCGGTGAAGTGCGATAGCGCTCCTTCAGCTGAAACCATGTGCTCTCGCAAACACTTTCTGGAACGCGTTTTGACAGTTCTGGTAAAGCTTCACGTAGAAATATAAAGTATGCTTCTTTATCTAACCTCTCAAGAAATATGTGTGGGTCTATGCGACAATTGTTTACCACGGCAGTTCTCACATTCACGGACAAACTCTTCTGGCGTCCACGATAGCGAGTCATATGCGGGTTCTCGCTTGCCCAACATTGGAAAAAGCACAACAAAGGATAGAAAACTTCGCATTGACTTCTACTTGTCACAGCAACCAGCTACTGTGGTCAACTCGTTGCTCGTAATCAGTATCTAGCAAAGCTTGAACTAATTGTCGTTGGTACCAATGTGGCTCAAAGCTTTTAGTACCCTGTGGACAGTATTTTTTTTAATTTGACTTGTATCAACGTTTCGGGCTACTTCTCTCGTGCTTACAGAAGGAAGATCAGCTACTGTCTGAAGGATGCACTTTGGTTCCATTGACGGTGTTCTTGCTGCCCCCGGTCGTCCAGCGTAATAACGGCGTATGATCTAGTTTCACGTACGTGATGATTTGTGTTCCTAAACGTGTTAGTATAAGGCTAATGTCAGTTTGTAAGCGTCTATTTGAAAAACGCACCTGGTAACGCACATAGCCGCGTTACACCGCCTCGACATAATGGTGAGAAATGTCAAAATTTTTCGGCTTCTGCGTACCGCGTTATTACAACACTCTAAAAGTAACGATTTTAACAGAGAAAGTGAATCGTCAATGCGATGAGATTCATGTTTCACACATTCACATTTGCTTTTGTGGTAAACGCGTATTGGCCGCTGCTGGTTGATCGTTCCTCTTCTCGTATCATATATATATATATATATATATATATATCACTGATGTAACCTCCAAGAGGGTAAAACAGTAGAGCGTGGTTTGCTTATTACAATGTAAGCGTTGAAATCTAAGCTTAGTCACTCTTCAACCACAGATCGAATCGCCATAAGTTTGATAGAAAAATAGTCGTCATGAAATGTGTTTGGCTATTATTGTTAATTTTGCGCGCTATGAGTAGTTCTAGGGTTAAGATTTTGAAGCACTGAACGTGAAATCTAATCGTAAAACTTTATTTACTCTGCGAATTTTCTTCTAAAAAAACATTTTGCATATCCTAGCCGGATTCGTAGAGAAAGTTGCATTTACGAATACGAACGGTATGCTAAGTTTCTGTAGAGGCGGACTCGCTGTCGCAAGCGCACATGTTGTACTCCTATGTCGGCCAATAACACTCGTGTGATAATTTTAGTAATTTCACTCTCAGTCGGAAACATGATTTCTTCGAGGCCATGTTCCATTAGAAATTTTGTTTTGTTTTAAAAAGCTCCGCAACTCTCTAACAAAATTAGGGTGTTCCTATATATATATATATATATATATATATATAATGATGATATATATATATATATATATATATATATGAGATGTTTGTCCTCTATGTTGCATATTTAATAAATGTCAATTTTTCTAATATATATATATATATATATATATATATATGGCAAAGTTATGCTAGCATTTTGGAGTGGACAATTGTCTCCGCGCGAACGTGTGGTCACGGGTTTGTTAACCCGGAGCTAGCCCAGTTCAACGCTGCATTTCCTATATATATATATATATTGGCAAAGGGGCGCGTGTGACAATTAAACAGTATTGAATATTATTATTATTATTATTATTAAAAATAGTTAAACATATTCAAATATATCTTTAAAGTAAGCTTCTACCTACGTAAGCTCTAATATATGTATAGTAGTTAAAAAATGAGGTAATTCATTTTTATATATTTTACTGCGGTTAGCAGCACTAGCTAAAGATGGATAGGTGTAGAGAGAAAAAAAATACGTGCAGCCTACATATTTGAATCATCGTTCCATTTAAGGCTAGAACGTATATCATTAGCAAGTCAGCTAATGTTGGTTGAAGACGCCATAGCCGCCGCCGCTGCTGCCGCCGCCGCTGCCGCGACTGGCTTTCGTACAGTGTTAGCGAGTCAAGTAATGACAAGGTCACGCCAGTCGAGAACTTAAGCCAGCCCGGAAGTGGAGCAAATGATTCCACAACGAACGCCTGTCCGAAGCCATGCAGGTTTTAGTGTGCACCGGCGTTCGAAACCATCATTACGATGGTGACCTGGTAATACTGGCCTCCAAACGACGTGTAATCGTCATTATCAGGCGAATTGGCGGCAATTCCGGCCTACACTAACTCTCATTACACACAGACCTGTATGACCTACCCGATACGCCGAAGCCACCACGACGACAACGACGACGACAATGGTGGTCAAAGCGCATATGCGACTATACGGTATTTTTAAATCCGTGGGCAAATTTTCCAGTATTTCGCCTACGCGTGGGAGGTATGCATATGATGACGCACAGGTAAACATGTGTTGGTCGCGCACGCAGGGTTACATCGTGCTCACGCCAATGGCGGGTCGTCCTCCAAACGGAACGTTCGCCCCCGTGGTGTTTTTCTGCTTCTTGCCTTGTTATCCGACGCTGATGATACCGCAGCCTACCACATCCCTCTCTCTATCTCTATTTTGCCGTAAGCCACCGGCACCTTGAGACCTACTCCGGCTCCACCACACCGCTACAGCGAACTTTAGATTCAGACTTCGGTTAGAGAGTCAATTATTCTGGGTTGGCAGTGGTGGCACCAAGCCGAAAATGAGCCAAATAGAGCCGTTTAGAATTAACAAGCACAAACCGGTACGCAAACGTTCGAGACGTAGTTCGCCATTTCGTGGTCGACTACCGGTTTAGTTTACGCTGGTCGACCACAGCGCTGAGGGTAAAGAAATTTCAAACAAGCAATGGTTTGTTTATGCCGTTGTTGCTAATAGGTAGCATTGCGGTGGGGCATTGCGACAGTCAAATTCAACAGCACAACAACTACAACGAAACGATATCAGATAAAATCAAAACAACGAAACTCTTGCAGTCGAAAGTCGATTTGATGTTGCCCTATAAAATGGATATGCTTCTGACACACGAGATAGAGGATATACGTGTATAAGGTCGCTTTTACAATGGTATGAAGTAATTACATGTCAGTAATGTTTTTTGTGTGTGTTGCAAAGGATTAATGAGAAGACAAGAAAAAAGACCAAAGAGGAAAGCGCCGCTGTCGTTTACGTAGACAATCACAACAACGCGAATAAATAATGAACAAGTTTGGCAGGGTTCCGCTAAAATGAAATAATTTCTCTTTGTCGTATATGATCTGCCCTAGCGTTGCGCTCCGCCATGCAGTGGTTGCCGTGCCATAGATTCGGATACCGAGCAACGCCAAGCCATCCCATTATGTACACAATGCAATCTTTTTAACCACCAAGCAATGCCGAATTTGGAATAACTAGGCAAGTCATCTCGCTCAACTAGTCAACTAGTCACTCCTTCTCTCGACGCGAAAATCGAAACAACGCATGGTCAGAACAAATGATGACGCTAACTTAACACTATTTTAAATGCAATGCGGATAAAACATTTAAACGCTGCAAAGCTTACGAGCACATACAGTGCGCACCCACAGTTTGAAGTTTTCTGGCCGTATCCTCGGCAAAAACGACAGAGGGCATTTCTCTTATTTTAGCACTCTAGCTGCATAGTCCGAGCACGCAAATCACGTAACTTAGCCAGCCCTAGATGTGCATGTAATGCTTCTGCATGCAACTAGACAAGGGCCCCGTGGATTTGTACAATTAGTCTTACCAGACGTCGAGGACTTAACTCATAATCTTACCGTCTCAGATGTTAGGCACAAAGCACGAAAATTTAGCATTGCCCCAAGTAATCAGAAATAGCCTTTGACTTAACAAAACATTTATATAGCATTGATAAGACCTAAGTAGGCGCAATTCACAGCAAACAAGCTATTGGCAAGAGCATCCAGGAGCTTAGCAGAGTGCAAGCTATGGGGGCGCCATACATTCCGCAGTACGTTCACCTACATATATAAGTGTACTCGAGGGCTCCAATTAAAATAGGTTGTGAATCTACCTAGGATGTTAAGCAGCTGGAATTTTGGTGGCAGTGCGAAGTGTTATGCGGGCTCTGGCCCAATTCGATGTTCCCGAAGGTCGGCAGGTCATTTGCGCATATATGTAATATTGAGATAAAAATCGATATCTTCACCAAAAAATACTGCCAAGCGCCTTAAGCCTTCGAGGCATTTTCTACTACGCATAGCACTAAGCAGTGCTTGATTATATTTCACGTCCTGCAAGAGGCGGGTGTAGTGTCCTCGAATCTTCAACCAGAGGTGGCTCTTGTCCATTTAGCAGGATTGCTACGGTTGTTGGTGACCAGAGATACCCGGAAGTATAAACCAAATGGCACTGCTTATCAGAACAACTATGCTAGCCATCTCGATTTTGTTAAAACGCCCAGGCGGGCAATCGCTCAGGGTTGTGGAAACATCGGGTGAAAAAAATAGTCTCCAAGAAGAGACGAGAGATCTAACGCTTCGCGAACATATTGGTTTTACTAAGTTTGGGCCGGCTGCCATGCTCCGGCGAAGCGATCGGTGAGCGCGATAAATGTAGGCATTGTCGAGTCGCTGCCCAACGGAGAGTTTTTTTGATAAGCGGCTCCTACTAAGCGGAAAAGTTCTCATTTAGCTAGCCAAGCTGTGGGCCGCCCTATTAGTATCAATTTAGGGCGTCACGCTGGAAAGTGTGCTGCACTAACTCGTCGTCCTTCCATTGGCGGGCGACTCTGTTCCGTAGTTTTGCAATGTAGTCGCCGAGAGACACTCACTATTCGTAACTCAAGGGTAAAGAGCTAGCCTAGGTAGTCGAAGAGCCTCTAGGCATTAAATTACGTTAGGCAGCTGCTTTAGTAGATTTATTTTAGATTGAATAAGATGACTAAAAACATAGGGGATTTAAAGCCGATTCCTTTTCAAATGAATATGTCCCATTTCCTGTCGATAATTAGATGAATGCCAGCTTGCTGGCTTAGACGTCGCTGACTAAGCTTCCGTTCGTCTCTGTAGAAGTGACGACGCAGCTGTATCTACAAGTGTTAGAAAGTAGACGAATCTCGAAAAAATTAATCGAACACAAATTACTTTTTAAAACACCAAATATCGCACGTCACAAAGGGCTGTAATGAGACAGTGTCACAGTGCGCGAGTGGAGGTTTGAGTCTCCCAATATAAATTTTCGCACGAAGAAAACTATCAAAAACTGTGCAATTTTCTTAATGATACTTATCTCAAAATGCCTGTGTGTGGCACATCAAACATTCGCTGCGAGAGGCCATATGGCCAATCTATTATGGGTGCTAGCTCTGACTTCATTACAACGGTACAGCAGAACCGAAGAAATTAGATTATGCCTAGAGCTGCTTACGTCGTGTAGAAAACGTTTGTTTTTATAAGTTATTGCCTATTTATAGATAGATGTTTTCCCGGCGCAAGTCATTATGGTTTAAGTACAAGGTTGTGTGCGTTCATGCAGATAGAATTCTACACCTAACACTTGGAAGATAATTATTTTTGATACAAAACATACCACAGCCATTTTCCTTTTAACCATTCTGCCTTTGAAACCGTACGGAAACGATTTAATACTCACAACAAAGTAATACGCACCAACCATAACAACAACAACAACAGGAGCAACGCGAATAACAATTTCGGGAATGACAACAATCACGATGGAAGCGGCAGCATTAACAACAACAATAGTAGAAACAGTGGCAAACGAAACAATTTCTATTTTTCGCTCGCCGCTTTGTTTTTATTTATCAGGGGCGTCTCTTATTGCACGGCTACTTCGGGTCGTCGTGTCGACAGGTACCCTAGTGACGCTTAGAAGATCGGCCATGGTTGTCCTACTTCGAGGTCCAGGAGGGACCTTGCCAGAGTTGGCTGGCTTCCACTCGGCGCCTACTCTAGCCCTTCTAGGTGCCCGGATCGGAGCTACCACGAATAGACAAGCACCGCTGTAGGACAAATCTGTTTCGAACGACGACCTCTGTTTGAACGAGCTGATGTCAAGGCTGTCCTCATTCGGCCGCACGCAAACCTGGCCACTTCGTTGTCGGCCTTTGTCTTAGTTTGCTCTTCCCCAACTCGCCTTTCGCCCTAAATGATGATGATGATGATGTTGACATTGATGATTCTGATAATGACAGAAACATTAACAACAACAACAAAACGACAACAATAACAACAACAACAACAAAAACAACAACAACGCCAATGACGACGACGACGATGCAATGTTCAACAATTCGTGTCACTACGAAGGCGTCACGCCAAAAAACTCGGCCCATTTTGTCGACAATCCGCGTTACATTTAGCCTCAGAGAGGAAAGAGGGCATTCATTGGTCGACCACAACGACGACCACGCCGATGGTTATGACGAAGTCCTGCCATGACGCGTCGGCCTAGCGGGCAACGAAGTCGACCTAGCTCTGAGCTCTGAGCTCACTGACTGTCGCTCCGTCGCCGTTCAGCGACACGCAACAGGAGTCGTTTGCAGCAACAGCGGCTCTTTCAGGTACAGCACGCTCAAGCTAGTTGTTGTAGTAGTATCACAACAATAGCCTCGGCAGCACGACAACAACAACAATAGCCTCAGCAACAACAACAACAATAGCCTTAGCAGCAACAACAACAACAATAGCCTCAGCAACAACAGCGCGTTCGTCGTGCTTGTGTGACGATTCCAAACGTCTCAAAATAGATTTCGACACACACTTTGGTCACAGGCCGAGTCGCCGCAGTCCGAAACAAGCGTGCTTGTTCAAACGCTCTGCTCCCCCAGACCTAAGTGACAACTGACATATTGCGCTGGAGAGGCTTTACCAATAGCGAATAATAATAAATTGCTCTAAAGAGCCATGTCGTCGGATGTTACTATATATATATATATATATATATATATATATGTAATAGGATCCTGATACTGGGCGACGATGCACAAGTAATAACAACTGTATTGCGACTTTGCGGCATTCAGTGCGAAAATGAGAAAGACCGCAATACAATGGCACGGCCAGGTACGTTTTCTATAAGGAACACTATTCGGTAAGGAGAACAGTTGCCGCTATTTACCAGGCAGCCACGCTCTACTGTGGTTCAGGGCGCCAATTTGCCAGTAAAGAGTCGAATGGTTTGGTGTCTTCTACTGTGTGCAGTTAGCGGTCAGCGTCACGCTTCAGCCGTATCGTACCATGATGACTAAGTGTGCTAGCAGAATATTCACTTTAGTCCAAGCTCAAGAAACGCCAAGCAAGAAAAAAAACACCCAGCATAAGGCAACAACGTTTATCCAAGAAGACTTTGTATGTCTAATGTAGATCTACGATGCAGTCTACATGTTCAAAAAAAGAGGCTCACAGTTCTCTCTCTTTTTCTATCTCTCTCAACGATAACCAGTCAACACGACGGCTATAACGGCAGCGTTACTAACTTGAACTAGCATTACTTTAAAGAGAGTGATATCTAATTAAGGAACTATAAACAAACAGCAACTACAACAATCGAAACACTAATGGCAGCATGAAGTAACGCAAGTATGCACAAGAACAATACGAATAATAATAATAATGGAAGCAACTATGGAAACAAAAACGACAGCGACCAGGGATAACAACAACAGCAACAACAAAAGCATTACGACGTTAGTTTAAGCAGCTTTCTTCACCGAACCGGTCGTACTGAAAGGGTCAATTGTCTAGCATTAGCTGTATTGTTGTCTAATGGTGTCTACACTCTGATCACAGGCCTGCTGGTTCCTCGGTTCTGCCCCTTAAGACGTGCCCTGGCCTTAATGTGACCTGGACAACTCTCTCTCGCGCTCTCGCCCACTGTTTCTCCCTCTCTCTTTTCCTTAAGTCTTTCTCCCGCTGACCTTCTTTGC
Organism: Dermanyssus gallinae; assembly: GCA_003439945.1. NCBI lineage: Eukaryota > Metazoa > Arthropoda > Arachnida > Mesostigmata > Dermanyssidae > Dermanyssus > Dermanyssus gallinae. The sequence continues at coordinate 91,990 of QVRM01005065.1, forward strand.
TTTGTTCTATGAGCTCAGTGGTGGTGGTGGTGGTGGTGCCTTGTCCTTGAGTCTGAGTAAATCAAGGCTCACAGGCTAAATGATATTATTAAAACGAATAGAAACGCCAGTAGCCGGCAGGCAGCATTCATTGGCCGTGGTCGTAGCAGCAGCAGCGGCAGTACCAACACCAGAACTAAAAGTAGGTCGGTCTATCGCGGCAGTACTATAGTATATGGTACGACCTAGTTATCAGCGAAGTGAAGGTCGTGCGTGCGTGCGTGCGTGCAACCACGACCATCACCGATACGTCGTCCTAATGTCGAACTATGCTCGAATTGCTAGCGAGCTGCCTACAGACAGACAGGACGCCGAACGTCTTGTCCGTTCGTTCGTCCTCCCGCCGTTCGCTCGTACGCCAACTGATGGTGGTGCGCGTAAGATCCACGCGTCGTTTATCGCCCGTGTCGCCGTGAACAGCAGAGGCCCCAGTCGGTGCCAGCGCCGCACCCAGCCCCGCTGCTACGGGGAGCAGGGAAACAGGCTATGTTGCTGTAGCCTGTTCCTCTGCTGCTCCCCGGCCATTCTGGCCATTCTCCCATTCCCCAGATCTGTCTGTTTTTGTTCCCGCTTTGCCGAGCCGACCAGCCGGCCTGACTAGGCCTGGCCTAGCCCGGCCCGATGCGTGGTCCGCGTGCAAAAACACACAACCCAGCACGACAGCATAAGGCTGCTACAACTGGCTGTCTCCTCTTTGCAACTGCTGCCGCTACCGATGGTGCTGCTAAGGCTCGTTAGGTCGATACAAAAACTAGACAGCTTTAAAGCTTCTCCATCGCCATGGCCGGCAGGGAGATGGTTGAACAGGCGGACAGAGCGACTCACCGACCGACTGAAAGGCATAGCATAGGCAGGCTTACTCCTGCACTGGCCCAACGGCACTAGCAGCAGCAGCTCGCTTCCTTTCGCCAGGTCGCAGGCCGTGTTTGCAGGCCGCGTGTCCTGTCCCGTCGTCCTGCCGAGCGCTTCTGGTGGTCGCCGCCGTTAGCCGCTAGTCGCCAGCCGTTGAAAAAGTTCGCGCTAAGAATATTCCTTTACCGAAGAGTGGAAGCAAGAAATTGAGACAGGGAGAGAGCGAGAGAGAGAGAGGAATAGCGGGAAGGAGAGAGAGGAATAGAGTAAGGGGGGAATAGAAAGAGAGTGTGAGACGAGAGAGGATCTCGGATACCAGCTCGTGAGACGCGTACGGTCATTTGGGCACACGCATCTGCTTGTTCCGCAGACCGACCCGCAAGCTCGCGCATACGTCGAACATACGTCGATGCAGCTGTAGCAGTAAAGTACGTAGAAGAAGTAGAAAACGGACGCACTGGTCGGACGATCGGACAGACAGACCCACTCACCCACCTACCGGTAGCGGTAACGGCAGCAGCAGCAGCCGCATTAGCTCTACTAGCGCTATTTCTGCCTGTGCTGCAGGTCCACACGTAAGCAGCACATTCCAAGCACTCCTTTCTCTCACTTTGTTCTTGTACGACGACGACGACAGCGACGACGCATCTTCTAGCTTGCCCCCTTCCGTCCATCCGCCTGCCGGCCTACCAGACAGACATTTTCCTTTACACGTTCGTTCGATCTGGTTCCTCTCTCTCTCTCTCTCACGTTGTATCTCCTCGAACACTTCGTTTCTCTCTTCGTCTCTCTCACGGTCTCGTCTCGTTCGCTGGCTCGTGAAGTCTGTCCGTTTCGTCGTCGCCGTACTTGAGCTGACACAAATCTGGAGAAAGTGTATAAAAATTCGCCTCACTTAAGGCCATAACTGGCAGACGCTCGCGTTCTTGCTGGCTGGCATGCTTACGAGCTAGCTTGACTACGACGACGACGACGACGATAGCGACAACATTCCAGCCAGAGTGTGAAAGCTTAGCTATAGATACACACGAAGTCCGAGGCACAACGAGAGGAGGGGTAGAGCGAGAGAGAGTTGCAGAGGAAAGAGATGCAAAGGAAAGAGACGCAGAGAAAAGAGATCGGCAAAAAGCGGCGGAAGAGAAGGAGGAGGAGGAGAGGGAAATGAAATACTTGACTGGAGGGCTACAAATGGATCTGGTAGACGAAAATCGATAGAATCCGAAGGTGACGCCAGAACAAAGAAAAAACAGAACGTCAGAGGTGGAGTTGGGCGGGGGTTCGGGGAGCGGCATCGGTCGCCGAAGCCCGCTAGAGGAATAACGGAGGACGAAGAAATCGAGAGAGCAGATAAGAGAGATTGAGAAATCGGCGAATATGAACGGTTAGTTCAGAAGACGTCGACGACGCCGACGACGCTCAACGCGATCTATCGTCCACTGACTAGCTGGCGTGTTACAGATAACCACGGATATCTCCTCCTAACCCCGCCGGCGCCTAACCCCGCCGTGGTCGCTGCTGTTAGGCTAGATGAGAGAAGCGACGCCACTGTCGATCTCGAAAGGGCTTCTTCGTCCATTTGTAAGCTGCCTACATATACAGCCAACCAACCAACCAACGCCTACGTGCATACCGTGCTTACCGATATGCACGTAGTGGTTGGTTATGGTAACGTCAACTGCAAAGACTCTCTATGCAAACCGCCTTGTCGACGACGGTGGCTGAGCCGGGCTATAGGCTGTCTCTTATCGACGTGGGACTAGGCAGCGCGGGAGCTGGTGGCGCGCTGATGCTGCGCGAGCTCGTGAATACACACGCGAACCGAGTCTGGAGTCTGAGCTGACAACCATCATCATCATTATCCGAAGTAAATATAATAAGCCCTCTCTGAGGAGCGCTTTCGTCGCAGTCATATCGACGAGTCCGCTCATTTAACCTATATCGAGTTATTCCTCTCTCTCTCTCTCTCTCTCGGGCATTATCAGCCAAAGTAATCGTGGTAGTAAAAGTAGTAATAGTAGTAGAAGCACCAGCAGTCTAGGTTTTTATACAAGTGCAGATTGCAGGCTGCGCATGTTCCTCCTTTCTATAGAGGCAGAGGCAAAAACATACTATTGTTAGCATATTTTATCCTTAATATACTAACAGTCCTATGCTTTTAAGCATATGTATAACTACTAACAGCTTTATGCTTTTCAGCATATGTACAATACGTACAAATGTTAAAAGTATAGTAGATGAACTGCTGGTACAGACTGGATAGAACTGAAGTCCTTGACTATCACCCCCCCCCCAGAATACGAAACCTACAATAATGAACGCTCTCTAGACGGACGCATATGATATTAACCATAGTTAGAAGATTATAAGCGTTTGACTTAATTAAGCCTATCATTAATAACATCAAAGTCATTTAGTTAATTAGCTTTGCTAGGTAAATAAAAAAAATCCGTCTAAAATTACATACTCACTAGGCTCAACTATCGAGTCTCTAAGTAAGCATTTTGGAAGCGTCAAGGTAAAATGGCCGATAACATATTTTGCACGCAACGAAACAAAGTTTCCAGCCTTAGACTTACATCATGTTGTGTAGCTAGAGAGGTTCTAACAAGGAAAAAATTATGCAACGATGTTTTAAAAAAATTATAATGAGCATTATTATCGCATCCTTAGTGTAAAACAGTAAAGAAAACAATTCGTATACAAATGTGATTGTTGCATTGCTATCATTTACACGTAGACAAGTCAAATGAGAAATTTGAGTCAATCACACTACCATTTGAACACTTCAGCATACAACAACTACAAATGCAATCAATAGTCGCAAGTCTCGTGGAAGATATCGGTTCTAAATAATATATGATAATATTCCTGGAAAGAGACTTGGGCATCGACGTACCAGTGTGTTTAGTTCCTGGTTGCTCTAGAGTATCTGGGAACCGCGCGGTGCCCCTAAATAATTGTAGCGGAGAAATTATTCTAAAGTAATTAGATTCTTTCCAGATCGACAATCTCGTTGTTAAATGAAATTCGGCGAACAGTACGTGCAGTTCCGGGTAATTTCCTATGTGGGTAATTTAATGGTTCCGAGCGTTAAGCATAGAAATCCAAAGCCATGCTGTTCCCTGGCGAATACTATTTTATGCTTCAAGTCCAGCTGCTTATGCCGTGCTACCATAGGCAATAGAAGCTTATACTTAAATTTGAAAATATCAAGAAAGACTTTTTCAGGAAATATGTCATATGCGGAGCTCGAACGTGGCTGAAATATGAAGATTTTCTTAAGGTCCAATACTAAGTTATTTACACGGAACTACAGTTTTTATTTATTTATTTATTATTACATCACAGCATTTCGGCATTGTTAATTACAACTACAGTTTGTATAACGTTTAATACGAATAATAGCTGCAGCCGCTACCGATGGTGGTACAATCTGATACGAATGATAACTTAATATAAGGACTCTATCCTTGCGGAATTTCGTTTTGACCAAAGACGGAGCCTGTGACTCCGTTCATCATTATGCCTCAATGAGCGGACACGATATTATTTCGATTTGATAAAGGTTCGGATTATAACGGGAGCCTGTGGTCTGTCCGCTGGGTGGGCAATGCCTGGTGTTTCGGCGGGACCGCCTTGCTAAGGATCTGCCATCTTGTGCGCCATGACATCAGGTGTGCCAAGTTAAAGATGATTAGCTTTAAGGTTGTAGCGGTTGACGTAATCACTCACTACAAAATCTTGTAGTGGGTGTCATTTCCACTTATGTGCCTGTATGTGTTATTTCCACCTATATGCCACCAACTGGCAGTGCCAAACTGCTTAGTCGGACAGATCCACGTGTTCCGTGCTGAAGTTTTTCTTCGGCAAACGTATCGTCTGTCTACAATTTACAAACAATTGATTGCAATTTCCTTGGCACGACCATAGTATCGATAAGGGAAGATGCTTTCTCGAGTTCTACATCCTCAACAGCCTTTCCTAGCTTGTGCATGGGTCAATTCGTTCAGCGTCTGGTAGCGCAATGGGTCTGCTGCTAACTAATGATGAAGGCCTTGTGTCTCATCTGCAAGTCGAACAGCCCCCTTGCAATTGTGCCTACAACGCTACTTATTTTATTCTGAACTGTTAAGGCAGACTACAACGAAGTAACATCTGCATTTGACGCAATTGACTAATTGACTGGATAGCCTTCTTTGTCGACAGTGGGTCAGTTCAGTATATATATGCAAAACTGGGCAAATTTCTCCACGATCTCCTTGCTCTAAACGTCCCACTAGTTCTTTTCTCAACTCCGTTTTCAGCTCTGGAACATCACATACGGGAGGTTTAGCGCGAGACACCATGCCTAGCTTTAACATAATTAACCGGAGTTTCGACCTTGGAAATTCAAGGAGCCGTTGCTCAACGTTAAGGACTCCGAAAAGTCTTAAGGTATGCAACTGGTTGCCTCCATTACAAGGAGGGCATTTGCCTGCTTCGGGTGAGGGATGAGTTGCTGTGCAGCCCATTGAGGTGCACGTTTTAACACCAGTTCACGTTTGTGTTTCAGTCTGGTCCTGCTTTAGGCACATTTTCATCCGCCTCCGTAAGACACAAAGCTGTGTCTAAAGCAGGAGCAGACTGAAAGGAAAGCCGTCCCTGGGCTCCTGCGACGTCCTCCTGCGAGGCGCGGCTGCCCTTGTCCCTCCGGCCCTGATCCGCCGCCTAGAGTTGCTTCTGGAAGCTCACCCCTAAAAAAATGTTGCGCGCGATCGCTAAAGCTACTTTATCCCCGGCTCGCCCTTGTAGGAGCACTCCTGGTACTCCATGCTGCTTGCGCTAGATGTTTGTGAGCGCGAGAAAGGTGATGCCAACCTCGGTGCTTTTCAGAACGAGCGTCTCGTTGGCTTCCTTGCACTCCAGGTTGAACAGTGGGAGGGACAGGATGTGCAGGTCGGAGTCAGGCTTGGAGACCTTGAACTTCTTGGCAAAGGCGAGCAGGAAGAGGCTGACGGGCCTTCGCAGTCTTGCGAATACTTTCCTGTTCAACCTTTAGGATATTATTTGTGTCCTTGGCGCAGGACCTCTCGATTAGCGAAGTCTTCTTAGAGAAGTAGCCCTTTAGGCTGGGCCTAATGGCGTCCACTTGACGATCTCCGACCAGCAGGGCAATCTTCTTCGGCGGCGGACTCTCCCGCTGACTCTGGGACTGGCTGCTTCTGGCGGCCGCCGGGGGCGCCTGCTCCAGCTCCATCGAGCTCCTAGCCTCAAACGCCTCTAGCCGGTTCCTCAGCGTGAAAATTTCGACCCAGAGAAATCCAATGCAGTGCTAATGAGAGTTGGACGCGTCGCTGACTTCGAACTGCCCCATCAGGGCGTGGAGGTCGGTGGTAGTGGCGGCCAGAGCGCAAATCTTGCACTTTCACCCGGCCTGGGTGGCCGCCGACGCCAACTCTCTCTCACATGGAGGCAGGCAATCCACGTGGCCTCCTCGGCTGCAGGACCTGCACACTAAGGACAGCCCTGCTAGAGCACTCCTGCAACGCGAGCAATTCATTTCTTTGCGATTTTAAAACTCCCGCGTGGTCGCGGGCTTCTCTAAAAGCTTTCGGCCTGCTTTTTTAGGAAATGTGTTGTTACCGGACACGAGCAGGCGGTGAACGCCGGGCAACGAAATATTGTTGAAAAATTTAAACAGTTAGCTGCACTAGTGAGATTTGCTTGTACACAGCGCTTTTTCTTTTGTACTGAACTTACCTGGCGGATTTCACAGGTTTGTCTTAATATCTGGCATTTCAAGACCGAATCTAACATCTTTATGCGATCAACGTATGCTGCTAACACTAAGAAATGTGCATTGCTGGAAAATCTGTGCCACTGTTAAATAGCCCCATTCCAATATCAACGCCTTTTTTGACGTTGAGAGCACGCAACGTCGAGGCTGGGTAAGTTCAAAGACGATCATTCATACGCAAAGCTTCGGAAGATGATTAGGCGCCAAAAATCTAAGCTCTTGTACACTATGACGCCTGCATCAGAACAGTAATTGAGCTACGGATTTTATCCGTGTACATCTGCCGTTACAACCGCTCAAACATTAAATATAACATATGTTCTTAAACTTTCGCGGGGAGAAGACCAAACCCCAAAGCGCGTGATTTGACGTCATAACGCAAACGTATTAATTCAGTTCTCTAATCGTTGTTGTTGTATAGTACTGTTGTTGCCGTTGCTGTTGTCGATAGTGTTGTTGCCATTGTTGCTGTTGTTGTCGATCTCGTTGTTGTCGCCATCGGCGTCTCATGGTCTGTATGAGAGAAATTGTGTGTGCATTTATTTCGTATTTATTCGTTCGCGTTGGGTGGTGGTGGCGGCAACGGCATTCAGATGCGTAGACGCGCGTACATCTCCGTGTCTACTTCTCTGTGCACCGTCAGCAGGATCGATTTCGAACGAGGAAACACTGGCTGGATTCCCGGGCACGGGACTGTGCGGCGCATACAGGACGGCCTCGACGAGCACGGCGAGGTAGGAGCATCGAAGCATCGAGGACAGGACAGCCGCCACCTGCCGTAAGCTGCTGCTGCTGCTGCTGCTACTGCTGTTGTTCACATATGGGCGCAGGATCGTACGTTGGCCCCGCGTCGTTCGCTGCTTTCGACAGCAACAGCAGAAGCAGCTGCCGCTGCTACCGCGGCGAAGGAAACAGGCGAGGACAGATGCAAGACCTTGCATAAACACAATTTTTGTTCGCTCGGAAAACAACCCTTCGCCCAACGGTAGCCTAGCGTACGGTACGTCTGGCATTCGACATCCGACCACCTTCAACGAATTACGCCACAGCTGCCACAGCGGCGTGCGTGACGGCATAACGCGTTGTCGTGATTGTTGTTGTTGTTATCGCTGTACTTGTTGTTAGTGAAACTGTTGTTGCTTTGGTTGGTGAAACCATTCTGTTGCTGTTGTAGTTGTCGCTGTTGTTGTTGTTGTTCTTGTTGTCGCTGTTGTTGTTGTTGTCGCTGTTGTTGTTGTTGTTGTTGTCGCTGTTGTTGTTGTTGTTGTTGTTGTTGTCGCTGTTGTTGTTGTTGTAGTTGTTGTTTCTTGTTGTTGTTGCTGTTGTCGCTGTTGTTGTTGTTGTAGTTGTTGTTCTTGTTGTTGTTGCTGTTGTCGCTGTTGTTGTTGTTATGTTGTTGTCGCTGTTGCTGTTGTCGCTGTTGTTGTTGTACTCGCTGTTATTGTCGCTGTTGTTGTTGTACTCGCTGTTGTTGTCGCTGTTGTTGTTGTCGCTGTTCTTGTTCTTATGATTGCTGTTGCAACTCCTTCTAGCTCTTTCAAATCTGCCACGCTAAATTCAAACAGAACTTGCACATGGCCTCTCAGATCGTTTGCGCTTGCGATGCGAAATCGTGTACATATGAGGGGTGAGAGACTCGTCGGATGGCCTCTCGGGAAAGGTCGTTGCTGCGAATACTCGTTTGGGTAATGGGCTCAGCGCACCACCACATCATACTTCAACACTACATTGACCAGCTTGCTGCTGCCGCCGCTCTAACTCGAAACGATCTCTACAAATGCTGGCACTAAGCAGGTTTCTTGTAGAGATAAAAAAACATTTTAGGCTAACTCCATTTAGAGCAAGCAAGTTTGTGATGCGTCTTCTTGTACAAACGGTTTCTTTGGACAGAATTCTCATCTTATGTAGTTCACTCATATTAAGTATGCATATAACATTAATACATATACTATTGTCAGCTGCTATTTAACAAGGATGGATGTGTGGAAACGATTCGCTATACTACTAATATGTGCAGCTGCCGGTTTTGCCTGCAGAGGTGTGCCAAGTACCATGCAGTGGAATGCACAGCGCTAAACGGAAATCGTTTCACTACTTCTCTCGTCGCAAGCGTGAAGAAGATAGAACTTCATAAAGGAGGAACATTTTGAAATGCATATATATACTAAATTTGAGTAAAAAACATAAATGTAATTGTAACATGTACAAGATAGTATTCTGCTTAGACATTCGCCTTTCTGAATTTCTAGAAACTCTAATTGTAAGGTGGTGAGCGGCACGGCATATTCAGGGTAGCAATCTCCTACTGGCTACCTTGTTGTATAACTTGCGAGCAGCGTGGTGAATTTAAAAGTATAGTATCAATTAGCGCACCTGGTTTTGTGTTTAATGTTTTTAATTCCCCGATGATAATTTACACTGGAAAAGCGCCGCCAACAAAGGGTGGCTACCCAGTTGAACTTGAATAAAAACCCATCTGTAGAGCCCGGCGGCCGGGGGAGTAGAAAGAGGATGCCGACCTCAGCGCGACAAAAACAAGCATAGAGCGAGAGAGGAAACTGCGTATATATATATATATATATATATATATATATATATAGTGATTTAGTAAGGTTTGGTGGTGGCGCGATCTCGCCAAAAGCAGACGTTCCGTGGCCACCTTATTCGTGCAAGCTGATGTCCCTGGATGTTTTTAAAGATCACGGCGTTCGTCACTAAGCCCGCTATCGTCCTCAAGCTGAATGTGAACATTCTATCATATATTTTGAACATAGCGAAAATCATTTATGTCAAAACTCATCAAAATTGTGCATGTACAGAGTCAACAAGTCAATGCTGAAAAGCTTCCGGGGCGGTCATAATCCTGACGTCATCTCTCAGACATAAAAGACCGAAAATGTTTCTTATACGAGTGAGATGAACATTTTTCTGGGTTCTGATTTTAGGGTGGCTGTTCCGGCATTTGTTCATGAAATTAACGATTATGGGAGAACGCAATACTCAATTGAAAAACCAAGCATACCGGTGTATTCGGCAGAAATTTCTACATTGCCCGAATTAATGCTAAGAAAGTGCGCGTAATTATATTATTGTACTTTGTATGTTCGAACATTTACGTCCAAGTTTCGATTTTTTTCCATTACGTGTGCACAAGCAACACCTTTAATCCAATATACAACTTAAGTGAATCGTTTTGAGTCAACATTGCTGTACCCCCTGACGTCTATGGTTGCAAAGCAACTCATAAAGAAAATCATCAGGAAAATAGTTATTTTAGTCCAAATCTTGCTGGTACAGATGCCCGTCAGCCGAAAAGGGGGGAAGAAGCCAATTTGGTAGCGATGGCAAAGCTTTCGTCACACGTTTGAACGAATATACATTTTAAGTGAATCGTTTTGGTACACATTGGTAAAGCTGACGTCTACGATTTTAAAGCAACTCATATTGGAAAATCATCAGGAAAATCTTCAATCAATCTATCAGGTTATTGACGTGCCCAACAAGTTGGCAATCTGTCACCTTTCATTCAAAGTATACATAATAATAAGTGTTTGTACCGATCAAACGTGGTGTTCGCGATAAAGCAATAAAATTGAGTATAAGTAACACAACAGAAGTTTACGAGTGTAGGCACAAATACAGAAGTGTATACGCGATAAAGCAACAGAATTGAGTATAATAAACACAATACAAGGTTAACATCTTTATAACCAACCTAATACAAAATTCGTACCTATATAGTAAAATAAATTTAAAACAATTCACTCGGATTCACTTGTTCTTCGTTCTTTTAGCAGTAAGAGAAGGTAGATAACACCAACGTTCTCTCGAACAATTCCGGCAGCGGCAACTATACTAGCTGGCTAATTCGTGATCATCATGTTCTGATGGTGTACTAGCTTCATTTTTATGGTTATAATGGCGCCTCGTTTGGTACAGCACATATAGTTGTATACGACGACGGTAGCGCTGCCAGTGGATACGTGTTATGAATAATAGAGGAAAGGGGCCTTATGTACTAGGTATTCTAAATAGCTTGATAGGCATAAGGATGTTCTATTTGCATGATCTCATAGATCAAATGGTTGAAAAAAAAGGGCACGTTTGCCTAATATCGGTGAGGGCGTAAGCAGCCTTACAGAAGAAAACCGGGTGTAATCAATTTTGTGAACTCGACAGCTCGGCCGCGACAGCTCAGATGGTCAGG
>QVRM01005066.1:0-330678 GCA_003439945.1 Dermanyssus gallinae
AAGGTGGGACAGAGGCAGCCCTCGCCCTGGTCCGGGAAAGAAGCGAGCGTGAGACGGATGACGCGACGGACTCCGCGCAACTCGAGCGGCAACGTTGATGCGTGGGGTCACGAATGGGCCACGCCAGGCCCAGGATTGCCCCGGATGAACTGGACCCGGTCGCTTAAACCGGACCATCGACGTTGGTATGACGTGCCGCCTGGGTCTCTTACATATTTCTCGGTCCAGGCCCTACGGGCCACGGCCAATTCCAAACTTATGTGTGCGGATTGGAAGTCGAAGTGGATACGTGCACACTCTGCGCGTCGGGGCAGCCTATGATGTAAACCATTCGGTCTCGTCCTGCTCCGCCCAGGCCCATGTCTGCAGAAGCTCGACGTATTGCTGTGCTGAGAGATCGACACAAGACATTGTCGGTCACACGATGGAGGATGTTGCCGCATGGGCGGCAGGCGTATATTTCTTAGACGCTATTATGCGCGGCTAGAAAACGGTCGCCGCGCACGTTACGGAGGCACACAGACGCCATTAAGTGGTCGAGATGAGGGGTGCCCCGCAAGGGGCTATGCCAACCAAGCCCTCCGTAAGACGACTCGACGCATCCCCTTGGGTTCGTAAGCTGAGGACACAACGAGATCCATGAGAGCCGGTGGAGCAAGAGGCTCCCCTCCCATGGTCTCGAAGTAGTGCTCCACAAATCCGAAATTCCAGGGGGGTGGGGAGGATTGAGGTTTTTAGTGAGTGAAGGTCCCACACTAGGCGCTGTTGGTTGCCAGTACCAATAGTGCATTAGCGTTTTCATACCTCCCCCCATATAAAACAAAAATCAATATACACACGCAAAGGTTGCGCGCAAAAAAGCACTAATGTGTGTACCCCGCAGTCCCTTACGCCTCTCCACATATTCAAAGGGCGGTGGCTTGCCACACTGGTTGTAAGTTTTTGCGAGTGCGACGTATGCATACACAAGAGTTACGTTTAGGTCGAACAAATGTTCTGTTTTATGTTGCTGCTTGCCCATTGGAGGGCAAAAACTAACTCGCAAGTTCGACGCAGCCGAGCTTCTCTTCGGTACTCGCGTATTTGCGGTAGCTGTAGCTACGCGTATATTTGTTGTGTAAGTTAAACCTCCGGTTAGTGACAGCTTACTGTTCACTTTGCGAGCTCAAGCGCTAGAATTGGCGCAGCTCCATAAATATGGCGCACTGAGAAAAGGAGAGTATTTTACTAGGTGGGCAACTTGGAAAGCATACTCTGACTCGGCTATTAAATGTCTAAGTTGAAGAGCAGAACTCGAAGGCTAACCCGGATCATGGTGGTCGGAAGTCCGTGAGGTCTTAAGCCAAAGAAGCAAGTTTCTTGAGAGACCCTTCTAGTCTTTGCTTTCAATGTTACCTGACAATGACACACAGGACATCCGGTCGCTCTTCATATCACTAACTTTAAACCTGGAGGCGTTGTAGAGCAAAGTCTGGGTTGAATTCCATATTCAGGGGGCAAGCGTCGGAATCATCAGCAAGCAGAAATGCTTACTAATCTTTATTCAAGAAGTTGGCTTAACTAACGTTCAAGGGCTCTGAAGATCTTCTTAGTTTGATAAGTCCAGATTACCTATATTCCATACGAGGCTGTTTTCTGGTAATTAGATTTTGGATTTTTTTTTGCAACGATCAGTTACGTATAATGAATAGGAAGTACTGTACCGCCTTTTGTATTTATTCTGATTGTCCTTCAGAAGTGCGCTAAGTAGAGTGAGCATTAATCACGGATTGACCGGACATCGACGGAGCAAACGCTAAACATGACCGCGCGGGCTGTTTCTGTGAGCTCTTTCTACAACATCTATAATGTAGCCGACACTTGCTGCAGAAGCAAACGACCGCAGAAGCATAGTGATAGGGTCATATACTTTAGAGCGAAAAGTGGCAGCTTGGCCCCCAAATTCCCGCCTTTGCAGCCTGCATGCAGGAGCATGGACGCGACCATTCTCCCTTCCTTTCAATTACCCGATAGAAAACACTATGTATGTCATTTGCCAAGAGATTTATACTAGGTTTCGTATTCACGAGAAAATTTACCAACAAGTGGCTGTTTTGAACGAGACTAGCGCCACCCACTTAAGTAGATCCATGAGGCTGCCGGATCTTCGGTTCTTTTCAGATAAAATCTCATTTACAGCTGACGTAAATTGAACAAGAGAAATTGGCGGCAGCCGTTCACTGCTTAAAGAGGTGCCTTAGAGGAAGATAAGTTTCCTGTCTGGGTCGAAAGTGCTAAGTGCGAGTGTTAAGCAATAAGGAACGCTGTGCCTCTTCGCTTTTTCTGAAAAGAAGTGAAATGATCAGAGGCGAAGACTGCCCAACGAGCTATGATGACTGCTGTGAATCTGTGGACGCGTATCGAATGGTAAGGCCATACGCATTTCAGCAAGACGGCATGCCCGCTTACACGAGCCATTTTGTGCAAAACTAATTGGACGAACATTTGAATTTGTTCTGGCCAAAACACTTTTAACCACCAAACAGCTCAGATATAAAATCCTTGGATTTCTCGGTATGGGCGTAGTTGAGCGTGTATTAGAATATGCATAGATAAAGAAATGATGAAACTTATTTACTTATAAACTTCAAATATAGCATGTGTTATTATTTTAGGTAACACTCACCATTTCCATCCAAAATACCGGAAAAATTATTTTCGGGACATTTTCTGTTTTCAAAGGTATCAGCCTTAGATTGATCTGAGCTCGTATTCTCTTGTCAACAGTCACGCCAGATCTCTAGAAAGACAAATTGCAGGGATATTGTGATATGTTCGATAGCAGGGATATTGTGATATGTTCGATATTCTTAGCTCATAAATTATTTTAACTAAAGATAAGTCTCAGGTTTCTACGGTAGAGCTTTAGTAACACACTAAGCACTACTTTTAGTTGTATACAAATTTAAAGTGACAATATACGATTGATTTAGACCATTAGGCCTTGTACCTTAAGCTAGCCCTTTTAAAATGAGTATTGCCAATAGTATATAAGAGGAATTTGCATGGAGCCAACAAATGCTCGCTGTGGCCATTTAGTGAACCGATGCGGCAGCTAGCTTTATGGTGAAATGTTCACCATTTATACTTTGGTAATCGTAAGTTGCTTCCAGCCCTTCGCCAGACCGTTCGTGCACAGTGGCATGTCTTCAACTGCATTGCAGTATACGCAGAACAGGCCTAGGGATTTCTCTGTGATGGCAACCGTATTCATTCACGGATGTTACTTGTTAGGTTCCAACACAAGCTCCGAGCAATCTTTTCATCATTTATCTAAACTACGGCTGTGCAATAGCTTTTTTTTCTACCGTCCTTCTTTTCTGTATAATATTTTTAAAGTTTTGCAGTCTCTCTCGTCTTGCTGCTTTTAAGTCCCACGTCATTAAACCTGCGAGAACTACTGTTGATATAAGATAGTGGTATCAACCGTGCGTATGTTCCCCTATTATGTTTAGTGTTAGGAATCTTGAGTTGAGAATCCTTAGGGATCACCAGGTGTCACTAGGACTAATCGAATCAAAGCCAAGAGCGTCCGAACTACTAAGTAATTCTAACTTTTGCTGAAATAGATTTTGTTGGGATTATAGAAGTTTCCAAAAAACTCACAGGGTAACCACATTTAGAAATATTGCAACCAAGCGGCTCACTGTTGCAAACGCAAATCCAACCACGAAGCCCTTTATGGCAGTTGCTCTCATCTCGAATGTTCATACCTAAAGTATACTATTGGAAAGTGCGATAAACCAACCTAAATTGACCCTGCTTGTGTCGGTAAATCTCCCTTCCCGTTTATCTCAGAGCTATAAATCTTTTCTAGAATGGCTTATGACGATACACGCAAGGCTGCCTTGGATGCTGTCATTGACAAAGCCGCTCAGCCGCCTTGTTGCTGGCCTGCGGTTGGGTGACTATGTGCGCCTCATGCTTACTGCCTGTTGCATATTGGATGGCCGCCGGTTGAAGTTTGTATTTGTCCGCCATGATGATGATGATCTCTGTCTGCTAGCCACAACCCGCCACGGCACTGTCGGCCACAACCCTCCACTGCACTGTTGGCCACAACACTCCACTGCACGGTTCGCCGCAACCCGCCACTGCACTGTTCGCGCACTGTCACGGTGCCGGTCGCCGGCCGTATAAAAAGGGATGCGCGCCATTTTATCAACCTCTTGCTATCCCGAGCGTTCGACTGAAGGCGTGCTCTCTCTCTCTCCCCCCCCCCTCCCCCCTCAGTCCGTGGGCGACCGGGACGTCCGACGGCGTGGCAGCGACAACGGCGTGAGCGTGGTAGTGATAGTGCCCTAGGGTGGTGAGTGATCGTGACTAGCAGGTGCAGGCAGATTTACAGACAGCTTTGCGCTAACCGCCGGGACATAGTGTTAGCTAGCTCGGCAATAATAATAATACGAAGAGAGGCGGCGCTGCCGTATCGCTCTTTTGCGTATCGTGAAATATGATAAACAAGAATCAGCGAGTGTAAGAACCCGCGCATTGTCGTCTGCCTTCATTCTACGGTTCCGTTTGGCGCCACATCTTAGCGCCCAACGTGGGGCACGACGTGTAACAAATGGCCCGGACGTAGAAGTGATCGTAGCGACAGCCAGAATGGCTGAGACAGACAGTCGTGTGATGGCGCTTCGGCGTTCAATGTATGCGGCGGTGTCAAAACTGGACACCACCGTACAGTCGTTTTGTTATGAGGGCCAGGAGCCTCCGCGGTTCACGCAGTGGAATGAGGACCGTGTTAACGGCTGGTTGGTAAGAGCGGAGGGGCTCCAGCTACAATTAGACGAATTAGACAAGTGCTTTGTGGCCGAAATGGCCAGCACGCTCAGCGAGGAGCAAATAGATCTAGAAACAGGTAGATCTTCTGAATATGCAGATACGTTGTGCCAAATCCGAGGTAGGCTAATGGGCTACAAACGACGTAGCACTCTAGCCGCCGCCATGCCGTCGAGCGCCCTGAACATGTCTGCACGATGGGCAGAGGCAAGAGCATCGTTATCGACGAGACTGCCGGAGCGCGTTGGCACAGTGGTCAAGAATCAAGTTCAGCGCCAGGTCCGATTGTAAATCGGCAAGTCGCGGTTCAAGAAATCAACGCAACGGGCGGGCGGCGCTCCCCGTTGCCAAGCTAAGAATTTCAACGGTGGTCGAGAGTTCTTCCATCCATCCAGTGACGCCATCTGAGTCTTCATCCACGAAAGGGAACGAAGTGGTTGCAGCAAGGTCAGTCGTGCATCACGTAACCAAAGACGCGGAGTTCCTGAAGAATCCGTCGACGCAGTACCCCGCCTTCCAGCCGGGGCAGGGCTACGAAAAGCTTCCTGAGATTCGGGTGTTTTTTGCAACGTGCGAACCCCCGCTAATAGACCCAGCGGGGTGTTAAAGCTTGCGCAAACTGACTCGAATCGTCGCCACCGTCGCCCAGGCTGGAAGGTGGTTCCATCGGCAGGATGAGAGTTGTCGACTCACGGCGGAAGAGCTCGCATGGGCGAAGCAGCACCCGCTGCGTGAGGCCCGGCAGCCGTGTTTGGGGGAGGCCTGACCGAGTTCAATTCAGGGCTGAAGCATTTCAAGACAGAAATGGTCATGAACGTGTCACGAGGAGGTAAAACGAAGATTTGGGTCGCGATAGTCACATGGGCCGCGATTGGAGCAGCTCATTTTGAAGGCGATGGCGCGCCGAGCATCTGCTGGTCCTGACGATGGCTCTGCGGCGGCGGGGAGACCCCATGTCGAGCCGTTCGCCGTGGGCGCCGTCGTAGTACTACTGGAAGAAGGAGTGCCACGGGCATTTTGGCACCTAAGTCGTGTGGAGAAGCCGCTGGCGACCGGGCGCAACTCGGTGGAGGCCGCTATATCAAGAGCTGGACGCCTGTTGGCGTTGTGAGCTTGTTTGATTGTGAGAAATTGTTGTGAACTAAAGTTGAGCTCGCAGAGTGCCACATAAAGAATGTTAAACACAACCAATGTAACATAGAAATTTTTGAGGGGCTATCTTCCCTCAAAAAGGGGGAGGACTGTTGCATATTGGATGGCCGCGGGTTGAAGTTTCTATTTGCCCGCCATGATGATGATGATATCTGCCTGCTAGCCACAATCCGCCACTGCACTGTTGGCCACAACCCCCCACTACACGGTTCGCCGCAACCCGCCACTGCACTGTTCGCGCACTGTCACGGTGCCGGTCGCCGGCCGTATAAAAAGGGATGCGCGCCATTTTATCAACCTCTTGCTATCCCGAGCGTTCGACTGAAGGCGTGCTCTCTCTCTCTCCCCCCCCCCCTCCCCCCTCAGTCCGTGGGCGACCGGGACGTCCGACGGCGTGGCAGCGACAACGGCGTGAGCGTGGTAGTGATAGTGCCCTAGGGTGGTGAGTGATCGTGACTAGCAGGTGCAGGCAGATTTATATATATATATATATTTAGTTGAGTGATTGTTAGAGCTAGCGTAGCGGCATTGTCAAGTGTGTGGTCTGTGTGAGTTCCGGCGGCGAAACAGCTTTGCGCTAACCGCCGGGACATAGTGTGAGCTAGCTCGGCAATAATAATAATACGAAGAGAGGCGGCGCTGCCGTATCGCTCTTTTGCGTATCGTGAAATATGATAAACAAGAATCAGTGAGTGTAAGAACCCGCGCATTGTCGTCTGCCTTCATTCTACGGTTCCGTTTGGCGCCACATCTTAGCGCCCAACGTGGGGCACGACGTGTAACAAATGGCCCGGACGTAGAAGTGATCGTAGCGACAGCCAGAATGGCTGAGACAGACAGTCGTGTGATGGCGCTTCGGCGTTCAATGTATGCGGCGGTGTCAAAACTGGACACCACCGTACAGTCGTTTTGTTATGAGGGCCAGGAGCCTCCGCGGTTCACGCAGTGGAATGAGGACCGTGTTAACGGCTGGTTGGTAAGAGCGGAGGGGCTCCAGCTACAATTAGACGAATTAGACAAGTGCTTTGTGGCCGAAATGGCCAGCACGCTCAGCGAGGAGCAAATAGATCTAGAAACAGGTAGATCTTCTGAATATGCAGATACGTTGTGCCAAATCCGAGGTAGGCTAATGGGCTACAAACGACGTAGCACTCTAGCCGCCGCCATGCCGTCGAGCGCCCTGAACATGTCTGCACGATGGGCAGAGGCAAGAGCATCGTTATCGACAAGACTGCCGGAGCGCGTTGGCCCCAGTGGTCAAGAATCAAGTTCAGCGCCAGGTCCGATTGTAAATCGGCAAGTCGCGGTTCAAGAAATCAACGCAACGGGCGGGGCGGCGCTCCCCGTTGCCAAGCTAGGAATTTCAACGGTGGTCGAGAGTTCTTCCATCCATCCAGTGACGCCATCTGAGTCTTCATCCACGAAAGGGAACGAAGTGGTTGCAGCAAGGTCAGTCGTGCATCACGTAACCAAGCGCGGAGTTCCTGAAGAATCCGTCGACGCAGTACCCCGCCTTCCAGCCGGGGCAGGGCTACGAAAAGCTTCCTGAGATTCGGGTGTTTTTTGCAACGTGCGAACCCCCGCTAATAGACCCAGCGGGGTGTTCAAGCTTGCGCAAACTGACTCGAATCGTCGCCACCGTCGCCCAGGCTGGAAGGTGGTTCCATCGGCAGGATGAGAGTTGTCGACTCACGGCGGAAGAGCTCGCGTGGGCGAAGCAGCACCCGCTGCGTGAGGCCCGGCAGCCGTGTTTGGGGGAGGCCTGGCCGAGTTCAATTCAGGGCTGAAGCATTTCAAGACAGAAATGGTCATGAACGTGTCACGAGGAGGTAAAACGAAGATTTGGGTCGCGATAGTCACATGGGCCGCGATCGGGGCAGCTCATTTTGAAGGCGATGGCGCGCCGAGCATCTGCTGGTCCTGACGATGGCTCTGCGGCGGCGGGGAGACCCCATGTCGAGCCGTTCGCCGTGGGCGCCGTCGTAGTACTACTGGAAGGAGTGCCACGGGCATTTTGGCACCTAAGTCGTGTGGAGAAGCCGCTGGCGACCAAGGACGGCGTGAAGCGTGCCTACCGGGCGCAACTCGGTGGAGGCCGCTATATCAAGAGCTGGACGCCTGTTGGCGTTGTGAGCTTGTTTGATTGTGAGAAATTGTTGTGAGCTAAAGTTGAGCTCGCAGAGTGCCACATAATGAATGTTAAACACAACCAATGTAACATCGTACGTTTTGAGGGGCTACCTTCCCTCAAAAAGGGGGAGGACTGTTGCATATTGGATGGCCGCGGGTTGAAGTTTGTATTTGCCCGCCATGATGATGATGATCTCTGCCTGCTAGCCACACACTCTCCACGGACCTGTCGGCCACAACCCGCCACTGCACGGTTCGCCACAACCCGCCACTGCTCTGTTCGCCGCAACCCGCCATTGCACTGTTCGCGCACTATCACGGTGGCGGTCGCCGGCCGTATAAAAAGGGATGCGCGCCATTTTATCAACCTCTTGCTATCCCGAGCGTTCGGCGTAACGCGTGCTTTGCAAACCCTCAGTCCGGCGGCGATCGGGACGTCCGACGGCGTGGCAGCGACAACGGCGTGATCGTGGCAGTGATAGTGCCCTAGGGTGGTGAGTGATCGTGGCTAGCATGTGCAGGCAGATTTATATATATATATATATATATATATATATGTATTTAGTTAAGTGATTGTTAGAGCTAGCGTAGTGGCATTGTCAAGAGTGTGGTCTGTGTGAGTTCCGGCGGCGAACAGCTTTGCGCTAACCGCCGGGACATAGTGTGAGCTAGCTAGGCAATAACAATAATAGAGGCGGCGCTGCCGTATCACTCTTTAGCGTATCGTGAAATACAATAAATAGGAATCAGTGAGTGTAAGAACCCGCGCATTTTCGTCTGTCTTCATTCTACGGTTCCGTTGGCAACACTGCCTATGCAACATACCGGCATCGCCGACGAAACAATGTGGCTTCAGCTGTTCTAGGAGCTGCGGAAGGCACTCGCGCCACCCCGTGTCTAAGAAAATTATTCTAGCAGCACCGACATCCTCTAATAGTTGCAGCTAGACGGTACGACCACAGTTTCGTGGTTTTCAAGAGAGTTCCTTTTGCGGGACACCTATATGAAATGAGACTGGCAAGCGCTTGCCAATTTAGCAGAGTAGCGAAAGAGTTTGAAGAATCACGATTTGAAGGCAACTTTCATAGCACAGCCAGTTGCAATAGAAACATTAGGGTTTATGGACGAAGCGGTATGAACATTTTTGAGAGAAATTGGGAAAACGACAAGAAAGCGAACATTTTACTGCAGAAAGTATACATTGTAGTTTAACCCGAAGACGCGGCTAAGGTGCTAGGCTTGCTGCTCTTAGGTTGGGGCTTACCGGGCTTACGTCAGTTTAATGCGTTATGAAAACAAAATTGTAGACAAGATCGCACTGTAACGGTTGCATAGAAGACCTGTTAGGTGGCTTTCATCTGTCCGTTACTAATCGGATAATTCACCACTCTGCGCAGACGTACGATATAAGCTGAGGACTCTCATTCTGCTCTGTCGTGCACCCGTCGTTCGTCCCCTGCCTTGCGCGTTTACTTTACAACAGTCAAAGTAGTTTTGCCTACACCCGATTTATTGTAATGCTCTTGCTTAACGCAAAAGCCCGAGCACTTCACTATGGGCAAAACAGCAGGTTCAAGAAGACTACGGGCTTGATCAGCAAGACAATACACCAGCTCTGAAGGGTATTGTGTAACTTAATATTGTGCAACTTCTTGCACATCTTCACGCAATGACAATAGACAGTTAATGGTCTGCTCTAAAATGTACACACGAAAAGAACAAGATTCATAATAAATTGTTACTCTTGAACACAAAAAGCCATGACAAAACTCACCGCATGTACGTCAATATAGGACGTGTGCTTTTTCGCATCAGGATGTAATCCGCTGATGGACTGTCGCAGTGAGGGATCTCCGTTAAGGAAATGAGGCTGGCTCAATACGACTGGTATTATTAGTATGATTCTCTCATAGGTTCTGTACGTATTCCGCAGGCTTGCATCAAACGTCCCTTTAATGTGCGTTGGATTCGGGCAAAGACACCTATACGGAGATAAAGTGCAGTCACTTTGTGGTAATCGAGGAGTTTTGCCTTTCAAACAGACCTTAAATAATATATGAATAATATAATCTTATTATAAAATGACACTCATTCGAATCTGCCTAGAGTTAATCACTATCTACTTGACAGGAAAAAGAGTCATCATGAATGCATGTAGAGCGTACTTATCCATTTCGGGGTCTCCGGTCTCATTGAACAGGTCACTGCCTCCTCTGAAGCGAGCGATTGGTTCATCCATGATCAAGAACTGTTTTTCAAGATGCAGAGGCCACGGCTTATAAAGGTTTGTCTGATAAATGTATAAGGTTTTTGGTGGCTTGTTAAACGCAGGAAATAAATCACCATCTGCAGCAAAAATAACATCAATAAGGCACGGCTTAGGGTTCTGTACACTCGTTTACTAGTGTGCTATTTTTTATGCAAGTTGTCAATATGCTTTTTCTATTAAATGTACTGAATATGGTACCACTAGAACGTGCATAGCTGTTTAAAGCCAGTGAATGACTATATTTACTGTAACTAGAATTTTGCACTCATTAATTGCTGCATTTACATTTCTTTAATATATTGATTGCCATTTGCAATTGAAACGCTATTAATACATGGTTAGGATGACTACTAGGTATTTGGATATTACTATGTGTCCGTGGATGGCCTACCTGTACCTTTTCTTTTGTTACAACGTCCTCCATATGCCACAAGATTCCTAAAAATTGTATAATATCAGCTGTTTTAGATGCTTTTTTACGAATAAATATGACAACTATTTGTTGCTTATATTCTGGGCTGATTAGGCCAGCAAAACTTAACAGTCACACTTGCAACTTACGACACGTCACAAATCCGTAAATACACTAAACTTCCGTAGCGAGAATGATACTTAAATTGCCGTGACTAATTACCTAGTATTATTTAGTATCGCTTTAAAAATTGTCTCAGAGAAAATAAAATGATAAATATATTCATTTTAGGATACTTATTGTCATCTTAGGACACTTATTACTTTGGATGGTAAACCAGGACTACTTACACTTGACCAAAGTGCCGAAAAATGTAGTTGACCCTGCTTGTGTCGGTATACACTTCCAGATAGTCCATTTGGCTTGTATTGTTTTGTTTTGCGAAAAATTGATACTTACCGATATCCTCAATTGGCAGACCATAATAGTGGCTTTCGGTTATATCTGAATCGGCGTAACTGTAGCAATGCAACCAAAAAGAGCATGCGTTATTCTCCTGGCAGCTCTCATGTGCCTCTTATTAAGAATTGTTGCTTGTTGACAAATGACTTTATTAAACTGCATATATATATATATATATATATATATATATATATATATATATAAACACATACGTTTTTTAAAACTCGTCCATATAGACCCTTTTACGCTATTGATTCAGGGATCCCCACACCCTGGATCTAACCTGCGATCGAGAACACCAGAAGCCAGAAGGGTGTTACGCGCTAGCTATTCAGGCCACGGCCGCCGTCACTGACCTCTGCGAAGCTTTATCAATGGCGATGTAGTGGGTGTTCCGCAATCATCTGACACTTGCACCGCACAAGACCGAGGCGCTGTATCTAACGGGCCGGAAGAGAACAAAAGGAGCCCGCCTTATGATGGGGGCTCACCAAATAGAAATTGGGAAAGAGGCAAAGTTTTTTGGGGTGACTCCTGACACGGGCTTAACCGGAGCGGTACATGTAAAACTTGTCGTGGCAAAGGTCCAGTGGACCGCCTTAAACCTGGCACGGGTTATGCCAAGGATTGAGGGTTGCCGAGTCAGCCAGGTTCTGACCGGTTACGGTCAGTTCCAGAGCTACATGGTTAAGTTAGGGAAGGCCACCAATGACACCTGTGTGTTATGCGAATTTGGGGCGTGGAACACACTGTCCTGCACTGCAAGTCTCTTTGGTAGGTAAGGTGCGCGGACTTCACGGCCGTAAGGGGCCGCCCCATCAAAAAGGTGTTTAGCCATATGGTGACCTCGACGGAAGCGTGGAAGAAAGCGACGGATCTATTCGACGCAATTTTGATGCTTAAGACGGCCAAAAAAACCGCTAGGCGAGAGAGATACACGTGGCAGCCTCGGGAGAGTGGTCGAGACGAGGAGCCGAGGCAGGTGCGAAAAGAAGTGCAGCCAGGCCCTCCAGCTCTTGACGCACCCCTTCAGGACGATATCTGGCATAAGCTCCCTGTCTAGATGCATTTGAATATGTAGAAAGATAGACGAAGACGTATCTAAATTAGGGAGAAGTGGCAGAAAGGCCTCTCCCATGGCTTCAAAGAAATGCCAAGTATTACCGAGCCTGGGAGGACGGGGAGGAATCCGGGTTTAGTTGGTTTGTGAGCCCCACACTAGTCACGCAGGCTGCTAGTGACACATGTGCATTCTGCATTCCCAAAGCCTTCCAGGAAAAAGATCTCTGCAATAATAGAAATGCTTAATAATGGAGCGATGTAACGAAAATATTGCGATGATTTAGTAATCATTTGCAATACATTTGCACACTCGGCAGTGCTCGCCTCTATATATATATATATATATATATGTATGTATATCGCTCCATGTTTAACCATTTATGTTTATGCAGTGCGTTACACCCTCCTGGTCGCAGGTTAGCTCCCAGGTGTGGGGACTTTGACTCAATAGCGTGAAGGAGCCTTTTTCTCTCTCTCTCTATATATATATATTCAATTTAAATTTTCAATTTCAAACGTGGTTTATTTACGGAACAGCATTTCACAACGCTTAAGTTCTCGGCAAATAAAAATAATTAAAAAATTAAAAAAAACATGATTCAAACAACGAAGTAGAATATCACTCTCGACAAAGTCCAAGGAGTGCTTTTTATAAGCACTTTACACAATCGCCGTGGTTATTGGGTATCACAAGAACACCAAAACAGCAGCTGGTATGTTTGATTGAACACGAACAACATGTAAGGCTACACACTTTTAAATATTCGCACAAACGAAGTACACTTCACTAGTACAGCATCTTCAGAATTCACAACTATGGGTAAAAACAACGTATAAACATAACTATCTAAGCCGAGTGTGTGCCCCTATATACAAAGCACTACCATCCCAATTCCGAATTTACCTAGATTACAAGCCAGATTCTGACTGTGAAATTAAAAGCCACTGTTTCAGTTCACGAACGAAGAAATGTTTCCTTGTTAGGCATCTAATGTGTTTGGGAATGCACGTCCAGGTTTTCGGAAGACGGCATGCAAGTGCGTGCTGACTGAACTTCAGGGACACAGAGGGTACTGCAAAAGTTGTTGCACGCCTAGTTGATGCTCGGCTGAGGGTAGGGATTAGTGGAAATGCGACTTCCGTGAGCACAATACCTTGCGAAATGTTGTATGCTAACATTGAAACCCTTAGCGTTCAAATGCTTTCCACAGTAAGTGGATTAAAACGATTGAACAAGTCACAGACCGAATCCCTTCGCTTCCTTGAAAAAATTGCTCTAAGTGCATCATTCTGTATCACTTTGGCTCTCCGGAGAATTCCATCGTGGCCACCACCCCAGAGAAGAATACCATAGCATAGCACTGGCTTTTGTATACCATAAGTAGACCCTCTATGGGGACCCCAATCATTTTCATTCTGCACAGCGCAGCTATTACTGCATAGCACTTAGGTGCAATATAATCCGGATGAGGATGCCACCTCATGTTTTCTTGGAGAACGAGCCCCAGGCACTTAGCGGTATGCGATAGCTCAATGTTCCGTGTCTTGAGTATTAAGTTGTCAGGTAATGCCAGTTGCCTTGGCGATGAACGAAAAATTATGTAATTCGTTTTACTAGCATTGACAACTAGTCCAAAGCTGTTAAAAATGCGAATTATGTTATCAACCTTTAAAAGCGACTGGTGCAAGTCCGTATTAAAATTTCGATGATTCACTCCGAACAGTAGCGTAGTGTCATCAGCAAAAGCAATAGTTGAGCCAAGGTTTTGCCCCTGGATGCTTAATAGAATGAAGTTCAGAAGAATAAGAAACATAAAAGGTCCGAGAACCGAGCCTTGAGGGGTACCCATGTCAACCTGCTGCCAGGAGGACTCCATTTGACCAGCTCGTACCACCTGTCTCCGTCCTGATAGATAGGATCTAACCCAGGCAACAGCCTGCGCGGAGCAACCCAGCTGAGCGAGCATTTGGAACAGAAGGGAATGATCAAGGCAGTTAAAAGCAGCCGACACGTCGAGAAAAACTGCGAGACAAAACTTATTTGCCTCAATCGAATTTGACACCCGCTGCCATAAGTGGGCCAGCGCGAGGTCAGTCGACCTACCCCTGCGAAAACCGAACTGGTTAGGCGAAAGGAATTTGGTCGACTCTAAATATCGATCTAATCTAACCAACACCAGTTTCTCGATGACCTTTGAGATATAATCAACGACCGAGATCGGTCTATGATTTTTTTTTCACCCTTTTTTTTAAATAAAGGAAACACCGCCGTATCCTTCAACCGTGGTGGGAAGCTCCCAGATTCAAATGAACGATTTATAATGGCAGCTAGAGGTCCTGCAATTGATGGAGCTGCCAGCTTTAACAGTTTTGCAAGCACTCCCATGACGCCTCGACTATAGCTTGCTTTAAGACTAAGAAGGACACCAAGGACCTCAGGAACAGAAACAGCAGAAAATGAAAACACTGTGCCATTTTTTTCCCATACCTCGTCTAGCAAAGTTTCTATATCTCTGCTCTTTTCGAGGTGAGGGACCGTAGTATTTCCTAATGTGGCAAAGTGACGGTTTAGCTCGTCTGCAATTTCAACTGGGTTTTCTAGTGTTTTATTCTCGCCAACTAATAACGTGGACGGTAAATCCACTGATTCAAGTCGCCTACAACAGATTCCGTTGATGAATCTCCAGAGTTGAGCGGAGTCATCGCGCAAGGAAGCAAAGCGATTGCGGTAGAATGCTGTCCTCGCGGCTCGAATTGCATTGAGGTAGCGGCGACGACTGTTTAAGTAGGAGATTTTAGAATCTATCGAATTTATCTTACGATGTCTGCGGTACAATTTATTAACTCTGCGACGCAGTCGTCGTAAACCTGGAGAGAAAGAAAATTGATTCCCCTTGCGGGAACTATCAGAAGCAAGGGGATCCACTAAATCAACTGACTTTTTGTACATAAGAAGCAGGATTTTACAGAACACATCGAAAGCCGAATTTACGTCTATTGCATCATAAACTGCTAACCACGAGACATCTTAAAAGCGATATAGAAACAAATCAATTTTAGCTCTATTGTGACTTCTACGTGGGTTTGGGACCAATTCGGCCAACGGTTTAGCAGCGGTTTGGCAGAAAGAGATAAGAGAACCAGTAATGATCAGAAAAATAAGAGTTTAGAGAACCACAGGCTGGACAGTAGCAAATCTTGAGCAATTAGAAACAGCAATGCGGTCAATACACGTACGAGATGCGGGTCTGGTTGTGCGATCCACTACAAGTGAGAAGTCTCTTGCGGAAAAGAATGAAGTATAGTCACTGGGCTGCGGGCTTGAGAGAAGGTTGACATTCGCATCGCCCATAACAATGACAGGAGTAGAGGTACATTTTGGCAACATATCGTCTAGATCATTCAATAGGGTGTCTTTACAGGACACATGGTTGGACTAAAAGCCTACAATAAAATATTCAAGATCGTCCAGTTTTTTCAAGTGCAAACGTACCACCTGTACATTGCCATCAGAACTACAAACAGAGCGCGATGATAAAATACTACAGGTGGAACGCACATAGATGCCGACACCGCCGCCCAATCTCCCCAGGTCTCTGCCCGACGCAACCAATTTGAAACCGCTTATTGAGTGAGACGCCTGATCGCATTGCTTTAGCCACGTTTCACTAACCACTGCCGCATCAAATAGGGCTCCCTCATCGTTTAACAAGTTATCTAATAACTCCAGCTGACCGGATTTATTTAACCCTCCAGTCCCCGCGTTAAAATGGATAAAAGCTAAACTACTCGGCTCAAGTCTGACGTCATTCGAGACTTGGCATGACTTCACATTACGTGTGCAGTTTTGATTTATATAATTTACACAATGCATTGATGAAAATAGGTAGTTGTGAGAACATCAAGATAGTAAAAACCCAAAAATAAGAAATCCTAGGTTAACATCGAAAGAATTGACAACAACGGGGTGAGAACCACAATTAGTTTTTTAAGGCGTATTGCAGCCTTCGGGGATACAATAATCAAGACCTTCGTGATGTGCTTCAGGGATGAGATTATGTTGGAGTCACGTCCCTTTTATTTAGGAGTGGCAGTGATGCGCGATGACTTCAATGGACGGGGCTTGCGAAGAGTAGTCGTAGCCAGTTTTTCAGCGGTACGGATCTGCTTCTTAAGGAGAGATGTTGATCCTGGTAGATTTACACGGACGTCGGGACCAGCTGAGGTTTTCACGACAAGTGATCTCACCACAGCAGCATAGGTAGGTGGAGATGATGCGGCTGATTTCGACGAGGAAGTTGAAGCGGATGAGGTGTCGTGTGTAACAACCTGCTGCGACGAGTCGACTACCTTGATTTGAGTTGCTTCAGGATGCTCTGCTCTCACCTGTTGCAATAAGCGACATTCCATCAGGGCTTTGCGTTTCTCTATCTCGCACAGTCGGATAGGGCAGGTCAGCGAGGCCGATGCGTGGGGACCTTTGCAGCTTACGCATTTTGCCTGTTGTTTACAGTTTAGCGCGAGGTGACCAGCTTGACCACATCTCTTACATGTTACTTCATTTTGCAGTGTGGCCTAGTCTCAAACATTTATAGCAGGAGACAGGGGTTCCCGCGTACATCGTGACTTTATGTGATCTAAAAGCGAGAAACACTTCACTCGGTGGAACCTTATTAAATTGAAGCATGACCCTGTCAGTAGGGATCGATGTCGCGGTAGATCCTGTCCTCTTTATAATATTCTCTCGTTTCGCCGAGACGACACCCGCCTCCTTAAGCGCAGATAGAATGTCTTCATCAGTAAAACCTTTATCAACTCCGTTTATTCTGGCACGGTATCCATCGAGATCTTTGCATTTAGCCACAACCGGAATGTCGAGGAGAGTCGAGAACTGTACCGCGGCGTTAGCTTCGTCAATGTTATTAAACCAGGCGTAAATGATGCCAGCATTTGACTCCAATGTAGCGAGTGGGTAGAGTCTGTGCAACTCACTGCACAATAAGAGTAGCCTGTCATTGAACGGCTCACTTGTAGAAGCAGTCGTCCCATTAATTGTTTTATCGCTTCTTCGCGCAATAACTACACGAAACAGGCCCTTTGGCTGATTGAACGATTTAGATCGGATAGCACCGATTTGTTCTTTTAGCTTTTGAAAACGCTTGGTAGTATTTTTGGAGACTACCACCTTCCAATCATCGTTCACCAAATTTGCATCATTGATCTGTTCGCCGCAGTCAGTTCCAACGTTGCAGTCCGTAGAAGCGTCAACTTCTGGAGACGGCACATCCTCAGAAACTTCATCCACGACTAACGGTACAGACTCCGTTTGATTTCCACCAACTGGCGCCGCTTTCGGTGCCGTCACCTTGTTACGAGCCAGAGCAGCTAACTTTGCTTTTCTATCTTTCAATTCGCCCGTAGTCTTGAGTGTACAACTCGGGCCGGCCCTTTCCCTCTTCTCGGCCACTATCTTCCCGTTAACCATTGTTACTGTGGAAGACAGTAATTCCATGCAGACAACCGAAATTTTCGGCCACTATATGCCGCAATTGTCTCTAAACGACTGTATGCAAGTAGCTGACTAATGATGACTAGTGATGACTAGATACGACAGTTCGCGCAGAGCAACTGTTCAATAGTTGAGCAAAGCGGCCGCCAACCGGCCGGCCAACACAACGTTCGGCACACAGTCAAAGTCAACTTCCAAAAAACGTGAAAAAAGAGGCGTACACAGTGCACCGGGCCTCAACATCGGGCCTGATGGAGGCAGGCACAACTGAGGACTCGTCCCATACTCAACACGGCACAAAGCAAGACACTGGTAACACAAAAAACACCAAACTCAGACGTAGTTCACCGCATCCGATGCGCTCCCGACGGAAGCCAGTAGCAGACTGGCTATATATATATAGGCATTAGACAGTCGAAGAGACAAACTTGACTTCGCGGCGGGCATACTACCTCAATTGGGGGCCCACTGCGGCTTATTCCTTCTTAGATCTTGTTTTTTAGCTCTTACAGCCATTTCATGGACTTAGCTTAGACATTTTAGAGATCATACTAAATCTTAAGCTGACCGTTGCGGCAAGGGAACAGGTAATGCTCCCGGTCTCTTAAAGCGGTATAGGTGCGCCAGACGCGGTCATGATGGCAGGACCTGCAATCGTGTCGTCTTGACCCAGGCGGCGGACAGGGTTAAAGCATTATTGGACAGTGATGAGTGGGACGCCTATAACGGTGAACTTCAAAGAGTGACCGACGAATTGTCGCTATTTGATTCTCCTCCCGACGATAGGGCTAACCAGGGCAATTGGACAACACCTCTATAAGAAAAGCGACTAGCAAACCTGATTAATAGAGCACCTTCTGTCGCTGATAAAGCCAGGCTGTTAGTAGTCAAGAAGCTGGGGCTTGGCTACACGCTTTACCATGTCCGCGAATCGGGACTCTGTTGGACGACGAGACGACGCGCATAAGCTCAGGGCTGCGGCTTGGTGTTGACCTAGTCGTGCCCCACCGATGTCGTTGCTGTGATTTTGTGGAAGCGTTGGCCCATCATGGCCTGTCATGCGCGTTAAGTACAGGCCGACGAACACGTCACTCCGCCTTAAATAACACCTTTAGTCGCGCACTTCGATCTGCCGGATTCCCATGTGTTTTAGAGCCCCCGGGTCTATCGAGGGATGACGGAAAAAGACCTGACGGCCTGACTTTGACGCCCTTTGAGCGTGGCCGCATGCTTGTTTGGGACGCAACTGTAACCGACTCGTTAGTCCCTTCGATGGTCGGTGCAGGTGCGGACCGAGCAGGTCATGCTTCCAGGTTAGCTGAGGCTAACAAATGCAGGAAATATTCCAGTGTGGACTATTCGCACGAATTTTGTCCGTTGGCGTTCGAGACTATGGGAACTGCAGGCCCCCTTACGCCCAAACTGATTCGATGCGTAGGCAGAAGCCTTAATCTTTCAACAGGAGACTCGAGAGCATCCGAATTCTTGCGTCAGAGGCTGTCGCTTGACATCCCATGAGGGAATGCAGCGTCTGTTCGGGTCACATTGCTGAACTGGGTTAACCCTGGGTTAGAGAACCCGTAATCACATGTTAGCACGGAGACAATTGTCCACTCCAAAGTGCTAACAGAATCTTCTTCTTGTGACTTCTTATGATGATATAAAGATCAACTTGAAGTGCAGTTCGAGTTTCAACTTCACAAATTGAACATTTTATTTTTCGTCATCTAGATTAAAGGCGAATTTTGCAAATTTATTTAGGAATTTAATAATAATCTCGGCAACAGCGACTAACAGATATTAAAGAAAATGTGCATGACACTATTGAAGACAGGTAGTTTACAATAGTATATTAACTTGTCGGAAAGCAGGCTTTTGTTTTACATGTACAGGCTTTTCGACTTTTTGAACATAGCAGAGACGATCATTCCCAAAGATAAGTTATGATCTGAGCATGTCGTCTAAAAAAATATTTGCGCGATAGACTAATAATAATCAATGTCTCATGGATCAACCATTTAAACTTGACAAGAAGACGTGTCAAAGTACCTTCTGATATGAGGGCGACAAGAATTCGCAGAGCTAAGGTCCATAAGGCCGAGCTTCATAAACACTTTTAACAGAAGTAGAAGGATACTTGGAACTATGCTGTGTGGCTCTGACGCTACTGGGCAAAGGGAGATACGCATATTGATGACCGCATACGTCTAAATCTGGAAGATACTATAAAGGCATACGTCTACATTATAGAAGGTAAGACCGTTGTAAACCAAAGAAAATTAGTTTTAGATAGAATAAGTCACCGTAAACGTTCTGGTAGGTTTAGTACGAACACGCGACGACAACGAGATTATGTTTATAGCGGACTCATTGCCATATATTACGAGCGTAAACAAAATCCTTGTTATCGTATGAAAAATAAAGAATCAGAAACTTACCCGCTATAAAAGTACTCGTCAACGGTAGTATTTATGAAGAATGTTTTCTTGCTTATGGCAGAAGCCGGAAGGCGAGAGTTGCCCTCGGGGGTAAAAAAAGCCATGGCGGCGTAGTTCAATATTGTAATTTTATCATCTTTGCTTCCGTTCGACATACTTGGCTCGAAAAAGTAGATTCGCCGGTCGCGAAACCCAATAGTGATGTTTCCATACTCAAAATAATCCTTGATACGTTCAGACCTAGACAAAGCCACAACAGAAATAAATTCAGATCCACAATGCGGAGAATTATTGATTAAGCTTGTAGTGACGGTGGTTTAGGCGGCTAACGCACCGTTCGAAACGGGGCGTTTCCATGGCAACCACGGTTAGCAAAAACATCACTAGTGTAAGCCCCGGCCGTGCTGGTTGAATTTGTTGGACGTGGTTGTCATTGCCCTGCTGCTACATATCTCTACTGGAGAAAGCCTATAAAATTCCAGTACGAGAACGCGATGACGATAGTGCCACAGGCAACTTAGCCCATTACGAGCGTCTAAAATGTGGTTGTCAGTTGAGCGTTAAAAAAAGCTGCGTCATACAACGTTTTAATTTACAAGAAACGCGCTTAATTTGAGAAACCACAACGAGCTATCCACCATTCGTGTTTTATTAAAAACGGATAGATGGGACTATATACGTTTGGTTAATGACAGTACAGTAGCAATTCAACAGCACTGTGCAGCAGGTGTAGAGCCATAAATCTGGTCGCGCTCAGAGCGAGAAAGCTAATGTAATTTTAATCGGGGCTAGTGCTATAGGACTTCTTAGACTTTGCTCTAAAACTTTAAATGGAATGTCTAAGGATATCAGCTTAAGTTCTAGAGAAGGCGTCTCTGTGTGCACCCTACATGCCGGTCATAACCAATAGCTAATAAGACTCGCTCTCTCGACGGAGTTCTTGCCAACACGAGTTGTTGCTACAATTATAAAAGGACGGTCTTCTGGAGTCTCGTATGCGATGCAATCGGGTGGCATCATTTATTTAATCATTATATTTATTTCACTTAGATTGAGTATGCATATAACATAGACAATTATACAGTCAGCTGCTCGCGGCATGTTATTTGGGAGAGGCAGCGCAGCGATCTCTTCGCAAGGGCCAGACAAGCAGTCGCATGAAACTTCGTGCACACCTAAGAGCACAGTCGACGGATGCACTCTGTGTACTCCTCGTGGAAGTTCGTGTTTGAACAGACCACAATTTAAGTAATCTGGTATACACGTGGCGATTGAGGTGACAGGCACTGACAATATCCAGGTCTCCAGCCTCTTGTCGGACTTGTTTAATAGCATTTTCCTATTTCGAGATAAAGCTCTTGAATGGTACTGTACGCGGCGTCAAGTTTATTTAGATACATAAAAGCGTAGCTTCATTGAAAACGTTGGGCCGTTCGTTAGCCAGTTGATAATGCTCCTCACATCGACATTGGAAATAATCTAGTCTGCCTCTTGGCTGATACGGCTCTCTTTAGAGAAGATATGTAACAGCAGTTCACTCTTCGGTTGGGATAGGAATCTATACATAGATCGAAACGAGGTCAGTCCTGACGTTTTCAGGACAATTGCGATGACTACCGATGTATAAAAGAGCACAAAGTATCTGCACGTCGCAGTGCGTTATGCCGTAAACGGGCTTCGTAATTTTTTTGCATAGCACCAAGAGATGTCATGAGACCTACGAACAATGTAATTGTGTCAGATGATGATATGAACGATACCACGCAGAAGTGCGCTCTTCGTAGCTTATTAAACGCTATTTTAACATGTTTACTGCTTAAACGTACAGGACAAATATTATATACAGCAGTAAAATTAAATTAACTTTTTATGACTATATGTATTGCACAAAAGATCACCATAGCTTAATTTATTTAGATATTGTATCAACGAAAAGCATACATTTGTTACCATTTTATCGTCTTCTTATAACGATTGATAATAAACACATATCAAAATGCATATGTTCGTCCACTCTAAGATATGTGGATATATAAAATATGTGGATATATTCAAGAGGAACTTAGGCATCCGCGTAATATGCGATGCCAAGGACCGGACACATGCTTCTATTTGAGAAAATGGGAGACCGCAATAAGAAAGCAACTAAACCGTGGATAGTTCGAACCAGGCCTCGGCCAGGAAATAAGGATGAGTACAGCCGTAAGTATCCGTATAGTAGAGTGTATTATAGACGATTAAAATTAAGGTTATCAGTAGCTGGCCAGCTATGCTTTACATGAGACGCATCAAGATGCAAACAGGGGTCGGCGTAGCCAGTTTAACATCTCAACGCAAAAAGTGTCAGAATTAAACTGGCAAAACAGCACTGTAGTGCGTTGACGGCTAAGCAACAGTGACAACTTTACGCACCCAAACTACTTCAATGAGCATATTTGTCATTTTTTTCCAAATTAATAAACAGTAATGTAGAACGGTTACTGTATTAATGTGTATTGTTGTATGCACAAAATTCCGTACAAAATGCATCTTACAAAATGTGTATCGCAGCAATCTTACCTGTATACATAAGGACCGAGCTCATGCACGATGGGTAGTTTTCCAGCCACAAAGTCTTTATGGTTGGTCAAGTTAAATACGTAGAGTGATTGGTACGAGTCAATCGGAGGCTTGACAAACATCTTGCCGATTGTCGAGTTTACCACTAGAGGCCCAGGCCGGTCGCGACGTATTTCTTTCAGAGTCCAGAGAAATGTGCCGATGTCTACAGCTATGATAACAACTACAGCAACTGCAATTCGGGAACCCCAAGCAAATGGTCAACGTAGATAGACAGTTAGCTTTACAGTCACAGAAGACGGCAATAAATATAACATTCATCATTTTACAGAGCTCTTAGACGTAGGAGACGGGCCTCTTATGGCTACCCTAGTAAAGATCTACCAGGCATCTGAATACCTTACTTGGGGCTGGCGGACTTCGCGACCAAGTTCATGCCCAAAGTTCTACGAACCTATACACTGACGGCTTAAAATAGGCTAAATATTTTCAGTAGATAAAGTCGGTGCCACTCAACAGGTTTATACAAGTAGATTAATAATAAAGGACAAATAAATGCATTTTAGAATACCTTAATTTTAGAATGTTTCTAAACACTTTGTGAAAAATTCTTAAAACTCCTCAATAAGGTATATAGAAAGGCAGCGCAGGTGATGGAGTAGGAAATCTTGAACTGTAGGTCTTGAACTGCCAGGCAGGTTCAGCGCGCTGAGAGTAGCACGGCTGGCGGTTAAAACGTCAGCTGTCAACCTACGCACATGGCTCGTTGACAGGAGCATTTCTGTGAAAGCAATATTTGAAGTGAGGGCACAGGGGAATTGAGTAGTGCTGGGTGACGGCGAGTACGCAAAGTGCAGCAAGAGTGAGCTCTGGCCTAAAGGTATCCTGTTTCGTCGTTGAGCTGGTGAAAAATGTCATAGAACGCTTTATCGCGCCTGG
Source organism: Dermanyssus gallinae (assembly GCA_003439945.1). Classification (NCBI taxonomy): domain Eukaryota; kingdom Metazoa; phylum Arthropoda; class Arachnida; order Mesostigmata; family Dermanyssidae; genus Dermanyssus; species Dermanyssus gallinae. The sequence goes on from QVRM01005066.1 coordinate 23,754, forward strand.
CGGTCCGGCTTTTCGCAAGTGACTGAACAGATCTAGAAATGCTAACGTGGAGACTACCAGGTCCCTGCGGCTGCTTCTTTAGAACTGTGCCGGACTAAGAGTAGCAATAGAGCTAGCGCCAGTTGACATGCTTACGTCGGTCAATCTACCTACATCAAGTTTACCGTCGGCGCAATGTATGAGACTGTCTGGGCCTTTCGTCTATGAGGGTAAATATAGTCGTCGTATACTTCCCCCCAAGTATTGACTTGGCAGAGGTCGCTGAAACGGTGAGTTCTGGTATATAAAGTCTCGGCCTATTTATGCCAACCATCGTCGGTGGCGACTTCAATGCCCCAATTGATAGTGGGGCAACTAACGATAAAAAAGGTGCTGCTCCAGTTGATGGAATACTTTGGTATAAGATGTGCAAATTTACGCAAAGATCACACGTATATAAGTCATAACTCAAGCAGCACTATTGATCTACTGTTTTACAACCTTATCGGAGGCGAAGTTAAAAATTTTGATGCTCTCGAAAAGACTGCAGGAAAGCACCTACCGATGTTTATTGCTGCAAATATTTCAGATATTTAGTTCAAACAGCGAGACGATCCACACTTGGTCGCCACGAGACATGTTGATCATTCACTTTTTAAGGTTGATAGCCTCGAGGTGGGCTATCATGTGGATACTTGCTGTGAACTGGTATAGAGAACTATGAGAAGTGCATTCAAGTGGAAGAGACTGAGGCAGGCGTGGTCTTGAAAGTCTCTCAGGCTTGCTATCTCGCCCACCGTGGGGTGCTCGAGCTCTTGCGCCAAGCGTGGGTAAAGGCGCCAGCGCAGTTGCTAGCCAGAAGCAGGCTTGACTACTTTCACAGTAGAAAAGCTTACATAAAGCTGTGTTATGACTACAAGCGTGAATACGTTAGGCGGGAGAAAATTCAACTGCTTGATAGAGCAGAACCGAAGCCCTCAGTCCACGTTGTGCGACCTCGTAGGGAGGCAAACCACCTGCTCAACGACGAACAGGTAACGAATCACGTGGCCGATCTTCTATATAACTGAGAGAGGGTACGCCTGGATCCAATGATTAAGCGGTCGCTTACATTGGAGCATGATGCTATGTATTTACCTATTGAGGTAGAAAAAGTAAGTCTGGTTTTGCACTCTTTTTCGAGGAGAAAGAGTGCGGAACCAGACCAGGTGTACTTTGAGCACTGGGTGCAGTCAGAGCCACTTTTGGCAAATCATCTTTGTGATTGCTTCAACGAGATCATGAAGAGGGGACAAATGTCAGGAAATTGGCATATCGCCAGACTTTCTCTTTTATTGAAGGGCAAGCATAGTGATGATAGAGAGAGACCCAAACTTATACCGCGGTATAGCTCCTGAAAGGACGCCGAAGAAGATCTTCTGCAAATTGGTAATAAATCGGATCGAGTACGTAGTCGACCACACCCTTTCAGCAGAGCAATTCGGCTTTCGGAGAGCTCGGTGAACGCGTCATACAATCCATGTGCTTTAGTCACAGATAGATCGAGCTGTGGCAAAACCCGGAGGCCATTTGTACGCAGTCTTTATACACTGCGTCAAAGCTTTCGACAAAGCACCTCGAGATCTCCTGGTGCAGTCATTCCGACACGCAGGAGTTGGTGGCTCTCTTCTGAACGTAACTTCGAGCGTCTTCTTGATGAGGAAACTTTACTGGTACAAAGTGAACAGAAAGTGTTGCAGGTAAGGCGATATGTGGGAACCCGCATGGCGACCCATTGAGTCTCCTTCACTCATCTGCTCGCCAATTTTGTCGGTTATATTCGACAGGAGTTCCAGAAGGCCACAGCTGTGATGCACGCAGATGAGATAGTGGTCGCTCATCACAACCCTGGTTCCATCAAGCGCATCACTTCCGTGGCGGAGTTGTTTCTTGTCTCAAGGTGGCTGGAAATAAACGCCATGAAGACTAAAGCTATGAAATTCAGAAGAGGAGGTCGATTGGCTGCTAAAAACGTTATACGTTGCGGCGGCCAATCCTTGGAGTTCGTCAACTCTTTCCGGTATCTGGGGCTTCGGCTTCATTATCATGGGACGACCATCACTGCTCACATCGTCGAGACAGTGCGCACAGCCCTAATCTCTCATTATGGAGAGGTAGGCGACGTCCGGCGACTGTTTGTCTCGACGGCAGTGGCACTCTTCTATTTCAAGAATATCCCCACGCTGATTTATGGTCTTGACAAAGTATGGGGACATCTCACTCGAGTAAACTTTGGTTTGCTTGAAAGGTGTTTTACAATAAACATGAAGCGAGTACTTTGCCTGTCAATGCAGACAAGGAACTGCTTTGTGTACCTAATGTCAGGCTGTGCACTGTTTGTTGAGATAATTCGATTGAGGTTGAGGACGCCGCGTACAGTACCGTTGGAGCTTTATCTCAGAACGGGAAAATAATGTTGAGCAAGTCCGACGAGAGGCTGGAGACTTGGATATTGTCAGTGCCTCTCACCTCTGATCTAATCTTGCATGTGGCAATCATCACGTGCACACCAGATATATAGATCAAGGCTACCTTCACCTGGTTTGTTCAGACACGAGCTTCCACAAGGAGTGCACAAAGTGCATCTGTCGACTGTGCGCTCAGGTGTGTACGACACAGATGCCGAGCACAGATGCTCTCAAACCCCCGCGCAGCACTCGGTTCGGCATCGCGGACATCAAGTACAGCAGGTTAAACTACGCAAGTATTTACGCCTAAGCGATAGCTTGCTAAACTTAGACGGTATTCCTCAGGTTTGTAACCCCATAGGCCGGACGAAACCAGAAGTCACCGCTCAGGTAGTTTGTGGTTGTGTCAGCAACGTTCTCATATAAACAGTTTTAACATGAAACGCATTTTAATTGACAAACGCGTTAACCAGTGATAAAGGCATTGCATTACAGCTAGCCCCGATAAATGCATGAACATAAGAACATACAAATAGGGATGACTATAAGCAAACAAAATCACACCCGGGCTTCTTAAACAAATAGAGAAGCGAATGATGCGACTGGCGAGACAACGTAGGCACAATCTTAGGATGGCTGGAGGAAGCTTTCAGAAAAAAAATCACAGTAGAAGTATTACGTGCATCGATAGTAACAATCATGAATGTGGCCCGGAGAGGAATGCTGCTTATTAAACCCCGAAGAAAACAGACCCGCGGATCCTTGCCCACTGCACAAATTGTCACAGAGAGAACTATGGAACAAAATAGTAGCACATGCGATTTAAAATGTGTGTATGTGACCCACAGAATTTTATCTTATGTACTTTAGGACGTTACAGCATATATTTTTCTAGAATTTGTTCAAATAGGACTCATTTAGGGGGACATTGTTTATTATATTTATATTCCACACAAAACCGCAACTAAGTTTAATACAAGTTTAGTCAGTTCGCGTTTGTATTGCAATTTATTAGGTAGCATTTACAATATTGAATTGCTCACTCAGACGCTTTGTATTTCGCGTTTAAGTTTTCCGTGTCCTGCCCATTCATCAAGAAAATACAATTATGCGTACGACATTGCGCTATATAAAAAAAAGTAAGAATTTATTATAAAATAACAAATATTAGACATATTTTGACAAATACATGCGACAGACAGCGGGAAAGAAAATACCAAGTACAGAATCCAAAAGGCCAAGCTTAACAAGGAGTCAACCCGGAAGACTAGGAATTTCATTCTAGTTGTGCTACTGGATGTAAAAATGCGTTCAGCAGTATCCCGTGAAAAGTGGTTCTGAAGACGCTCCAGCGGAAGAACGTACCACCGTATCTATTGCGGTTAGTTGCCGAGAACCTGAAGAATAGGGCGGTCGAAGACCGGTGCACCAAGATGGAGATGACTGCCCGAGTGCCGCAGGGTTTAATCATTGGATCACCTTTCTGATTTCTGGCATACAATGACGTCCTATACATCCTGCACTTCTTCCACCGGGAGTAGAATTACTCGCCTCCGCTGATGATCTTGCGCTGGCGGATATCGATAGATGGATGAGTGATGCCGGCCTCTCGACTCGCCCCTCAGAAAAGTGAAGTGGGATGCGGGGAACCGCCTCTTGTTAGTATAGCGGCCGCCAAAGGGCAAAAGGCGGCTAGTGACATTGCCCGTCTGTTACCCAACACGCACTGTCCCAGAGATAGGATCCTCAACCGATGTCCGTGTCCAAGTCTACTACCTTCTTTGGCTCGCCAGTTTGGATGTCGCCAAGGGACACTGACGCTACGACGAAGCTCTTGAGAAAGGATCGGCGCCCCCTGTATCATTCGGAGGTATCACGGCTTCGCTCGTGCTGGCAGAGACAGTGCTTTGGGTCCTAAGGGCAGCCGAACGTCGGCGCCTGTGGACTAACACAGCCAAGAGGCTCGAAGAATAACGCGAGGGAACACTCGATCAATGGCAGAAGGACGCAACTGCAAGGCCCATTCAACGTATTATGAAGGCAAAGGAAAAGGTCGTACGAGGAAGAATGGTGGAAAGCAAGCATGAGAGTCGCTTGCCACACGCGAATCAACAAGCAGAACATAACGATTTCTTTTTCGAAAGCTTCCGAGGCTTCCCCGCCGCCTATACGTAGTTACTATTCTGTGTCAAAGATTCCGCAGACCAGAGGATCGCCTTAAGGGGGATGCACATATATAGGCACTGTCATGCATATATGTAAGATTTTAGTGAGTATTGCCTCAAGCCTACGTCTTGACTCTTGCCAAGCGCCAAGGCATGCTGGTGATACCTGTTGTATGGTGGCTGAGTCCCGTACTGTCTAAGCGTGAGCATGTTAAGGGGCCTATCAATCCTTGTATGTTTTTACGCAGTCAAACATAAATGTATTTTAAGCCCTAAACCTTCTAAAAGGTACAGAACTCAAAGATGCCACCCTTTTCTAATGCGTTACATTAACACTTCTATGTGCAAGCAAAATAACCATAACAAGATTCCCACACCCGGTGTCGAGCCTGCGCTTAAGCACAGTGGAAGACAATTGAAGTATTGTGCACTACCTACTTAGGACACCCAGGTCCAGCCCGGTGGCGTGGTGCATTCGCCTGCGCCTCGCGACCGGAGGATAAGTGCGCGGGTTCGAGCCTCACCGCGCACATTTGTATTTACGGGGGTCCGTTTATGAAGCAATGCCAAAGGCAGACCCGTGAACGTTAAATCTTGGCAGAGAGTCAGCCCGAAACATTTAATTTACCTAGGACATGCCGCCACTGGATTCTAATAAAAATACATTTAAATAAATTGACAACCGTCGGGGCAATAAATAATTGTCGAAAGAAATAGGATCGCTTGACGGAAAAGGCTACAAGCAGTAATCCCTAAAACGTACCCCTTAACGCTTTTATCTAGTACAACAGCACCATATTCCAACAGCAAAATATGGGACCTCAGCAATATGGTGGTAAACTTTAGACCGAATTACGAAAATTTACCAACTGGAATTAATAGTACCATTACAAAAAAATGTATAGGAAACACGCACGTGTTAATACCGAGATCAAATTTTAATAATATAATAACTACATCGTTCTAATGAACGTCAAAATGTTATCTTTAGGATTTTCTTCTTATGACACTAGGTGACTTCTGTAGCAGCACACTGAGATTATAGCTAATAGACGGAAAATATTTAAAATTATAAACAAATAAACTATAAAAAAAGATACCGGGAAATAAGTTGTAGTTCGGCTCTATACGTCACTTTATAGTGACTTCTGGTTCAGCAGTAAAACTGTGTGTTTAAGGGTCATATACATATATAAGCGAACATAAGATTTAGTTGTCAACTGCCATCTTACCTGCACACCATCAAGAGCTACGTCTTCATAAAATGTCTTACGGACAGAAAAATGCTTTACCTACCGCCGCGCTGTAATGCGAGATTAACTTACCGATCATCATAATTTGCGTAAAGTTTAGCTTCATGGCGAAAATGCAGGTACAGTGGCTGACGAGAACAAGTTCACCTGAAATCGCTTGTGTCGGTTACTGCCAAAAGCAGTCAGCTGTGTCCGTAGATGGCGCACGACCTTCGACCACAGCGTAAAAACCAACGACCTGCTTAACATCGTCGTTACGTTACTTGACATTATTTTATATTAGCAGATGTAGAAGTTACTTGCAATGTACTAATGTATGTCTAAGTGTCACTTCTTTGGGTCTGTTTTCACAATAGTGATTGCATTAATGCCTTGCAATATACTGGATTTTTATATCGGCAACTTAAAAATAACTACATATTTTTTGAATAGACACAGTGGCCACCTAACACGTATAAACCGGTTCTATAGTAATATAAAATAAATAACGAAAACCCAGCCTAAAAACGCTTTAAATGAAACTATTGCTAATGCAACACGCTAGACTTGTTACTAGACAATCAGTTCGATTGACACAAGGCCTCAATACAGACAGCACGCATAATATTGACGATAATTATAACCTGATTGTTCCATCCGGGACAAGTTACTCCGACATCAGGCAATTTCGGCAGTTTGCCAACTGAGTGCAGGACCATAACTTTATGCCTTCCTGGAATTCGACGCTCTAGTGGTCGAGCCTCGACCCTGTGGATGCGGGAACCCCGTCAGTGTTGTAGGATTCTGCGGTCCATCGTAGGCGCAGCAATGAACAAATTTGTTGCAACGCTTTGCATTACGGTTCGCTTTTGTGTCGGGGAACTTTCCCATGTGAGAGACTTAAAGGCTTTCGGTTATCCTCACGGACTATGACTTTGCATCTGTAGTTGTCAAGCACACCCTGCGTTGTATGTTGTTCCCATTAACCAGTTATTCTGTCTCCTGTTAAGCTATATGCAGCAGGTGGTGAAAACATGGGTCAACTAGCGTTTTTGCCAGCTGGCCAAATTCTAATAGTGGCGCTGTGTAACATATAAGACCCAATTGTTACTGCTATTTCTCATCTAATATCTATAAAGGTTTCCTAAATAAACTCGCCAAGAGCGTACGCGGCCAAGGGGACAAAGCCGCGAGCACGGCGTGGGGGAGCCGACAGAAATTGTACAGGAATTGATAGCCGAGAAAGGCTTACTAGTACTTAATGATAAACTGACAGCCGTTTTTTCTATAAGAAACCAGATGACTCTCATACATTTTTGGGAGGTTTCGGGAATGCATGATGCACATGCGCCACTAGCAGTCTGCGTGTGAAACTGGCAAACCCACTAAACCCGGATTCCTCCCCACCCCCCCAGGTATTACCAGAGCCTGGGGGGTGGGGAGGAATCCGGGTTTTTAGCTATTACTTCGAAGCCGTGGGAGAGGCGTCTCTGCCGTTCTCCTTCAATCAGCTTTATCCCTGACTATCATCCTGCATGTACTTTTTTAGAGTGTTAGGCTTTTATAGACCTAACGCTGACCAGCGAATCGGTGTTTCCTACGAAAAGAGGAATGGCGCATTGCAGAAGAGAAGAATACTATGAGTAAGCACAAATACATCTGTATTAAGCTTCTATTACCCAACTCAACCTCGGTATGCATAGGTTGCCGGCTTAGGGTAAGCCAAGTAAATGAGCGTCAGCTCCCTGCCATGCTCATCGCGGCATGCCAAAAGGCGGGCCTTTTGCAATGGCGCAAAGGCCGGCCGCCCACCTAAGTACTGGTGCAATGAAGAGATCCCGAAACAACAATAAATGTACTGGATAGAAGAAACCGAAGGGGGATGGGCCGGACTAGGCAGATAAGAGACAAACCGATTTCTAACTAGCCGAGTACAAAACCGCTGAAGCGAGACTGCGAGGACTTATCGCTAATAGCAAGGCACGAGTGTCGACAGAGCTGTTAGATGCGGTGGACATAACAGATCACATATGGGGTCCGCCGTGCCAAATTGTCATATCCAAGACAATCTCTGCACTCTTTTTACCACAGCCCTGGAGGAGCAATAAGAAGTTCCGGTTGCCCTAGAGAATCTTACGAAAATAACACTAGAATATACCAGACGGGCTAGAGAACGGGTAACGCCTGAAAAAGCCCGTGGCCTCGACGGCATACCCCTTGGGGTATCTAAGCTAATCGTTAAGCAGTGGCTGAAAATCCTCTATACTTTGATAAACTAAGGACTGCCTAGAAATGAAAGGTTTCTTCAGGCGACTAAATGTGAGTCTAGTCCTCATTAATAAGAGCAGAAATAAGACAGTCCTTTGGCCTATAGGGCAATCTGCCTCTTAACACCTAGCAGAAGATTAAAAATCGTCATTGCCAATAGGTTTAACAACAAAATCGATACCAGAGAAGCTTTTGTCAGATGCCCAGTATGGTTTCCGAAAAAAAGAAATCTACCATTGCAGCCCTATATAGGATTTTAAGACAAGCAGGCCGCGAGACCGCAAATACTCCTGAAATTAATTCGTGCTCCTGAACCTCTTGGATGGTTAAAATGCTTTCAACATAATAAACTGAAAGTAGTGGTGCAAGCGCTACAGAGGAAGAAAATACCGACGCACATCTGCCGAATGATTCAATTCTACTTGGATGAACGAAGTATCCCAAAATCGCAGTCTGGCAGAAGGAATGGGTTCAGGTTAGACCCGGGGTAACCAGGGGGAGCAAGAGTCTGATATCGGACATAAAAACTTGGTATGACTGCCGACACAGGGAGTTGACCTACTGGACAGCTTAGTTCCGATCAACCTTAAGCCTTCTGCTCAAAGTAACGGATCACCGTACACCACTGGTTTACCACCGTCCAGGAGTGACGAGCTGCTCCACAGTGCCCTGTCGCGACATTTCCTTTCGACTCCGGCTTGACCCTTCCAGTTACCAACGAGCCGCCTTAAGCGATGTTTGGTCTTCGTAATGGTGTCCAGTTATCTATTCTCGTCCACCCATGCTTTCGCCGAGGTCATCGTGTGCTATTATGGCGGCTGGTGTTTGGCTCAGTGATGGCGATCCGGCGCCTATGCGAGCGTTGCTTAGTACTGCACAGTACAGAACCGTGTGTTCCAAGTCTTTTGTGTTCCCTGAGATGCAAAGAACATATACGTCCGTATTCGTCTTGCTAATCATGCACAATTTATATTAAACGATTGGAACCGTCCATACCCGGCAAGTACCTGCAAGACGCTAGACGAGACATCAACTCTCCACAAGGGCAGTCGCTCCATGCCCGAATATCCGGGATAGGATAACCGCGTGCATTTGCCCCTGACGTTGTGCAGAGGAGACTGCGCTTCCCCTCTGCTCACGCATTTATTGCTGCCTCCTTGTCGCTCCAATGATCCACATCCCTATCGGGAAATCAATTACTGCGCTCAGTGGCTAGGATGTCCTAGGGCAGAAGGTGGGCCAGAACCAGCACCACCTCAGTTGAAGCAGTGCTCACTCTGCGTCGAGCGAAGCAGTGCTCCCTCTGCAACGCACGTTATCACGTGCAGTGCAAAGAGCTATATCTGCCTATATGGGGGCAGCGTATAGTGGCGTCAGTTCTGCTGCTATTGCGCGAAGCTTCCGACTTGCTAAAAAACCCTCAAAAACTAACATTGAATTGACATGCATTTCTTTATTCGACTCCCCTCCCGTTGAAAGGACTAAGCAGAGCAGTTGGACCCCCTTGCAAGAAAAGCGATTAGCAAGCGCGATCGATAGAGCCACCACCTTGGTTGATAAAGCCAGGCTTCGGGCCGTAAGTAGTGAAGGGTCTGGAGCTTGGTTGCATGCCCTACCCTGCTTACGAATAGGGACTCGTTTGGATGACGAGACGACACGCATTAGCATAGGACTGCGGCTTGGTGTTGACCTAGTCGTTCCTCACCAATGTCGTTGTGGTTACCTTGTAGACGCGTTGGCTCATCATGGCCTGTCATGCGCCTTAAGCGCAGGCCGAGAAGCACAATGCATCTTAATGACACTTTCAGTCGAGCATTGAGGTCTGCTGGCTTTCCGTGTATACTAGAACCTCCGGGCCTATCTAGAGACTATGAAAAAAAGGCCTGACAGTCTTACTCTAACCTCCTGCGTGGCCGCATGCTTGTTTGGGACGCAACTGTAACCGACTCATTAGCCCCTTTGATGGTCGGTACAGGGGCGGACCAGGCAGGTCATGCGTCCAGGTTAACAGAGGCTAACAAATGTAGAAAATACTCTGGCGTTGGTTATCCGCACCAATTTTGTCCGTTGTCTTTTGGAACAATGGGAGGCCCAGGACCGCTTACACTGAAGTCGATTCAGCGCGTGAGCAGAAGCCTTAACCTTTCCACGGGAGACTCGAGAACATCGGAGTTTTTGCGTCAGAGATTGTCTCTCGATATTCAACGAGGAAACGCAGCATCTGTTTGGGGCACATTGTCGAACTGGGCTAATCCTGGGTTAGAGATTTCGTCTTTACACGGTCACGCGGAGACAATTGTTCACTCTAAAACGCTAACATAAAAAAGTTATATAAATCAAACATTTAATTTACTTAATAACCTTAATTGATTCTCGAAATAATCTTCTACAGGTTCTGCGCAATATTTCTTATATTATTTACCACGTGTTCAATAATAATAACCCCTCGGAACCCCGCCATTAGACTGCATGATGTTTCGCCGGAATGGGGCGTAAATCGCTGAGATAGGACGTTAGGATATTCCAAAAAAACTCGTGCTTCTGAAGTGCCCTCATGATCAGTTCCCAGCTGACCATACTAAACGCACGTTTAATATCGAGCAGAACTAACAATTAGAGTCACCCGTCTTAAGTCACTTAAAAAAAAATCCTTTCGGGGCTGACTCTCAGCCAAGATTTAGCGTCCACGGGACTGCTTTTCGCATTGCTTCATAGACGGATCCCCATAAAGACAAATGTGCAACGGTGGGGCTCGAACCCGCGCACCTATGTGTCTCCTCCGGTCGCGAGGCGCAGACGCATGCCACCACGCCACCGGGCTCGACGTCTTAAGTCACTTAAATCTCTTTTCTCCGCCCTGGAGTAAAACCCACTAAAGTGCATCTCTAGGCTACCGTCCATGTCTAAACTGTACAGAAAGACTTTTATTCTTGCTTGTTCTGGGCTTAGGCATTAGAGCTAATTCGGCATGTTTCTACCGAGAACGAAATGGTGCTTCTCGTAGAACGTTTATGATAACCTCTGCGACTATTCAGGGATGCCACGTCGCTTATGTCCGTACCACCTCAGGAGGAATCCCCTCCGGTTCCGGGGCCTTTCCCGGAGTCAGCCCCTGCCTCAAGTTTTCGAGCTCTTTCAGCGTGCCCGAAGAAACATTCTCTATAGAGACTCGTAATGCCTCCCGGTAGGCTGCCTGCGCTAAGTTTATGCTATGTTTTTAAGCCTTTCGTTTCTGATAGGCATCATGTATAATCTCGGTTCGGGACAATGCCGCTTAAAGAATCGATTCTGCCCCGTCTCCTCGACGTCGCCGGGCGATCCAGCTGCGGGCGAACGTGAAATCTTGTTTAGCCTTGATGCATGCTTTGCTTGCATTCTTCTACTTTTAGTATCCACCAGCTCTCTGAGTCCCTCTGGGTTGTTTTTGGTAATAAGGTGATTTCTGTAACGGGCCAATCGGCCTCCCCCGGACCAGTTTTTTTTTAATGCAGAGTTAGACACCTCAGAATCTTAAATGACATCTTTCTTGCTTCAATGAATAGTGCTTTGCTAGGCACTACCAGATCATATATAAACTCTCTCTTATACGTGCGGTATCCCTGCTGACGATTGCACTCTAATTGTTCTCTAATCTGAAAAATTGCTTTTCGCAATCTACGGATAAAGATCAATGCCGTCACGGCACAGGTTGTACTTTTACGGGCTCCACTCTCCTAAAAACTTTTTTAGGGACGGGATTTAATTATGGGTGGCATAATACTAGAGCTGCCCCGTAGTATCACTTGCCTGGGCTTAGCCTTGATGCGCGTATAACGTGAATGAGCGTCGTCAACTAACTCCACGTCAACTTACTCCAACATAAATTTTCACCTGCAGCTGCCGCACTCGCCCTTCTTAGACCTCAAACCTCTATTTGTGCCTTTACTGTAGAAAGAGTCGCCTCTTTTTTCTCTACTTTTGCATACAACACTATCAACAATCATATAGAGACAACTAGCCATTTTTTCCAGACCACACCTTCTAGTGATGCACCATACCGCCTCTAACATAGTAGACCTTACCTCGCTATTACTGCTCTGCCAAAACGCTGTTTTGAGAATTGACCTCGCGCTGTTTTGAGAACTACTCGTTAACCGTTTGTAATAAAGCTCTTCCCGCCATTGTTGGCACTCCTGTTACCAAAATAGTTCAAAATTTCATTGACCTCACTCACTGCGCGATTACATAATACCCTTGTTTTATTATTCAAATTTTATTATTATCTTGAGCATATTTGTTATATGTTTGAGTACATTAGCATATAAGAAGTAAAGTTTGCGGGCTGACCCTCAGCCAAGATTTAACGTCCACGGAACCTTTTTTTACATTGCTTCATAGACGGATCCCCATAAATGTAAATGTGCAACGGTGGGGCTCGAACCCGCGCAAGTATGTGTCTCCTCCGGTTGCAAGGCGCAAACTTAAGCCACCACGCCACCGGGCTCGCCGTACATAAGCATATGCTTTCTGTTTTGTTCAAGTATAATTATTAATATTATAATTTACTAATAGCATATTACTATGCATCTACTCAGATCTTATAATCTTGATTATTATTAACTAGTATTTATTTTGATGCAAAGGGCACACGACCTTTGATCAAGCCCCTGGGTAATCTCCTGAGTACAGAGGTTGCATGTTTTTGAGTGTATTTGTAAGTACTCATGACTAAAGCTATGTGTTTCAATAATGTATTCGTAAGGACTTGATGGAGTACAAATTGGGCCAACAGGCTGCTCACGAATAGATTGCCGTACTCCGATCCGACGTAAAGCTGACGGATCGTGTTTTCGAGTTTAGCGTTACCTCTGGCATAACACAGCGCCCTTTCCGGGAAAGACCAGCTGTGTCGACGCTAGCCTCTGCAAGTGCACCATCATGTAGCACCACATGCTGACTTCACCGACGGCACGCTGCGCTACGTTTAAGGAAGAGAAAATCTCGTTCTTCTAGCGTGTCGCAAGAAGCCGCGAGTTATTGTGACAGTTGATCCTTCCCAGAGCCTCCAATTAGTGTCAAGCGCTTTGATACATAAAAGAGTGGTTGCATCTTGCATCACACCGAATGTTTTTCGAATGGAAATTTTAAGAACTCATGGTGCACATGTGTTGCCGGCAACAAACAAAGATCAAACGTTGCTGCCGTTGAAATGCACAATATGATAAAACTCAAATCAAATGAAAATTGTTTTTAAACTTTATAACGATGCTTGCTTGTTAATGAGGAGGGCAAAGGTATTATACATGATGCTAAAGTTTAGTCTCGCGGTAGAGTGGTATAACTTTATTTTAAACGCATTGCATAGGACACGGTTTAGGTCCTCTTCAACAGTGACACTAAGGACGGCTGCCCGAGTGCAACCGACGCATAGGCTAATGTTTGTCCTTTACAAAACAAGTACGTTATTTTATGCCAATTGTGGTTTAATTGTAATGTGCGTGACACTAGAGTAAACTCCTTAGACAGAGGAAACGACCCAGCGTTGAACTAGTGCCAATAAAATACGTAGCCAGGGGGTGGAACGGAACCACACTGACTTCCACACTGGCAACGCAGGCTGCTAGTGACGCTTGTATTCCCGAAAATCAAAGATATAATAAGCGTCAACTTTAGTCTATTAGGTAAATATATTACTCTTCGACCTAGTTAGAAGACATGAATGGTTCCGCATGCTCTGTTGCTGTGTACGGGACGCAAATGTTGCATATATCGGATGTCTGCGCTGGAATAGATTCTTGTTGGCACGCCGACTGTCCTGTTCTATTGATCAGAAGTATCAAAAACAGATAAGGTGTCGCCAGTAAGTTCAACTTCCGGCTGAATATAATCCAAACTTCATACGACAAGAGGTGTTTCTTATTCAAGTTGTATATTTATACTCGAGGTTCTCCGATCACCCTTTTACGCCACTAAGAGTTGAAGGGATGTGAATTCCTACAAATAATGACACTAAGACCTGTCAAGACTAAATTTCATCGAGCCAAGCTGCTGATGCTTGCACTGAAAAGACCTTGTAATGACGAAGTCGTTTCAGATCTTCGTAGACTTAGACTATCACCTCTCGTCATAAAAGAAATATTAAGACACTAAATTGCAAACTACCCCCTTATGTCCCCTTATGTTCCATAACTCGTGTTGTTTTTGAGAAGCTTATGGTTCATCACTCTGGAAGTTCTCATTATTATATCATATCCTGGTGTCTGCCTAGCATGATTTATCTCGCATCGATTAGCTCACGTTGCTTCTGGAAACGGCACAAGACTGTGTTATATTTAGCCAATGCTTTATTGTGTTTACTTTGACGAAAAAAGCGTATTTGATTGAGTTGACAATTATATTCTTATTTAAAAATGGAGAGTTTGGTTATTCAACCGTTTAGCTGTTTGGTTGGGTCGTGACACTGTGGATAATAATAATGACAACATAGGCGCTCTTGATGAATTAAGGTTTCGGATTAGGTTGGATCAATGGATATAAAGAGACTTACGCCGGTAAGGAATGCAACATACATATCACAGCTCAGGAACTGTATTGCGCTGCAAAAGATGTGAAGTCGGATCTATTTGAAGCCGGGGTGAGCGTGCCTGATCGTACAGATGAATTTCATCGACGCGTCATCAGGTTCTCTAGCTGCAATCTTCAACATGTCCATCAGGACCGGGGTGTTCCCATAATGGCTTACGACATCAGCGGTAATCCCGCTTTAGAAAGGCAAAGGCGATACGAACCAACCTGGAAATTATCGATTAATACCACTGGTGTCATTTATTTCTTCGAGGGACTTATTAAAAAGCAGCTCGAGAAAAACCTAAACATGGTATTTTCTTTCTAAGATCAAATATGGTTTCAAAGAGTCGCGATCAGCGGAGTTGGCTCAAAATGATATCTGGTGCGAAATAGTCAAAGCTGATGAGGACGGAAAAATGCGTCTCGGCGCATTCCTTAACGTAGCGAAGCCCTTCGGCAGTCGAGGCCACTCTATAGTTTCAAGATGCTCGTAGAAATGGGTTGCGCGCCAGGTGTAACTGCCTGGTTTAAAATGTACCTAGGCGACGTATGTCGGTGGGAGCTTGAGCTCGACCCTTGGGACTTTCCAGGATCTCGGTTCTTGGCTTCTTCATCTTCATAATCTACATGAATTTCGACCTGCGTGGCGTTGAAAGAAAGATAGAGTGTCGACCAGTGGTATTGATTTATTGTTCGCTTGGCATGTATACCTAAATAGACATGTCACCCTTTTATATCTGGGGCATGTCTTATATGTGGATGATACATATACCACTGGTCGTGGTATATGTATCCCCGCTGTAGGAACCCCGCTGTTCCGCAGC
This sequence comes from Dermanyssus gallinae, assembly GCA_003439945.1. Lineage (NCBI taxonomy): Eukaryota > Metazoa > Arthropoda > Arachnida > Mesostigmata > Dermanyssidae > Dermanyssus > Dermanyssus gallinae. The sequence goes on from QVRM01005066.1 coordinate 39,215, forward strand.
CTCACCTGCTCAGCTCTAAAACGGTCAGATTAATCTTAGGCATGTGAAAACCGGTATCAAAATGACATTTTCATATTTCAAACGGTTTGACCTTGTTGTAAATCTGACTAAGATGAAACTCGACGAAACTTATTTCATATACCTCAGCGGGCGTCGAGGCTGAAACTGGACGCGGGTAATATATCCCTCTAAGAAGGCGGTGCAGCTGTTCCTCTCAGCAAGAAGTACAACGTTTCGGTATTACGCTTCATAAGAATATGAAATAGAAGCGACACGTTCGGTCGAGTGTTAGGGTCTGCTGTGCTGTCGTGGCATCGCTGGCCCATCTGACGAACCCTGCACTCGTTACGGGTAATCCAGAACAGTGCGGTGCGAGCCATTATTGTTCTGGCTCGTCGGGACGACGTGCGAATTCGAACTCCAATTGACCCCCTCCAGGTCTCAGCAATATGAGATCCAACTGAGGGTTCCCAGTCTCAGATTGACCTTAACGCAGCACTCTCTAGCCCTCATGCTGTTAAATGTATGAAACGGGCCATCGCAAGACCTCCGAAGTACGGAGCGGGTCGACGTTTTTCAAAGACGTTTGATCATGGAACTAAGCGCAGAAAACAATTGTTCTTAGTTTCTAAATCTGAATTGTTGATATTGTCCAAGATTAAATTTCCCTATGATATGGGTATACATTATAAAAAACGTGTGTGATATTTACGTAAGTTGACGCCAAGGAGTACGGTCGTGTATATACGAAGCTTCGAGGGACGCTTGCTTAAGTGATTGCAGGAGGGAAAACCCAGAGAGTGGCATACCGCAGTGATGCATGAAGTTCGATGATCATTTTGGTGTATTGTGTGTGACCGTGCGACGGAAAGGTAAGCAGCCAGGCTGCAGTAAAGTTCAGTCAAGTCCATTACAGGACAGCGAGGCAACCCAAAACAGTCGAAAGTTTCCGAGCGGTTCGCCGCGCATGCAAATTCAAATTTAACGGCTGCTCATTTAACGTGAGTTAACACAGTGTTTAGGTGTCTTTATGTGAGTGAGCTAATCTCAATATGGCAAGTAATGCTGGATTAATTGCTAGGACGGATAGGGTCAACGACACCCAACCCAATAAATCAACGATTAAGCTGCTAGGGTATAGGCGCAGCGGCAGCTTAAGATACGTGCCGAGCAGTTCATTGTCAGTATGCAATCGCAAAGTAGTGTTAGAAAAAAAGGAAAATTACTGAGCGCAGCCCTCTATATACAGGACTGCGCTGCCTGTAAGATGAAACCGCGACTTAACATCGGAGATGAAGCTGGCGAAGAGGAGCGCTAAGATATGGTGCAACAACCTCCACGGTAGCGGCAAATGTCGAAGAAATAGAAAAAATGATCCGGGGAAAAAAGATGAAGACAAGAGGCGCGCCGTTGCAGAGAAGACAGTGGTGTTAAGCCACAGTGGCGTGGAGGAAGGAGAAAGGCAAGACGAAGAGGGCGGTGCGACGGAGGCAACAGCAACTCAACAACAGCAACTCAAGAAGAACAACGAGATCGCCAGAAGAGGTGCGCGGAGATGGCCACAAGCGAAGAAAAGAGGGAAGAGGCTAGTTAGCAGAAGGAGGAAGAAGAGATGCTAGCAGTCGAGAAACAGCAGCAGCAGCAGCAGCGACGGCATCAACCAAAACAGCAACATCAACCGCTACAACAACAACAACAACAGCAACACATATCTCGAATAAGTTCAACCGATCAAACAGGGGAGTCGGTGGCTACTAAACCAGTGGAAAACGATTGCTAGAAAACAGTGGCTAATCGGGTGGCTCCTAATCCAGGGAGTGTTTATTTGATCTCAATGAGGAGCCAAGGAGCAAGGGATTTTGTAGTAGCAACTAAGCAAAATTTTAAAATGTTTAATTATGTGGGGCAAAAATTGGTGTTTCATGGGGGACAGGTAGATATTTTCAGGCTCCGTATTCTACAAACGTCGAAACGTGGTGCGGACAGTGTGTTCTTTCAATGGTGGTGGACGCTATAGAATGAGGGGACTATCGGGGTGCGTGCAGGAGAGTCAATACGAAGATATTGCAGTTGGTCAGGAAGAAACATGGATGACAAATAACGTCCAGGAGAGAACATACACATTAAATGAAATGGACATCGCGTTACAAGCACTATTTTTACGAGTAGCAAAGACAAGAACTAGCACGGAGATTACAACCACGGCAGATGAGATCGAAGGTGCGGTAAAGAAAATTAATTAAAAAACGGCGTGTGGTCTTGACGGTATTTCGGTAGGAATTATCCATGCGTTTGAAAAGGAGTACATGTATTATCTGAAGCAATTTAATAATATATTAAGAGGGGGCAGTCTCTCCCCATCTCTTCTCCCTAAGGGTTGACGCAAGACAAGTTCATTTCTTCCCAAGGAGAAGGTAGATAATGACACTTTACAAAACAGGCGACCAATCACAATTACACCTCTAACGTATCGAATATTTACACACGTGTTTACGAGTAGAGTGCAGATTACTCTGGTGACAAACGAGAAAATAGGAAAGAGTATAGGCTAGATGATCATATTTTTTATTAAGTCAGGTAGTAGAAAGATCGAAATTGCGGGCTCAAAAACGTATGGCAGGATGTTTAGATTGTTAAAATGCAATTGATATGGTATACAGAACCAAATCAATTGTACCAAATTATGTTACAGGAAAGTTTTGAGAGTGCTGGGTGGAGTAACTAGAAGAAATTTACATGTATAACACTGTAAGAATAATATTAGGAGCAGCCGAACAATCTAAAGAGTTTATAGTCGCTTTCCAAGGGTCAGACAAGGCTCTCCTTTGTCATCGGTGATTTTTATGTATATAGCGAGAATAGCGCAAATGAATAATAGAACGGGTTTAGGATGGCAGATAAAGGAAAAGGGTGTAAATGTTAAGACATCCGTGCTGTTGTTTGCTGACGATATGGTAGTGTTAGGGCGGTGCTCTAGCGAAGTTCAACAAATGTTAAACGCATGTGGGGAAGCAGCGGAAGAACTGGGCCTAGCGTGTAGTGAAAAAGGAGCGCAAGTTTAGTATTTATTGAGGTTGGGCCGGAAAAGCTTGTAATACAGGGAAAGTGATTGGGTTATGAATGTCAGCACAATAATTTTAAGGTGACAATGACTACAGGGACTGAATACTTAGAGGTAGAAGACTGAAAGAGGACGAAATGCAGTAAAGTGTAAGGGCCTCTGGAAGTTTCATAAAAACATAGTAATAAATATATGGAAGGCCATGTATATGCCAGGATTGACCTTTGCTAATGCCTCTCTGGTCCACAGCGCGGGGTTCAGAAAGAAGCTAGAAACAATGCAAAGAGAAGTGATAAGATTTCCATTGGGCTGTCGTTTTAATTGCGCCAGGGAGCTTTTTGAGGGGAAGGGAGGGATGTCAAAATGTATACAAAGGGAAGTACAAAGTATACTAAGATTTATTATTAGGATTTTAAAATGTCGCAAATAAAATATGTGTTGAACAGATGCAGCTGGTGAAGACGGCACTAAGGATCAAAGCGAAGTGGAATCGCAAAGTAGAGTTCGCAGCTAGGGAGATTAGGGTACAATCGTCAGCAATCGCCAAAAACTAGGGTATCGGAGAAGACGGTAAAATTGAGAGCAAACAAGTCATATACAGACAAATGGACGATTGGCGATGGGCCGAGCATGCGGGCTAGGGAGTGAGTCAATCAAACATATTGTTTAAGAATGTACAGCATTGGGACCTGTCGGAGGCTCTAGCTTCAGGACCACATCTCAAAAATGACTTTGTCGATATTACAATAAAGGTGTTGTCCCGATGGAAAGCACATACTCAGTAAGTATTAAAACTACTAGATAATCAAAGGATACATCGATCATCTGGTAGGTGACATATGTGCTGCAGCTCGAAACGCTCCTGATATAAAAGGGTGGCATGCGTAGTTACGTATACATGCCAAGCGAATAATAAATCAGTCAATCAATAATACTGAGGTTACAATTTACAAATACAGGTGCTGCAACAATAGGTATTGTTAAAGAGACATGACTTTGACAAATATTGTGACTGTTTGCCTGTAAGAAAGCATGTCAATAAAACAACTGATGATGATGATGATTTTGCACTGTTTGGCCTGAGTTTTTTCATACAAATTTCATACAAATTCATGTATGAAACATGAATATTTCTGTGATTCATGTATCTCGTGTTTGGCATACTTGCTTGGTCAAATTTAAAAAACGCTAATGAATCGTCTGGCTGCAAGGTCATTGCAAATAATTCATCACGATGTGGTGGCGGACAGAGTTTAATGACGGTTGATGTGTTGGATTTTTAGCGTCGATCAGACCAACTCACCAAAGCAACACCAAAGCCTATTTCGACGTATGGCACTCCGATGGAGTTCCATGCATACGACGTCCACGATATTGTTCGGAACTCTTTCACGATTTCATAAATGCATGGGAGATTATACAGGTCACGAGATCTCCACACTCCGCGCAGAGTAACGGCAAGCCGACCGAAGCGGCTGTTAGAATCGCCAAACGCTTATATAAGTAATGCCAACACGTGTGAACTGTGGAAATAATATGCTGCGACGCCGCATCGAAGTATCTGCGTTTGGTCGTTTAACGTTGTTGTTAGTCTGACGTTAGCTTTGTTTCGAATATGTACGTCTTACTATTGGAAATGCACTCGAAATGCACTATCACCCGACGGTGCAATGAGTTTACGAGTTCTTCGCAGGACAGCTGTGCAGCTGTCTGCCCTCTAGCAACACATATTTGACAGAACACAGAGAAAGATACACACACGAGCACTATACACAGCAGCGCATGCAGAAATTCTACACTGACCTTAAAAAACGCAAGACAAGCAGACCACCTTGTCCACATTTTATTCCCATTGCACTCTTGTCGGTGGAAACAAAGTGTAATGTGGCCACTTTGCAACTAAAAGGTTTGTGGAGCTTTCAACTTAGAAGCTTGACTGCACCCTCGCTATTTTCTGCGAAGATCATTATCTAAATATAGCTGGGGCGAAAGACCAAGCATGACTTTGACTTATTAGAACACTTGTAAAAATTCGCTTCCTAAATTAAAAAAAAATTAACAAGTGCAGTGACTACAATGCTGCCCTAAAGCTATTGTATGATAACGATACTATCCGTAATGTTTGTCTCATTGCAACTTGTTGCCTTCTGTGATTCCTTCCCTAAGATATTGGTCAGCAAAGTATTGGTGCAAAACAATAACATGTTCCGGTGACTGATTTTGCTTTCGTTTATAGTTAGTCGTTAGACCGCTCTCTCTAATATTAAACACCATTAGTTGTTTTCGACAATAAGGCATAATTTTTGCATGCTAACAGCTTCCTCTGAATGAAATAAGCTCTATAGTTCGGCATTTTACTTAAGGTATGTTTCAGTTAATTAGAAAAATTAAACCAATTAGTCTCGGTGGGGCCAAGCGGATGGTATTTATTTAGATCCTAGAGTTGCGGCACTGTGCAGCCCCATGCAGCCAGCAGTGCATGTGCCGACTCTATAGAAGGTAGTACACGGGCTAAACTTTATGAAATGCCCACTTTGTTGTAATTACAGACAAATATTTTTAATGACATGCAATCAACTTTGTACGGTAGTTTAAGAAACACTCTTCATCAGTATGATCAATCCTTTTAAAATAACTAAAAATAAACATTGTAGAATTTTATCGTTCTGGCATAGTCTAACCATCCGCCAACCATTATGCCATATGTCCGGGGCAAATGAAGCTGCTTCAGCGTCGTACGGGACAGTCCTTTGCCAGAATTGGGAGAACATAAATCTGTTCCAAATGAATAAAAATAGCGTGTTAGAAAATAAACATGCTATAATTTTCTAGACTTGATTTACCTGTACGTTTGATCACTGCAAAAGTGTTTTCTTTATTTACAAGTGAATTATTTATGGCGTGTTGAAAAATTCAGTTGAGCTTCACATGCAGACGGGAACACTACTACGCAGCTCGAAGCGTTTTTAGAATGAAAACTAATATTTTAATTTTTTTAGTATACTCCCCGAGAAGCTCAGCACATTTTTCCTACCACTATTTCAGATATTTGATAACAGCCTTGGTCTCGCCATTGTCGGAAAAACGCTTTCCACCAAGACTGTTTTTCAAATTTCTGAACGGGAAGCAACCACAAGGGGTCATATCCGGGGTATAGGAGAGTTGTTCAATAAGTTCGAAGCTTAATTTTCCCAATGCTAGCCGCAACAAGCTGTCACGGTAAGACAGGGCAGCCAACATATTAGCATATGATTAAGTATATCTGTAATCGCAAATTTCCCTTATTTTATTTGCAAACGGGTATAAAACAAGATGCGCTGTGCGTTATTCCCTTGCGTTGACCCCTTCCCACGTGTCTTAACAAAAAGCGACTCCATGTATTGAATTTTTCCCGTCTAAGCGCAGAGTATCCACGTAAACATAAAGATCCTTCAATAATACTGGTCCCAATACCAATAATCGGCTAGTATGCTTTTCCCACACAGCTCGGTGGCTCAAGGGAAAGAGACGTTTTTATGCAGTTTTAACACTATATTAATAGAGCTGAATTAGATTCAAGATTCAAAACGTGGTTCATTATAGGAACTGCATAATACAGTGCTTTAGTTTTCACTAAAAATATATAGATAATAATAAATAAATAGAATATAAATGGTTAACTCTCAGTCATGAACAATCATAAAATAAGTTTAGTAAATCATGAAGTATCACAAATCATAAACACAACACAAATAGCATGTGTGCCTCAATTATGTCGAATGAGTAGCCATTTCTGGACCATCTGTGTAAAACAATGCAGGGAAGTGATACGACGAATATTCTGTGGTATACTAGTCTATATAACGGGCAAGCGAGAGACAAGGGTTTGCTGACTAGACTTTTGTGACTAATGGCCGCTAATTTTAAAAGTATTTCAACACTATATTGATAGAGCTGAATTAGTATTTCAACACCATATTGAATAAGCTTTATTAGCATCCAATAGATCTTACATGAATTCAGCGCAAACTATAAAAGCTTCCGAATATTATAAACCTGATCATATGATTTGTTGTGCAGCCAATGACTGAGATCATTTTTGCTTGGTTTTGTCTAATAGTTTGTCGAGTAACAGACTGGAAGATAGAGTCGCTGTGATGTGTGAAATATCTTCTGCTCAAATATTTAGTTTAACCCCTCGTAGTAAAATTAAATTATTTTCTTTGGTCTGACATTAGAAATGAGCCAGTCATGTACTAAACATACTAAGAAAAACAAGCTTTTTACTTTTCATAACCTTAATGAATTAGTGGGACTGTATAGTGTGCTGTAAACCAATTTGCCCAGTGTGGACTTAAACCACGAGAAACGAATTCGGTAAAAAATATTTTCTGAATAAATGCGAGGGCAGATCAACGGGTTCCAGTATTTTAAATTATGCCGAAACTATCAAGATATTCAGTTGTAGTTTGTTCAAAAGCACCATGCATCAACTACGCGCAGGCCAAATCTGGTTTATCTTTTTAGTTGCTCTAAAGAAGTGAAGAAAATAAGTTTCGGCACTTTTTAACAAGCCAAAAATGAAGGAGCAACAAAGTTGCATCAAGTCATGTGTTAAAAACCAGGCCATCTGCTCTAAGAGGGTGGAAAAACGTGATATCTTCGGTACCTTCACGACGTAAAGGTACCGAAGATGATCTACCCTTCGGGAAGGACTTTGACGTCAATAACAGAGGAAACGTTGAAAAAGTTTGCAATATTGTACTCAACAATCGCCGAATTACTATCAGGGAGATAGCTGAGAAATTGGAGATCAGTCACTTGCGGATTACGGATTACTTGTAACAGTGATTAGTTGTAACATTGATTATATTCGATTTGACCGATATTTTATGCATCAGAAGACTGGTAGCAAAGTTCGTTCCAAAAGTGTTAAATTTTCAGCAACGGAACACCCGTTGAGAAATGCCTGAATTAACCTCTCAGGTTAATTCAAATAGTTCTCAACGGTATCCGCAGCAAACGACCCTGGGTTGCTTTAAGGGAGTGATTATAGGTAACGATTCATAGGTGTATGGTTACGTCTTCGAGGTCAAAACTCAATCCTCCTAGTGATGCTTCCAAGGAGAATCAATCGAAGATATTAAAACAGATCAGATTGAACGCCAAGTTTTTTGACTGTTTTGTTTTCGAGTGGAAAGGTATCATCTCCAACGAATTATAACCACCTAGTTCTACAGTCAATGCGCAATACTATAGTGAATTTTAAGATGATTGCGTGAGAATGTCCGACGCAAGAAGTCTAAGCTCTGGGCAAACAACTCTCGGACCCTCCATTGCGACAACGCACTGGCGCACATATCATTACTGATTTTAGGATTATTTTATGAACAATTCGATGTATACAATTTTGCAACCCCCTAATTATCAATAATAGTCTCTAGTCAAAATAAACTCGAAAAATTTGGTGTTTCTGTATTTCGACGTACTGGTACTTGTTGATCTGCTCACATGTGCACCGAGCTTCTTGAAAATGCAAATCAGTTGCAAAATAAATTAGTCTACAAAAGGCAAAGCCAAAGGCAATAAATACGTACTGACACTTAGGGTAAATGATTTATATATTGGTATATCTATGTTGAATGATATATCCTGAGACCATGTCGGTCAAGACAAATCATCTATGTGTCCAGAGTCAATCATGTCATGCAGGGCCACCACATGACTAATTTGAAGAACCAGCCTGGCTACAATAAATCAACAATAACTAGCCACTGCCTCCGGGTACATTAGATCGCCCAATTGAACTATGGCAGCCCTATGATGCATAAGAGATTTCGTATACGGATTGACACGCAGCGCGCCACCATTACTGGCTCGGAGTGGGGCAGTCAGTTCAAGGGGAAGGGGGTGATGCGATGAGGCGCTATGCCCTCTTCACAGTTAGATGTGCATCGAATTGCTTACTGATTTCCGTGACAAAGCGACGAGAATTGTTGTGTTTAAGGCGACAATTAGCGATTTCTAAGACACTGTAGTGAGTTTGAGCGGCGATTTGGTAAACTCTGACTGGGCAGGCGGTGTGACCTGCGCGTCTACCAGCCTCCGAAGCTGAGACACGACGCAGGAAAGTTGGCATTTCGGCCACTAGGTGGCGATTCAGCCGATGAGTGTTCTTGCCCAATGGGCGGTGCTTCCAGGGATTGATCGCGCCCTCTGCCGTTCTCCTGCGACAAGTATTGGGTCTGCAACGCCACCGAGAGGTACAACGGTCCTACCTTATATAGGTACCCGCAGGACCAGACGCAGAGGAACGACGGAAAGTTGGTAAAAAAAGGAAAGTCTTCGGTGACGAAGCGAAGGGGAAGAGTAGAGGAAGGAGCAAACAACAGAGTACGGCAGCGGGTGGTGAAAAGACGTCTAATCTCGGTTCTCTTATCGGTTTCTCTTGACTGACGTGGAAGACCGATTTGGCCACGTGGTTGCTCTCCTTTCTCACCAAATTCGCTCTCCCCCCTCACATTCTAAGCCCCTTAGGGAGTCTTCCTGCTTGGCCCACGGAACTGGGATTTAGGCAGGAGATACGGACGGTGAAGGCGCATTAGATAGTAGAGTTCGAGCAACCTTGTCAGGTCAAAGACGACGAGGTCCCAGGGTGAGGACAATAAGCAAAAAATGCCGGCGATATTTGTCCCCTCGGGGCTAACGTAAAGAACACCAACGCAAAGCAATGGGGGCGAAATGACAGGAAAGACAGAGACGAGCGTGGAAGAATAAAACTGAGCCAACCGAGGAGAGGTTTAGGCGGAGTAACCCAAACTGCGCAGGAAAACAGCCAACAGACAACGAAAGGGAAAAAGGGACAAAAAGCGGGAAGAACACTAGAAGAAAAGACGCCGAAACAAAGCCCTGAAGCAAAGACGAAAGACTGAAACACCTGTAGACGCAACTGATAATGAGGGCAACGATAATGATGCGACTTAGAGGATAACGGACCATGGCTGGATTATATTCAGTCCAAGACTAAGTGCGAGGTCAGAACCGCGCCTGAGTTGTCTGTAAATGCTCGACCAATGACAAGAATGAGCCCGAATGTACTGATGGAGCGGCTAAGGAGATGCGTACTTGGTTTAAGGTGTTGAGTCAACTTATCGTGCGATACTCCGACCCAGATGTTCATCAAGGACGCCGTTGGGGAGGTAGGTAAGTTTTCTCCAGGTTTTAGGCAGCAATGAGGCAGATGCCTTACGAAGGCTAAGGCCGAGCTCAAGGAAGAAGTCCGAAAGCTTGCTGGGGTGAACAGGATAACCGAGCTGCACGGAAACTCACTGTGTTCGAAATGTAATCAGAAGCTCGATAAGGAGCAGATAGAAGCAAGAGAGGTCGAGACGGCTGCAGCGATTGACACGGCCCTGGAAACGGCAACCCGAAATAACGGCGTGGAGGAGACGGTACGCATAGTGTTGAAAAAATGGCCGGAGAGATGCTTCAAATGGGTCAAGCTAACCCATAGGAGGATTGGGAGCCCCCGAGAAGCGCGAGGACTCATTCTGATGAAGGGGAATACGCCAGAGTCTCCCCCTGGCGTCATGAACGCTAGTGGCCGGGATGGGGGCGTCCCTGGCCGACTTGGTTAGGCTTTTTGGTAGACTCGTGCATACCCTCAATGTAGTTAGGCGGGAGGAGGCGCCAGCTGTGGCTGAGACCGAGGAGCTGGGACCGAAGCGTACCAAAAGAGGCAAACGTCTCAGGCCAGACGTGAGCTGCTGCCCGGGTACGGAAGATTGAGGTTAAAACTGATGCAAAACGCTCATGAGCGTGCTAAAAAATGCTTTGGTCGCGCGCGAAGTACTAGCCACGAACCGGCACGAAGAAATCAACAGGCACCATTGCTAAAGCGCTAGCACGATCGATCGACACCAAGGTTGATTGCCGAGACACTGGGGGGCGCCAAAAACAATCGTACTGCAAAACGTGAACTCGTTCGCGGACAGCGACAGCCTTGAAAAAACTAGTAAGCAAAAGCTGAGCATGCCGGCAGACATACAAGTTCAATTTATTAATTTTCGTTTATATTTAGTGTAACACCTAAGTACAAAGATTCGGCTCGGCGTCAGGAGCTCACAAATGCAGTTACAACATTTTTATAAAATATATACATATACAATACACAAAGTCATGATAACGTTAAACGGGCCAGCTTATTTAGAGAACTAATGTTCCTAAAAACAGGACCGTGATATCTAGAGCATTCGGTATGACAATATTTACATCTGCAGCCAACATCCGGGTCGTTTAAGCCTTCTGCACTGCATAAGTGGTAAAGACTTTGAGATGGAATAGGCGCAGGGCGGTGTCGATGGAGAGCTTCAGGGGTGCCTTGATTGTTGTTAACGCAATCAGAGCCTTTCTCACCCGTTGTCCAACATCGGCAGACATGCGCATGGAAGTCCCGCGCTCCGGCAGGACAGGGCGGTAAAAGTGTCTTGTCATTCTCTCGACTGTAGCGGCAAAAAGGACTATTCGAAAAGAAGTACCTGACGATCGGTAACATTACGTCTCGGGTAGAGGATTGGTATAGCGTACCAACATGCTTTAACTGCCAGAAGCACGGCCACATGGCTAAAGACTAAAGAGGAGAAAGCACAGGGCTGACGCTGTTACCGGTCCGGCGACGTTGAGCACCACCTTAGTGCATGCACTAGCAAAACCGGGCGTGGCTATATCTGCAAAGTCGACGGGCATTCGGCTTCTACAAGCAACTGCTTAGTGCTGGCAAAAAACTTAAGGGGTTGAAGGAGGCTGCTTGCAAGAGTAACCTTGAAAATTTGTCTCTCTCTCTCTCATCTCAACGTCTAGCCGGCAACGGCTAGACGTTGACGAGCAGTCGGCCACACTCTTGGAAAGTTACAGAATGGCCCGCAAGGACCTTCAAAGGCTCATCTGGAAGAGTAAGGCACAAGCGTAGAAACAGCTGACAGAAGACGTGGAGATAGCGGCGTGTGGTGGTTACCGTACCGAATCGTTATGGCCAAGCTCCTAGTGCCTCTTTGAGCCCCCCCCCCCGGAGGTTCTAAAAGATCAGGTATATAGCTTGTTTCCAATTTATATGAGGAGAGGCGACGGGGAGGAGCCCCTGGCTGCCATAGAAGATATTCTTAAGGTGACGTTGGAGGAAGTCGAGCGAGTACGGCAACGATTGACACCCGGTAGAGCCCCAGCCCGGATGGAGTACCCCCTGGAGCGGCGAGGCTGCTGGTGTAGCGATGAAAGAAGCTGTCTCAAGCACTGGTGATGCGCCTTTTAAGAGAAGGGCGATTTCCGCGGCTGTGGAAAAACGTCAACATGGTCCTGATCCCCAAACCAGCAGGAGAGGGCAATGCCCCAACAGGTAGTTTTTCTTTCCGGTCCATATGTCTCCATGACACAATGACAATGAGCATGATCCTGGAACATGTTATTGTTGAGAGGCTTACCGCCGAGATTAGGCTCAAATGAGCCTTGTCAGACGCCCAGTACGGTTTCCGCAAGGGAAAATCCACGCTTGGTGCCGTTACACGGTTTCTGGAACGGGCGACAGAGCAGTTAACGAAGACGCCGAAAACAAGTGACTTCGTTGTGCTTGTCTTCCTGAATATCAAGAATGCCTTCAACTTCATGAGCTATGAGGTGGCGGTGGGACGCGATGAGGCGCAATGACATATCACCATACACTCGCCGGGTAATTTCGTCCTACCTTTCTGAAAAAAAGACTGTCGGCCGCTCGCCAGGAGTATGAGATCTCTGCGGGGGTTCCTCAGGGGGCCGGTCTTGGGGCCGATTTTGTGGAACCTAGCCTATGACGGGGTCCTTGAAGCTGCCGGACTTACCGGCGGTGCCGAGATGATAGCATACGCCGATGACTTGTCGCTAGTTATCACGGCACGGGAAATTGGGGTCCTGGAGTATACCGCTATTGAAGCCGTGGAGCAGGTGGCAGAGTGGATGGGAGATCATTTTCTAAGACTGGTCCCGCACAAGACGGAAGCACTGTACCTAACAGGCAAGAAGAAAACCAGGAACATCCGCCTGCGTCTGAACGGTCATCCTGTCAAGCTTGCTCGGACAGCAAAGTACCTCGGAGTAGTGCTTGATAAAGGTCTCAATGGATCGACGCATATCCAGCATGTGGCTGGCAAAGTTCACAAAGTCGCGGCCGGCTTGGCGCGGCTAATGCCCAGAGTCTGTGGCTGCAAAGAAGGCAGGTGGCGTCTACTGGCCAATGTAGCAGAGTCGGTAGCGCTATACGCGACTCCAGTGTGGGCAGACATGGAGCTGAGGGACACAAAGACACAGGAGTGCGCTTCGATCGTCACAGCGGCCAGTCATTCGTGTCTGCCGGGCTTACTGCACGGTGTCGACCGCGGCCCTCCTGGTCCTGTCCAAGGTATGCTGGCAAGTGAGCGGGCCGAAAGATGGAAGCATGGCAATCTAAACTTAACAACGGCTATTTCAAGCACAATCGCCTGGTGGCATGCTGAATGGGTCGCAGTGCAGCCGGGAGACCCTTCGAGACTTCGTCCCTGACTTAAAGGCGTGGAGCGACTGTAACCACGATGAGCTGTCTTATGGTATGACACAGGTGCTAGCCGGGTACGGCCAGTTCCAAAAATACATGAGAGAAACATGAGGCGCCGGATGATGCCAGAGTGGAGTAGAATGTAGGGGTTGGTGCAATACCGCTCCCATGGATTCGAAGCAATGCCTACGCAATTACCGATCCCTGATGGTGGGTGGGGGGGGGTAAAGTAATGCTGAGAAGTTTCAGAAAAAGGAAAACGTGCATCAAACTCTACGATATCAATATCGGACAAGGCGCATAGAGAAACTGTTCGACAGCGCAACAAAGCGGCCGCCGCAAGTCCGATCGGCGTCGAAATGCGATTGGTGTATCGCATCGGCCGGCTAAAGCGACAGTCGGCACTCGACAGTCAATGCCAAAAATCAAAAGCATAAAAAAGGAACGTACATAATGCACCGAGCCTACGACCTGGCGAAATTGTAGTAAACAAATCACCGCATTGTTTATTCGTATAATAGAAATATTGGTACAAGAAGCTGCAGTTTAACCGGGCAGCCCACGAGCCCGCCATCACGTGCAGCCAGCAAGAATTATTTTATATGCGAACAGTGTGGGTGAACCCGCGCAGTCTTCATTCTACGGTCTGTCAGCAACAACGTCACTTCCTTTATCATCAGCCACCAACAACACCGCCATAGCCTCCATACTAACACCGCGTAGCAATCTGCCACCTACGTCACAGCACCCATAACAAGAACATAACTATCATCATCAGCCTCAGCCCAGCATCGGTTCACGTCATCACGTCTCACAGCAGCCAAAAGAACTTCGCAGGAACAACTCAATTCGATTTCGAGAAACGTGTAGAAAATGTTTGCAAGAGTCGGAACGAAGGTGACGCAAGTGCATTGCAGCGGGTGGGAGTTGTTTTGTAAAGAACAAAACCCTTTAAAATAATAAACAAATCCTTCGGCTTTAATAAATTTGTTGTTGGATTTTTTTGGTCCGCTTTCGTACGTTGGAAGCAATCGATTCAGTGGCGATGAACTTCGAACAAAGCGACCAATCAATAAAGGTAACCGAAGTTAGATTCGAGACGACCGAATCAACCAAATCCACCGATAACACGTTTCCTATATACAAGGATAATATGCAAACTCTTTGAGTACGGCCAATTGGTCAATATGATTAGCAGCTTTCTAGTGCTTAACGGTGCTAATTAACTCAAATAAACCTTAAATTGCTCTTTTCCGTACAGCTTGCTCCTCTCTACTCGTGTGATCGATTGGGCTTTGAATGAACTGGTATGATCGATTTGGTGTTAAATCTACTTGTATGATCGATTTGGCGGTTAATGGTTCTGCTCTTAAAGTTTCTCTCACCTGTGTTGGCCTTGTTGATTATGAGAGGGTGGGTGACCCGGGCTGATTACTCTATCCTGGTGGTTCAACGTAATTCTCCCCCGCCAGAGGTGGCGCTTATTTACTTCCGAGCCGCCGTCAACGCATGTGAACTGTCACGTGATCTCGCTCAGCTTGATCACCTATTCCAGAATGTTCCTCGCGGTTGATATTATTAGGAGAGAGGCCTGAAGAAACTAATGAATATATAGAGAGCTTAATCTCAGATTTAAGGATTGGAAGTAGCTTGGTAACGAAATTATTTTTATTAATACTTTTTTATTCTCAGTTTTATTATTGTTTCTTTTTTGAGCGCACTTTTATTTAACTACCGCTAGTTTTATACGACAACATAAACATGTCAACATTGTGCAAACTCCTCAATATAGATGGTTGTGTGCTTTTGAGTGTATTTGCAAGTAACCAATGAGTGAAGTTATTTATTTAGTTAAATAAAGAGCAAGTGTCTGTGGATAGCATGCTATGATAATCAGCGATTTTATTTTAAATGTGTTAACTTAGCTTGCCCTGTAGCATTATCGTATCGAGCTGCCTCTCGTAACATCTAATACACGCGGTCCCATGTAACGTCTGTTAATAATATTTACATATTATTACATGTTTTTAATAATATTTAAAATTATTAAATTAATAAACCCAAGAGATCACAAATGAATAAATTGGAGGCAATGGTAATGTTGATTAGTTTCCCTAGAATTTAAATTCGCAATTAACATTACTACGCGAGAGGACCTTGTTATCAACAATGCTCTTAAGCATATTCACTATTATTAGATGTTACAAGAGATTACATAAATAATTGTACATTGTTGGAATTGTTAAAAGCTTTACAGAAATAATTGTGAATGTAACAAATGGATGTCTCTAAAAGAGGCGGGTGGCAACATAAGTGTATTTGCAGATCTTGTTCTTACCGTAATTAGAAGAAATCTGGGTCGACAATTTTCTCTGGTTACAGAGGGCCCTCATGCTTAAAAGAGAAGGCCCCCGAGAAGAGCACACGTGGCGAGCGTACAGAAAACGGTGGCCAATGCTGCATAAAAGGCACTGTTTGGCTTCTTTACCATTTTCAACAGATAATCCCTGTCTGAAGGTAAATATGCCTAAAACACATAACAAATTGCTGTGTGTGACTTTTTTAGTACAGTGGCAACCACGTTTTAGACAGCGATAATCTAATAATCATTGCAGCTGGTTGAAAGTTTATGTTATTGTTAATGGATTTAACAAGTTCAATTTGGCGTTTAACAATTACTGCATACAGCGTATGACACTTCAGTAAGTAAATTTTATTTTAGAGATGAAAGTATGGGTACCCTTATTGGGTAGCACAAAGCAAAGGTAGACAAAACTAAAATGACATGCTTCATTTCTCTCTCCCAAGCAAATATGGACTACTCACAACATTCGTGACACGGGTTGCAGAGCACACAGCTCTGGCGTGTCCCGCCTAGGCGGAACAGCGTCACCCCTTGAGGACTCTAAAGAAAACGCACATTTTAATCTACGCGACGTCGTTCTGAAGATGACGGAATCTCTGGAACACTGGAACCTGGCAAGAGCGGTTTTTAACAAGATTTTACAAGCTAAGACAGCGGCCAACATGCTGCGACTTTTGCGATTCCCTACGGCTCCCGGGGACAACTTTCGCCAGGAGTAAGGAGACTCGCCCCCTCTGACTGTTTGATGCATGCGTAAGTAGTTCCCAGTCAGTTGGGGGACGGGGACATGACTGGTTTTTAGTGGGTTGAAGCCCCACACTACCGGCCCACACTTGCAGGGATTTCCTGCTGTGGTGCCCGTGTGTGCAACCGCATTTTCCAGTTAGTCCTTTAAAAAAAAAAGTTGTACAAAATCATTGATTGTGTCAGATGGCTCGGCTACCATATTTCTGATGGACGACCGCAAAACCGTGCATGATCAAATTACAAGTCAAGGAAACAAATTAGGCTATTTGGGTACGTAATCCCGAACTTCGTTAGTCAATATACACGCGGAAAAGTTGCGCGCATTAGAGCACTAGCGTGTGCACCTTGCAATCTCTTACCCTCCTCAGCAGTGGCTCGCCATACTCGTGTAAGTTTTACGGGCGCCGACGTATGCATACACAAGAGTTTAATTCAGTCAAACAAATATTCCTTTTTATGTTGCTGCTTGCCCATTGGCTGGCAACGAAACGAACTCGCAAATTCGACGCGTCCGAGCTACCCATAAAAAGCACGTGGGGTGCGTACGCGCGTACAATAAATTTGCGGTGGTTGTAGCTACGCACTATATTTGCTGTGTAAATTAACCCTCCAGGTCAATGACAGCTTACTGTTTACTTTTATTATGCGGGCTTAAGCGCTAGATATGGCGCATCTCCAATAATATTTTGCCTTGACAAAATGAAAACAAAGACAGTGCTTTACTAGGTGGCAACTTTGAAAACATACTCCAACTCGGCATTTAAATGCCGAAATTCCAGAGCAGAACACGAAGGCTGCACTATCGGAAGTCCGCAAATTTTGATCCAAAAAAGCAAGTTTCGTGATGGTGCCTTTGCTCGAAGTGTTACCTGAATTCGACGCGCAGCACATCTGGTCCTTCTTTTCTTGTCATTGTCACTTTAAACTTGAAAGCGTTAAAAGCGAGAGTTTGGCTTAAATATCTTTATTTAAGCCAAACTCTCGCTATATCTATATTCAAGGGGAAGCGTCGGAATTGTCAGCAAGCAGAAACGCATTACTAACACTTTATTAAGAAATTGGCTTTAATGACGTCAAGGGCTCTAAAGTTCTATTTACATCAATAAGGCCAAAGATTTATATTCCATGCGAGTCTGTTGGCTTTATGAGAGCGACACGGATGCGGTACAGTCATAGAGTTACTTCTACAGGCAAGATGCTGAAATAAACATCCCTCTCAGGCCTGGTTAGTTGTAGCTGGTGATAAATAAAACTATCAAATAGCAAGTATCTCAATACGAGAAGATTACTCTGAGAGAGCAATAGCTTTCTACCAAGTGCACTTGTTCACTGTGATAACGTAGTTCATGTGCCGAGCAACGGTATTAATAACAACCAACTGACATTGTCTCCTTCCGGGTACCAAGTCGTCTGATTAAAGATTAATGCTTGCGCATCTTATTATCGAGAAAATTCTGCATGACCCTCATAAGTACGCTAAACACTTCTTCAGCGTTTTTTCAGACGCCAATATTGCGATACAGCGTCTTAAAGGGCGCTGAAGAAGATCTTCTGCAAATGAGCTATAAAATAGATCAAGTACGTGGTCCACCAGATCCTTCCACCAGAGCAATTTGGTTTTCAAAGAGGTCGGAGAACACGTGGCGCACGCTGGCCTACGGGAGGGGCACACCCATAAGGTTAGGGCGGGGGTCCCGCAGGGGTCCGTCTTCGGTCCGGTTCTTTAGAACATCGCCTATGACAGAGTCCTGCGCAAGCCCGACCTGCCAGAAGGAATTCAAACGACTGCATACGCATAAGGGGGGGGGGGGGCAGAATTGCGCGTCGCCAACCGCTGGCGGCCGTAGCGGAATCCACGGCCTTGTACGGGACCCCGGTTTGGGCCGACCTTGACCTGCGGACCCAACGTAACCGCGGGGCTCTCCATGCCGCCCAGCGCACCATGGCTATGCGCGTCTGCAGAGCCTAGAGGACCATTAGTACCGACATCCTGGTGGTGCTATCGCGTCAACTCCCGTTGGACTTACTCGCGAACAAGCGTGCCAAGCAGAGGCTGGATGGGGATCTCACTTGGACTCAGGCGAGGGACTGGGCCTCCACGTGGGTTAACCCCCCTCATCCCGGCGGTCTCATCCCGGATTTACAAGCCTGGTACGGAGGTTCAACGCCGGGACCGCTCACGTACTTCGCCACCCAGGCTCTGACGGGTCATGGCCAGTTCCAGGTCTACATGCAAAGAATAGGAAAATCACAGACGGCCTTCTGCGTCCTGCAGATCACACAGTCGCCGACTGTCCCTCGCTCTCTCGACATTGCCACAACTTAGGCTACGTGGTCTCTGGACAGGGAACAGCGGAGATCGTGTCTCGCATGAACTCCGCCGCCGCTGACTGAATGGACGGAATTCAAAATCTCGACTCTGTCATGAGGGAGAAGACGCGACAGGAAGAGGCCCGGAGGACCAGACTGACACGGGGATCAGTTCCAACCCTCCCCGGCTCAGTCCTCAAAGACACAGGTGAGGGTTGAGCACGAAGCTCCCCCGTCCTGGTTTTGAAAAACTGCTTTACAATTTCGAGCCGGGAGGAAGTTGGGAGGTGGTTTTTAGTGGGTATTACACGCGGACATAATGGGATCATATACTCTCCGCCGGTGCTGGGCCTCATACTGTCCGCCATTAACACCAGCGGGCGTACGTAAAAGCATTTTGCGCTCTTAAAAAGCTAAATGTAGATCCCCGGCAAGGCGGCCCATTGAGCTGCGTCTCCTTCACTCTCCTGTTTGCCAATTTTGTCGGTTATATTCAACAGAAGTTCCAGAAGGCCACAGTTGTGATGTACGCCGATGACATAGTGGTCGCTCATCATGACCTGGGTGCCATCAAGCGTATCACTTGCCTGGCGTAAGTGTTCCTTGTTTCAGGTGGCTGGAAATAAACGCCATGATGACCAAGGCTATAAAATTCAGAAGAGGAGATCGATTGGCTGCTAAAGACGTTATATGTTGTGGCGGCCAATCCTTGGAACCCAAACTCTTTATGGTATTTAGGGCTTCGGCTTTATTACACTGGGACGACCTTCACTGCTTACATCGTCGTGACAGTGCGCACAGCTCTAATCTCTCTTTATGGAGAGGTAGGCGACGTCTGTCCCGACGGCAGTGGCACTTTTCTACCTTAAGATTGTCGCAAGGCTGATCTATGGTTTTGCAGTGTATGGAACACCTCACTCGGGCAAACTTTGGTTTGTTTAAAATGCGTTTTACAATGCACAGGAAGCGAGTAATTTTCCTGGCAATGCGGACAAGAAGCCGCTTTGTGTACCTATAATAAGGCCGCGCACCGGTTGTTGAAATAATTCGATTGAGGTTGAAGAGGCCGCGAACATTACCATTGAATGGGAAAATAAAGTGAAACAAGTCCGACGACAGGTTAGACCTGGATATTTTCAGTGCCTCTCGCCTCTGGTCTGGTCTTGCATGTGACAATCGCCACGTCTCTACCAGATGCATAGTTCACCGCTACCATCACCTGGTCTGTTCAAACTCGAGCTTCCACGAGGAGTACACAGAGTGAATCTTTCCACTGAGCTCTCAGGTGTGTACGAAGTTTTATGGGTCTGCCTACCTGGCTCTTGCGAAAAGATCGCTGCACTGCCTCTCCTAAATAACATGCCGCGAGCAGTTGACTGTATAATTGTATAATCTGTATAGCTATCTATGTTATATGTGTGTTCAATATGAGTGAAATAAATATGATGATGAGAAGTGCGCTAAGTAGAGTGAGCATTTGTAGCCTGCCCCTACTGCTTCGAGACAAGGACACCGGCCGTAATCTCAAAACCTGATTTGAAATCAATAAAGACCGCAACCATAGAAAGGTTTTCCGGATTGATGAGATACTGACTTGCTTGAGAGGTTATTACAGGCTGTGATAATAAAGCGCCAAGTCCTAGAGCGATGCTGCTCATCTGGTACGACAGGCTGTGCTGTCAGAAAACCCGTAAAGCCCCTCGTAAGTATGCTTAAAAGTAGCTTTTGGGTACAGCTCCTTTCTTATATCGGTTATGCAAAAGAGTACGAAGTGTCACTTTCAGTATCTCCTTATAGGGGGCACTTTGTTTATATGGATGAAATGTAATAACTTATAAACCTCAATCATAAAGCATTTCTTAACTGTATGTAATTTTTGGTAGCACTCACCATCTCCATCCAAAATATGGGAAAAATTATTTTCGGGACCTTTTCTGTTTTCAAAGGTATCAGCCTTAGATTAATCTGAGCCCGTATTCTCTTGTCCACGGTCATGCCGGTTCTCTAGAACGATAAATTAAAGGGATATTATGATATGGTTGATCCCCTTAGCTCCGATAAATTATTTTATCTAAAGATAAAAGCATCTAGCAGGTCTTTCTACGGTAAAGCTGTAGTAACACATTAAACACTACTTTTAGTTGTATGCTAATTTGAAGTGGAAAATACAATAGATTTAGACCATTGAATCTTGGGAGTTGTCGTTAATCCAACAGGATATACGAAGAATTTGCACGGAGCTTACAAGTGCTCACTGTGGCCGTTTAGTGACTCCATGGCGGCAGTTGGCAGTTTATAGTGAAACGTTCAACGTTTATATTTTGGTAATTGTTAATTGCCTGTACTCCTTCGCCAGACCGTGCGTTTGTACAATGGCGTGTCTTCAACTGCATTGTAGTATACACGGAACAGGCTATGGGTCTTCTCTGTGAAGGCAACTATATTCATTCACGGATGTTACTTATTAGATCCCAACACAAGCTCCGACAAATCTTTTCATCATCTATCCAGACTACGGCTGTGCGAGTTTTTTTTTCTACCGTTCTTATTTTCTGTAGAATATTTCTAAAAGTTTTGCAGTCTCTGACGTCTCTCTGCTTTTAAGACGGCATTTAACCCACAAAAACTAGTGTTGGTATAAGATAGTGGTACTAAGCTATGCTCGTACTATGTTAGTGCGACTGCAGGCTGAGCTTTCTGTGCAATGCAACAAAAATGCTAAAAATACGGCTAAAATATGCATACTCCATACTGGAACAATTGAACAATACGGTCGATTGATTGACGACGCTGTGCTAAGGTGCGCAAGTTATTAGAAAAACTTTTAGGGAAAGTTGTGGAGTTGTGGAATATTGCATGCTAGATTCCACAACAGGGCTTGGTGACTAAATACCTAAGGAACATTAGCTGCCATATTAGCTGTTAAGTCAAACCACTGACCGACCATGTAGATTGGATTGTTAATTAACTGCGAAAGTATTTTCAGTATTTGTCCTTGCTCTTGCCGATATCTTGTTTTTAACCTGCTCAAAGCTTATGAATTTAAACTCGCTGTGTCTGCTTCCGACCCTAGGAAGATTACAACAAGTAAGCGACCTGAGGCGATTAGTTTTGCGGCTCGTAATAATCTGCTGAGGCCAACTCATAACGCTGTTTGCGCTGACATCGCTAGACATCTTAATAGAAAAGTTGAGGAATCTTGAGATGAGATGTTACTGGGACTAATCGAAGCAGAGCAAAGGGCGTCTGAACTGGCATAGTTGTGACTAAGTAATTCTAATATTTACCGGAGGCAAAAGTTTAAATTATAGAAGTTTCGTACTGTATTCTACATTTGACATATCTGTTGGCTTTTTAAAATTCCAACACGCACTGCATGCTTAGCAAAAACATCAGAATATTTCTTTTGAAACCTGGTTGTGCGATTGTCAATCAAGCCTATCTCATAGCGCTACCGTTCAACTGAGTTGTAGAATTATATGTCGCTTTTTGAAAAAATCGTACTATTTAAATACAGGACACAACAAGAAAACCTGTGTGGCCCAGCCCTTTTCTGCCTGGTGATTAGTCAGATACTTTCGACTTGGCACGACGCTTCGGTCAGGTCAACCGTAACTGTCAACTCGTTCTAGAGTGTGCATACGTTATCACTCGCTTCTCCATTTACGGGTTCCACCACAAACTGTGACACCGGACTGGGTTCCATAATATTTGTGATGAATGTAGCTGTATATATTATGACTATCGACAGCTTCAATATTATTATTTGCACCAAAAAACACATCGATCAGTGCCAGCCATTTGAGTCTTGAGTCAATGATATCTCTTGGACAAATGCATATACAACAGGTTCTATATATTTTCAAGATTAGCAAAAATAAATGCCTTTTGTGAGGCTTAATGTAAGTGTGTAATTTCATTTAATTGACAATCATATATTAATACCGAATAATGTATTCAAAACAATCATTTATTATTCAAGTTGAGTGTACGTTACATAATAATTTGCCGGAGGATTGGTGGATTCCTGCAATGCGATAGATGATAGGTTGAACAAATTGTTCCACAGTGCCGACAGGTGCACTGCTCGTCTGTATATATATTGCTTTTAGGCGGTCGAGTTCGTCAAAACTTGAAGCTCTGAGATGCTCCCAAATAAGTTCGATTACATTGCACGCTGATGGGGCAACTCTCAGGTCAAACTATTTTAAAGCAGTTTTTAGTGAGAGGAGTTGCGGATTCTTAGTTGAGTGAATAGCAATCAGCGCCTTACGGACCCTTTTCCTCTACATGTCCGGAGAACGAGGTGCCGCTGGGCGTAAATTTCAAGCCCAAATATGAAAAATAGTTGACAAATTCAATAAGTTGGCCGCGAAGCTTTATGATATCAACTGTTGCGAGGCGTCCTCTACGACGGAGCTTCATTGCTTTTGTCTTTAAAATATTGCTCCAGTAATGTATCTGCCGCAAACTTTGTAAGAGTAACCAACGCTTGCTGTATGTGGAAGCGACTTTCAAAGTAGATTGCAATATCGTCAGCGTATTGGATGAGTTGCACTGACGGATGCTTTTTCACAATCACCGGCACCTGACTGACAATTATACAAAAGCGGACTGGTTTAAGGTTATCGCCCTGAGCAACACCTGTTGTCTGTCCAAATTTGAAATGTTCGGCAACGCCGTCGTCCAATATCACATAATTTCTCTGGAGAATAGCCGTCAATAGTTGGAGAAAGCGTGGTGGCATACCCAAAGCTGCGATCTTTCAAAGGGCAACGTTTCGAGGTGCAGTGTCCAAAGCAGATTTGAAATCTACAAATATTGCAAACATTGAACGCCCGCGGCGGCTCACTGTTTTCTTAACAACCTCGAGGAATATTGCGCAAGCTGTATATGTCGATTTGCAGCGTCTGAATCCATGGTGTTGTTCGGGTATGAAGCCTTGCATTTCGAGAACATTTTCCAGGCGCCGGGTTAGGAGCAGCGATAGCAGTTTTTAGATGGAGCTCTTCTTTGAAATTCCTCTCCAGGCAGAATAATCCAACATGTCGCCTTTGCCTTTAGGAATCACGGCCAGTGTACAGTCTCGCCAACAAGCCGGTATGTCTCCTATGTCTAGGCATCTATTCATTAAGTGAGCAATCGCTGGTTGCAACGGTTCCGACTGCTTGATATGATCATTTCTAATCTTATCTGGTCCCGGCGCCTCTCCATTTTTAAGGTGCGAAATTGCCATGGCAACTTCCTGTAAGGTGAACGGTTCGTCGGTATTGGCCCGGAGGATGCTAGCTATTTCGCTATGCGAGCCCTAAAACACTGGCACTTCGTTCGGGATTGTGTTCGCCGACGAGAACATATTTCTGAAGTGCTGGACAAGAATTGCGGACGAAATGCGGCACGCAACTTTTTCTTTTGTCTGGCGGAGCCATATATGAGCCTGCTGTTCTGTTGCTTGAATAAATTTTGCTTCTTGTATTTCAATATATGCAAGCCAGGCCTCTTTTATGGTATTAGAACACCATTTGCGGATCCTATTGTAGAAATTGGTCATCTCTGGACAGTAACGGGTCAGAAAAAATGATTGCTTCGCATACTTTTGAGCCTCGTAGCACTGTCTGTTGAACTATGGTTTTGAGCGCCGAGTGGTGGAGGGAGCTACGCAACGCAGGATTGTTGTAGTCAGTTTTTCGCAAAGACCCTCTATGCCGAAGCTATCTGAATCGAAGTTCAGTCTCCTAAACAAACAGTTGATGAGATCTGAAACTAGCAATTCTCCGACATACTTTCTTTTTGCCGTAGTATTGTTTGTGTGCACCTTGAATAGCAGAGTTACCGGCAGGATATGCAAGCAATATTACAGCTTCTGGCCTGCTGCCAGAAGCTGTAATATTGCTTGCATATCCGCAATGTTGGTATGTCATTCGGGCTTAGGTTGGTTGCAAAAGCATCGATTGTTAATGATCCTTGGTGCCCTTTAAAGGTATGCTGTGCTGGGCATCTGATCACCCACATACCAAATTGGTAGAGAATATCCAGTAATATCTGCGTTTTTCGTGCGCCCGGTTGGTCGAGACGACAGTTTACGTCGCCTGCCAAAACTTTTGGTTTATTTTGATCAATTGCAGATAGGGCTTGCACCAATCGATCGACAAACTTGTTTATATCTTTATGTGGACTCAAGTATACGGCGACTATGTTGATTTTGTCTGCTTCAAGAACCACAGAGTTGTCTTCACTCAACTTAGTCGAGACGGCTCCTAAAATTCATTATAACAGACCGGTACTCCACTTCTGGGCCGTTCCCGGCCGCGATTTTTTTGAGCCGGGCGATTAGCTGAGTAGAACCCTGAAAGGTCAACCCCATCAGAATATGTCTCGGTAAGAACGATAATATCAAACTTATTTATTTCCGATGGTATCAACAGAGGTAAACCGTTACCAATGCCCTCGACCTTCCACTGGTGGATCTTGAGATGAGACTAATTGCAGGGGCGGACTTGAGTTTCTGTCTAAAGCGAGTGGTTTGTTGCGGACGACTCTAAAAGGATAGTTGCCCTCGCTGTAGCATATTCGGGTACATCAAAGAAATCTGATACAGGTTCCAAAATCCCATGGTGAACTGACCCACATTCGGTGCCTGAACTGCTAGTCAGTGTCGGACGTCTGCTGCTGGATCTGTTGTTGCATATATTATGGTGCCACAGGCTGTTGTCTGCCAGGTTGCGTCGGTTGTCGCGGCAATTGTCCATCGTATACGCGCCACGAACGACGATCGCGCCATCTCTTGGGCTGAGAAAATTGAACCAAACCGTCGCGTAGATTCTGCTGCCTTACTTGTTGCCCGGTTCGACATTGAGTCCCGTTGAGCAGGCTTCCAGGAGTTGGTGGTTTTGGGATGCACACTTCGAGAAGCACTTTTTAAATCCGTTTTGTTTACCCACTCGGCGTCCTTTGGCTTAAGACTTAAGACCTTGGCGACCGTTTTTCTATGACGTGTGCTATTTTAGCGGTTACTTCTTTGCTATAATAGACAGATTTGCTCAGAACAGTATCGGTTTGGACGTTGGTTACATCCATAAGTTCAATGGAGCTCGACAGCTTCATGGCGCTAAGGGTTTCATTAAACGACCTACACTCTGTCAAATTATTTGGAATTGAGATAACTATCATGCTGGAGTTTGCAGATTTGGAGGCAGGAACGTCTTCAAACTTGACGATTGCCTCGATAGCTTCGGGTCCGCGTCAATTCATTGTATCAAACTGACCCGCGTGAATGATTATCTTGTACGTACTCTGTTTGGCGTGCGGCCAAAAGAATTTTACTGCGCACGTTTTTGACGGCAGAGTCGCCCTCAAGTAGGACCCTTGCTTTATTCGATTGTTGTTTAGCGTCCTCATTGACCCGTACAAGTGCCGGTTGGCTGGCTGTAACTTCCGCGTCGTCCATGCTTTGTGAGGCAGGCGCGGGGGGAGGGGGGGGGGGGCGTAGCATTTAGAACTGTGACTTGCACTGTGTTCGAAGGGAATTGACCTAGTGCTCGAGCCATGCGATTCGGGAGAAAAGAAGAGCAATCGTCTCGCAAAGTGGCGCCGTGTGTTCTGATGACGCCAATTTTGGGATCAGGTCATCAAGTTCGAGTTCGAAGTGAGCGGCAGTTAGCCCTGCTGATGAAAAGTTGCATATATTGCACCGCCAAACCTGTCTCGCCTGCGTGGTCATTGTTGCCCAGCTCTCAATGTCTCTGCATTGTACATGAAATGTGATTTTGCAGATCGCACATACACAGTAACTTGTTTCCGCGACTATGATGGTTTTGCAAACCCTACAGTTTAGAGCGTCAGCCATCTTAGATTTTAATTACAGAAAAAGAAGAAACAGAAGGAAAACAATAAAAAGAAAGATAAAAATATTGCAACACAAGCGCGCCTTGAACCCGGTTGCTTTGTTTACTAGTCGAGGGCTTTCCGTTTTGCCCACGGAGCTACCTCGGCAATAATACCAAAATGGAAAACATTAAGCTTCTTGGAGCTTCCTCATATTTTTTTGTTAGAGAGAGGATGGATGTGGGCCGAACAGTGTCGGACACGCCGGCGTGTTAAACCCGATTAAAACTTCGGGTTTCTGATGTTCTGAAAACCGCAGCCTCTCTTAAGGTTCACTCTAAACCACCTCTGGTACTATGGGTAGGTAGGAGCGGTAGGTGCCTAACGGAGTAATAGGCCGAGTTCATCCGCGGGGATTCAACCTTTTGACGGGTAACTAGTTTTGACGAGAGTTTTTACCCAGTTCTTCACCTCACGTTTAAATAATCTGACTGAGGTAAGCACACGAATTTCTTTGGAAAGTTCACTCCAGATAGTTGGCAGGGTGTACGCGAGAGCATGACGAGCGGACTGCCTTAGAGCTACTGGCCTCATCAATTCCGTTGCACGTCGAGTTGTGCGTCTAACAGCAGCTCTTATGGAAAAAGCAGAATCATCCGGAATAACTCTTCTATACATCCTAAATGCAAGCATAGCATTTTTTACAATCTGTAAATATCCTTAAGTGGTAAAAACCAAGTCTTAAAGTCTTAAAAACACTTACGAACCGAATCGCTGCGACGCAAGTTAAATACTGCCCTGAGGGTATCCTTCTGAATGACTTCGGCCCTATGAGTTTAATCTTTATTATGAACTCCCTAAATAGAAATACCAAAACAAATAATTGGCACTAATAGCATTTTATACACCATAAGAAGACCCTCGACAGGCACTCCTAGTTCTCGGAGACGGCGAATAGATTAAATTACCGCATAGCTTTTAGGCGTAATAACATCTAGTGATCATGCCATCTAAGCGTCTCATGTAAAGTTAAGCCCAGACATTTGATAGTAGAGGAGAGTGTCACTTCTTAATTAGAACCATTCAGTGCCACGTCTCTGTGTCTCTCTGTGTGTCTCTGATCCATCTACTTTTTAATGTCCGGGATTAAATCCCGGACCTTGGATCCGGGCTCTCCCTGCCGCAATTCTGTCCACTTTTGTTGCCACTCGGAAAACGTAGCTTCGCGCTCCGCCTCTTTTGAGCGCTGTGGTCCTTTTTCCCAAAATCTGCGCCGTTCCTTAACTACAAGATCCCACGGAAGAGCGCCGGCCAGGACCAGGGCAGCAACCGTACTTATGGGACGGTATGCCTGGATGATCCTTAGCGCCGTTCTTCGCTGGGTATTCCTTAGCAGGTTTTTAGTTCTTGCTGTGACTGTTGCCGGGGTGAACCAGACTGAGCAGTCGAAAAGGGCTATCGATATTGCCACTGACATCACAAGTCTCCTCCGATCCGCTCGCTTGGGCCCGTGGATGTTCGGTAAGATCTTCGCAATGTCGTTTGCTGCTTCCATTGCTTTTGTCGTGGCAATCAACGTGTTAATTTACCCTGAGCCCTCTGTCCAGGTAGACCCCCAGGTACCGAGCATGCTCGACTGTCTTTCTGCTCTTGTCTACCAACGTAAGGTTTACCGGGTCGACTGCGACTCGGCCGGTGAGCAAACCGCCTCGCTCTTCTCCGGCACTAATTCGAGCTGAACGCTTGCCATCCATTCGTTAATCGCCTGCAGGGTCTTGTTGGCACTTAGTTCAAGCTGGACCTCGACTTGACTTCGACGACTACTGCCAGATCGTCTGCGTACCTCCACCCCTCTTGGGAGGCCTTGAATACGCAGCACGTCGTCACAAGCAATATTCAGTACAGCAACACAGTAGTGGTCCGAAAATAGAACCCTGTGGTACACCAGCTGTCATATGTCCATTGCAGTCTCGGCGCTCGAGATTTGCACCCTTACAGGTAGTTTGAGATCACACTAACCAAGTACATGGGTACTTGCTTTCTCCTGAGGATTTCTAGGATGATTTTCCATGGAAGACTGTTGAACGCGTTTCTCACGTCCAGGAGGATTGCAGCGATCTGCTGGCGCGTCCTTCTTGTTGAACTGTGTAGTAGTTCTGCCTTTGCCACGACTCTGAATTGCTGTGTGGACGGATTTATTTTTTCGGAACCCATATTGGGTCGCTGACAATAGTCCAAAATCTTCAGCAAAAGATCTGAGCCGCTCCTCGATAATCCTCTAGAAGCCCTTGGCAAGCGTGTTAATAAGGCATATTGGTCCGTACCTACCTTTAACTTTCGGGATCAGCACTACCTTCGCAGCCTTCCATAAAGACGGGAGTATCCCTCTCCGAAGAATCGCAGTGGCCACGCCAGCGACAACCGCAGGGAATTCTTTGAAAAGCACTATAACGGCCTCCGCCAGGATGTCATCTGGTCCTGGAGACTCACAAGTCCTAATGCGATCGGCCGCCTGGAGAACTTCCTGCACCGAGACCGGAGGTACATCGTCCTCTGCTGGATCGTATCCTTCTGGCAGCTGGAAATCTTCCCTACAAAAGTATTTATGGTAGGGGAAGAGCCTCTTTAGGGCGTCCTCTCGTTCTTATTCTAGCATATTCAGCTTTGGTGTCTTCTTCATTTGGACCCGCACCATCTTGTACGGTCGGCCCCAGGGACTGTCGTCAATCTCTGCCAGGAAGTTCTTCCAACATTTCCTTTTACTGTCAGCGATTGCTCGTTTCAGTTTCGCCGCACACTGCCTGTATGCAATAAGATTGTCACCCGTGGGTCTCCCATTGGCTCTCTCATGCTTCAGGCGTCTTCGAACTTTCATGAGTTCTTTTCGGCGGGTCTTGATTTCGTCGTTCCACTCATGTTTTCGCTGAACGGATCGCTTCCTCATAGGGTGCGTCGGCAAGTCAGAGGCCACCGCACAGACTTTAAGCAGTGTACGGTGTAGACTCTCTGGCGTTGTCGGTGTCTTACACATTATCTATTAATATCCTCTTGGTCGAATTGTATAACTTGCACATCTTTAACCGACGACAATAGAAAGCTGGTCTGCTTAAAAATGTAAACACAGAAACAACGAGTAAATATACATATTGCATAATAAATTGTTACTCTGAAACACAAAAAGGCATGACAAAACTTACCGCATGGACGTCAATATAGGAACTGTGCCTTTTTGCATCGGGATGTAATCCGCTGACGGAATGTCGCAGCGAGGGATCTCCGTTAAGGAAGTGAGGCTGACTCAATACAACTGGTACCGTAAGTATGGTCCGGCTATAGGTTACGTACGTATTCCGCAGGCTAGCGTCAAACGTCCCTTTAAGGTGCGTTGGGTTCGGGCAAAGACACCTATGCGGAGATAAAGTGCAGTCACTTTGTAGTAATCAAGGAGTTTCGCCTTTTAAAAAGACCGTAAATAATGTATGAATATTATACCCTGAATATGAAATGACACTCATTTGAATCTGCCTAGAGTTATTCACTATCTACTTGGCAGAAAAAAAGAGTCATCATGCAAATGCATGTAGAGCGTACTTATCCATTTCGGGGTCTCCGGTCTCATTGAACAGGTCACTGCCTCCTCTGAAGCGAGCGATTGGTTCACCCATTATAAAAAACTGTTTTTCAATATGCAGAGGCCACGGTTTATAAAGGTTAGGACGAAATAAGTATACCTCCGTTGGTGGTTTTTCAAACGCTGGAAAGAAATCACCATCTGCAGCAAAAATGATATCAATAAGACACCGCTTAGATTTCTTTGTAAATTCGTTTACTAGTGTGTTCGGTTGTTATGAAAGCTACCAGTATGCTTTTCCTATTAAGTGTACTGAATACGGTATCACTAGCGCATGCATGGCTGTTTAAAGCAAGTGAATGGCACGCATTTACATTTAGTATATTGATTCCCATTTGCAATTGAAATGACGCATTTACATTTAGTATATTGATTCCCATTTGCAATTGAAACGTCATTAAGATATGGTCTAAGCATTTAGATTTGTGTCCAAAGATGACCTACCTGTACCCTTTCTTTTGTTACAACGTTCTCCATATCCCTTCATAACCCTAAAAATTGTACGAGATCAGCAGTTTTAGTTGTCTTTTCAGCTTGTTGCTAATATGTTGGGCTGATTCGGCCACCAGAACTCAACAGTCACACTTGCACCTTACGACACGCCACAGGTCTTTAAATACGCTTAGCCACGGTAGCGAGGGTGATACTTATGGCATACCTAATATCAAGTCAATTCAAAAGCACCTTTATTCCAGAGCCATACGTATTACTTATAGGTATTATCACTTTGAAAAATTGCCTCAGTAAAG
Organism: Dermanyssus gallinae; assembly: GCA_003439945.1. Taxonomy (NCBI): domain Eukaryota; kingdom Metazoa; phylum Arthropoda; class Arachnida; order Mesostigmata; family Dermanyssidae; genus Dermanyssus; species Dermanyssus gallinae. Next base: position 70,439 of record QVRM01005066.1, read on the forward strand.
CGAAACGATAAAGAAATCGTTGTAGAATATGTATTGTCATTCTAGGATACTTATTACTTTGGATGGTACACCAGGACTACTTACTCCCGAGCAAAGTGCCGCAGAATGTAGTTGACCCTGCTTGTATCGGTGTACACCACCAGATAGTCCCATAGGGTTGTATCGTTTTGTTTTGCAAAAAATGAATATCTGTCTTTATGATCAATTGGCAAAGCCCAAAAGATGTTTGCGGCCACATCGGGATCGGGGTAGCTGTGGCAATGCAACAAAAAAGAGCAAGCGTTATTCTTCCAGAAGTTCTCACTTGCCTCTTATTATGAATTGTTGCTTATTGACAAATTGCTTTACAAAACTATATATATATGTATATATATATATATATATATACATATATATATATATATATATATATATATATATATATATATATATATATATATATATATATATATATATATATATATATATATATACATATATATGTATATATATATATATATATATATATATACATATATATATATATATATATATATATATATATATATCCATTATTAAGCATTCTATTAATGCAGAGGTCAGTGACGACAGGCGTAGCCTAAATAGCTAGTGCATAACACCCCCCCCCCTAGCTTCTGCTGTTTTTGTCAATCCACCGGGCTCGTGTTTATTGCATGCATTTTAAATTTCTCCTTGAGAAAAGCGCACAGTTGTGTCTTATGTAAGCGTTCTTCAACGTTACCGGAGCATACAATTCCAAAACACGACCACTTTTCTCTATCATTGGTTTCACCCTTTTATCTGCTCTAATCTAAAAATTCTGCCACGTACTAATCAGGTGGCTCTGTCGGTTCGACACTTCACGTGTCTATCGAAAAAGTATGTCATATGACTATTCGTATGGCCACGGAGACCACGGCAGAAAAAGCGGCGTCGGAATAGCTACAACACCTTCGCAGCTGGATTTGTGCAACTGGATACTCCGTGTGTTTGTTGTAAGACGTGCCTCTGCCAATTTAAAACTATGGATGTCAGGTGTGAAATCCTCCAAGGCTGAGTGATCTTGGAATTCTATAAAGAATGCAGCGTTGCTTTCGAAGAAGGGCTGAGAAGAACCCAGACTACCGATGCTAAAGTGTCACAGGTGTATTCACGGAGACTTGTGAAGCAGTTGAACGAATGAAAACTAAAATACTGTCAAAGCAAATTTGTGCAGCAATCAAAATATATTGTGTACATGCTGTGAATGCTTTTATACCGCCTTTTGTGATGAATAAAAGAGCGTTTTTTTATCGACGTTCACTCATCGTCTGCGTCCTCTCAAATAGCAGCTTGCTGGTTTCTTGGCTTGGTAGTTTGGTGGCAAATAATTGTCTTGGCAGTTGATTGCTCAAACCAAGGATTAAAAATGAGAGAAAAACAACTCCTTTAAAAATTATTTTTTATCTCTAGTTAAAAAAATGAGCGAGTAAAGCTCAATTAGCAGTGGCCCAAAACAAAAGTGGTTCAAAGAAGACTATAGTGCATGATTGTTTTGCATTGTTTAATGTTTTAAAATAAATTGTCTTATTATATATATATATATATATATATATATATATATATATATATATATATCTTCACACATGGTATGCAAAGATTTATTGCCCGGGCGGGAAAGATCCTTAAGGAATCTTTCTCGCCGGGGAAGTTCAGACCATGAACTCAAGTTTTTTTTAAGTGCATTTTATTCACAGTATTTCATGTGAATTAGAAGTGCCAATATAATATGTGGCCGGTATTTTATATTTGAGTGTTCAGGTCTAAAAGAACGTATTTTGGGCAGCATGACGTACTCTGTCAGTGTAGTTCTGACGGCAATGGCCATACCCCATTCGGGTTGGCCTCTCCCTTGAAAATTTAGTGCAAATCCATGATATACTTTGTGTTGTGTGAACTGATTTATACTTGCTGTGTTCGTCACAAACGTTTCGGTTAAAAACATCATATCTATGTCGAAGAAGTCGTTTTCGCGTGACTTATTATATAATGGTTCTAAAGATTCAACGTTCCACTACATACGTCTGTATTGCTTCTGTGTGTGTATTTGCTGTTTTACGGGCTGCTTCAACGCCACTTAATAATCTGTCAAAGATATCATTGTAATATCGTCATCTTCTTCATGTTTGTCTGCTGCGCTTAGTTCCTGCGTTCGTCGTTTTCTCTGCGCCGTATATTCTAAATAATTTTAGTTGTCCGCGAAATGGGCAAAAGTGTATCCCTTCCGACCACATCTTAAGGTCCAGTAGTTCCTTAAATTTGTTGGCTGTTATACTTATATGAAAACTATTATAATACGCCTGGTTAATCCCTGAAACTTTGGTCACTTTAAGATTCACATCGTTATTCACAATTCGTGCTACATATATTGTTGTATGTCCTCACATGTATGTGACAAATTGAGACGGCTTACAAATACTCCTTTCATGCAAGGTCTTTTAGGCACATCTTGAACGTTTGTTTACAACTCTCGGATCCGTCAGTTTGTTCGTGCCAGTTGTTGCACGTTGTTGACGATTCGTCACCTCCTTTTCCAACTGTCAGCCATGCATTATTGGGTCCTCCATTTAGTGTGAACGTACCTCTGCAGCTTCGGTGTTGTTTTGGCACATCTCGAATAGGCAGTCGTCTAGGGGTTCCGGTGTTAATGCGTGCATGCAAGCTTGGCTGAGTATTTCTTCTGCACGTTTACAATGTTAATGATATTAATAAAGGTTTTTGCGTGAAAGACTAATAATGGTCGAGGCCTCATGGCTCAATCACTTAGACTTTACAGGAAGACGCGCTAATAATCATATAGTCAGCTGACCGCTGATACGAGCAGTCGAGTTTTGGTCGGCTCCTGGAAAATAGTGTCGTTTATGCGTTTTTATACTCGCAGTGCAATTAGTCATGTGTCCAAGTGAGAAAGGTGATACCAAAAAGTCGGTGGACAACACAACGAGCCTACCTGCTAGGCCAAGGACGACATCTGGGTCGGAAGACTTGTGCGGAGCCTGTAACAAACGGTTCCATCACACCTAAGTTGCCCTACTTTGTCTAGGCTGCAAAGTCTGGATTTATGGTATTTGCTGTCGTCCCGTCATCCGGCGATCCGGCCTAGCTAAGTTTCTTTTACAACCATTCCTATGCAAGCAATGTTTGAGCCCAGAATACTTGAACAATTCAGGGTATAGCGCAATCCAATCCTCGGTGCTAAAGATGGACTCGGTCCAGCTAGTAAAGAAAAAAAACACACGTCCGGTGAACTCGACGTGATTCTTTGTAACGTGCCTCAGATTTCAAGCACAGTAAACCTGGCTCGCTGCGTACTCTCGTCTTTGGACCCCCACTATACAAAGATAAACTGTTGTAAGAGCATTATTGTTGACAATGGTCGGGGTAAGAAACCGCTGATTAGGGCTACTATGCGTGACGACGCAGCAAAAGGCCAAGCAATCAAGGCATCTAACGTTAAGAAGTTTAAAGTAAGCGATCTCTGTCTTGACAAGAATCTTCCCGACATATCCACGAAAGCGAAGTCATCATGGAAGAACCCGGTGCCAACCAGCAATGTGCTGGCAATGGGCGTCTACGTAAATAAATCAACTTCGAGGGAAACCCGTGAGTTATTGAAAATAGCTAGACAACTAAAAGCTTTTGGGGATCTCGAAGCTACCTGGACATACCGCAACAAGGTCTGTGCGTGTTCACGGTAATGACAAAGCCGTGTGCATTCGTAACCAGAAAGACCTCAGAAATTGCAACGAGAAAATCCCTAAAAGTAAATTACTAGTAAAAAATGATGACAGCTGTGCGAATAAGAGCGGGAAGCAAAATAAAGAAACTATTAACCGATATTTAACCGAGCAAGGTGGCTTAGTGGCAAAGCCTTTGCCTTGCATTCGGGAGGACTGGGTTCGAACCCCAGACCGGCCACTCTTAAATTGGTTTGCATGGTTTCCAATTTAAAACAAGGTAAATGCCGGAGTGGAGTAAACTTAGCCATGACATGAAAAAAATCCGTACACGGGCAATTGCCTTACGGGAAATCAAAAAAAAAAAAATTAAAACTGGTGGTCAAAAACCGACGATTTTGTCTGCTTCCGCTGTGCCGTTATCAAACTCTTTCCAGCTACTCAGTAGCCAGCCGGTGTGCTCGTTCACACATCTAAAGTCTCCAAATAAACAAGCCACAAGCAACGAAGACAACAACAATGCGTCGATCGTTCTCGCTATAAACGATGAGGAAGAGGAAGATGTAGAGGTTGACGACATAATGAATCTCGGCATGAGTGCTTCGATGTTGGAGATGACGGTACTTGAAAGCAACTAACAAAAGAAAAATAATTATTATAATTGGAAATATATCTATAGAAATTTTAAAAATGTATTTAGGTTTAGACGCCATCTCGAGCGGCCAAACAACCGTTCGCCTAGTCCACTTACGATTTATTGATTCGGGTCTTTAAAACTACAGGTGTCTTGTATGAACGTTTCAAATAATTATACAAAGATTAAAAATGGTTAAAGCTAACCTCCTGCGCGTCCGCACCTTGTCTGCGCCGAGTCGCATCTGATAGGCTATTCAACGACGGTACCGCATCACACGATGCCGCGTGGTACCTGGGGCATCTTTCACCACATCTTATACAGATACATGTATCTGCAGGTGCATTAAACCCCCCCGTCCCGCATAAAACGTGATGAAAGCCATGAACAGCAAAGCGCGTGAGAACGTATCGGTTCGTTCATCCGGCCTGTTTCCATGTTTTAGAGGTAATCGCACCCGTGCTATAGAAATCAGGATCGATCTCCGCCATTTTCCCCTCCCAAGAGCTGATAAATTGCGCGTAGGCCGGAGTGGAAGGGAGTTTGAATCTACGCTTTAGCTCCTCTATAAGCAACGGCGTGTCACATATCAAATAAACGTATCTGTTCAGCGATGTACGATGCAGCCCTAGAGCTCGCTTCAGGAATGCAGGCTTAATCCGCTCGAGTTTTTCGAGTTGCGCCAACGTGAGATAATCCCAGATGACCTGTATTCCGTAGAAGGCGACTGGCGCTATTGTTATGTTGAACAAAGCCAGCGTCGTTCGTAAGAATAGTCTCGAGGGAGTTCGTATACTAACACTTGCAACCAGCGCTCGACGCGCTCTGTCCGTAATGTGCTCCACGAAGGACCGACCGTTTGTAGGGAGTATCACCCCTAGATATTTGAAGTTGTTTACATATTTCAGGGATGTCCTGTTTATATGCAGAGTATCAGAAGCCGCAAGACGACCGCCGCGTCGCAATTTCATGGCTTCTGTCTTGTCCATATTAATCAATAGGCCAGCCTCTTCCACATACCCCGACAGCCTTGCCAGCGCCTGCTGAACGTGAAACCGACTTCTTCCAAAAATCACAAGATCATCGGCATATAGCAGAGTTTTCACGCGTCCCGACTGGTCTTGAACGCGTCGTGGCAAATCGCTTAATAGTAGGGAGAAAAGTAGCGCCTAGTCCACTTAAACACACGCGGCATTAGGTCGACTCAGAAAATTTAGAAAATGGCCTCAACGCTTGCTCTCCTCCATGATATAATTGTACTCAGTGAGACCTGGCTACGCCAGGAAGAGGTCGTTCATTACCATATTAATGGTTATGTTAGGGTTTCGTGCTGCAGAGAGAAAAGAGGGGGGGGGGGTTACTGATGCCTTTAAAAAGCAATTTTAAGCTAATTTCGGTCCACCGAAGCCCGCTGACAACAGTTGAGTCCATAACAATCGAGCTAGATCACCGCCCACACTCTCTCAAAGTAACTGCTGAGTACCGTCCACCCGACCGGCCTCTTACCGATTTTATTGATGAACTTGACGTCTTCTTAGATAACCACAAACACCATGTGGTACTTGAGGATATGAACGTACATCACACAATGGACGACGACCCTCACTTAGTAAATCCAACGCCGGATTTATTTGGCTTCCGCAGTATAATTTAAGAGCCTACGAGATTGACACCACCGCGCACCCTCGATCACATCTACACCGATCTGAAAGTTGATGCATCAGGCACCTTCGACCTTAGTGTTAGCGGCAATCTCGCTATCTGGTGCCGAATACCGCTTGTCTTGAATCGCCGTTCCTCAGCAAAGACAATTCGTACCGACACCAGATTATTAGAGCACATAATTAGAAATGAAACTTGGTGTACTTGGCTCAAGACGCTGAAACAGAATATAATGAGTATGATGACCTTCTATCGGAGTTCATCGATACATGCTCATCAAGAACATACCGACGCCACAGAACACAATGCGTACACCCAGCGCTAACAAATCTTATCGTCGAGAGAGATCGCTTGTGGCGCTCTTTGCAGAGCATCCGTAAACGATACCCGAACAGCATACGCGTACTGAGACTGCGAGAAGAATACAACAAAATGGGAAATAAAGTACATAATCGACGGACCAAACTGGGGCGCCAGCGACTTTGGGGTATGGTCGATAAGGACTCGACCAACGGCCCCCGGTGCCCAAACTGGATATTGGCGAAGGTCTCAGAGGCCTTCAACATTTTTTCACATGTGCCAAATAACCCCATAAACGAGCGTATTATTAAAGAAAATCTACCGGAACACACCGCGATGATATTCAGTTTACTACAAGTGTTAGTTTTACTTAGTGGTATTGGGGATCAGCCGTAGCAGCCGGCTACGACGGTTTGCAGTCTCACATTGTCCACCACGTAAGATCTCACATCGCTGACCTCCTGACACACAATTAATTCTATAATAGAAGAACCGTCCAGTGAGTGTTTTACCTGTTTTAAACAAGATTATTGAAAAAAAACACTAGTTAGCCAAATGACGAGGCATCTTGAACAGAACAACATGCACTTGGGTAACCAATTTGGATTTCGCAAAAACCGGGCCACAGGTCATGCGGCTAGTCGAGGGCACCCGTTTCGAGTTAGATAAAGGACTATTTTGTGCAGCACTTTTTACATATATTGTTTATTTCGCAATAATTTTGCATTTCAAGATGGTACATAAATACAATACAATCATCATTATATACAATTTTAACACTTTAGCGACCGTCCCACCGGGCAAGAAAGTGCAAAGACCGCCGATGCGACTGGCAGCTCGCTGCGTGGTATTTAGCGCATACCTGCGAGCAGAACCGGCAACGACATTGATCGCCAACTTGGTGAAATCCTTGAGTTGAACACACCAAGTGATGATAGCCATGTACAATGTACCTTGTGTACACGTGCCGGCTAGTGCATGCCATTCCCTCCCAAAGCTCCCTGGTGAGGTACACATCTAACTGCGCTACCTCAGCCGAGGCCTCGGTCACTTTTCCCTGCCACTCCAACAAAAATTGTTGAAGTGGCATTGTAATAGGTGACTTAAGCCTGACTCTGATTATTTCCACTGCCGGTCCGCAACCCGCTAGCAGGTACACAAAGCGATTCCTTGCCGTGCGCGGCAAGCAAAGAACGCGCTTCATATATATTGTGAAGCATCTTTCTAGCTGCGCAAAATTTGCGGCGGAAAGATGGCCCCACACCCTGCCAAGGCTGTAGCTCAACATTGGCACAATCTTAAGCTCAAAAAGACGCAATGCAGCACTCAGAGACAGTCGTCGAAGATCTCTCACCTCTGTGTGAATAGAGGCAATAGCCGCCCGACACCTGTCGCCGATGTGCTTGGTAAAGGTCGTTCCCGTATAGTGCAGTCTCAGACCCAAATACGGGAAGTAGTTGACAAACTCCAGCGGTTGGCCACAGCAGGGTATTACGTCTGCTGCAGCCAATCGACCCCCACGGCGAAACTTAATGGCTTTCGTCTTCCGCGAATTTATTTGTAGGCCCCTACGGTGAAGGTAACCTTCTACGTCGCCGACAATACGACGAATGGCACCGCGGTCCCGGTGGGCCACTACTATGTCATCCGCGTACATAACAACGACGGCGTTTCTAAACTCCTTCCGCACGTGGCGGGCTAGGTCTGCAATGAGCAAAGAGAAGGCTAGGCAACTGAGAGGGTCCCCTTGAGGGGTCCCTACGTTTTGCCTCAGCTGCAAGGTGTCTTCGCCCCTTATGTTTACTTCAAGGCGGTCTTCAGCAAAGAAGCTGGAGAGCACTCGTAGAAAAGAACTACCCACCCCAGCATGTCGAAATGAATCGACTAGTAAGTGACGGGGAGCTTTGTCGAAGGCCTTGACACAATCAATAAAGACGGCGTACAAGTGGCCCCCGGGCACAGCCAACACCCGCTCAACTTCCGACTGGAGTACGTGGATCGCGTCCTGTGTACCTCGACCCTTCCTGAATCCGAATTGCTCCGGAGGTAGGGTCTTCTCCACAGTTGGAAACACCCTCGAGATAATCAACTTGGCGAAGATTTTCTTAAGAGTGCGTTCCGACGCGATACCCCGGTAGAGATTTGGATCGTCCACGTTGTCACCGTATTTGCCCTTGAATAGCAGAGTAAGTCTGGCCTCGTGCCAAACCTGGGGTATGTGTCCCCCGCTGAGTATCTGATTAAACAGATTACACAGCTCCCCTGCTAAAACATCAGACGACTCAGCCCAGTGTTCGTAATAGATCCCATCAGGACCACTACTCTTCCTCTTGGGCAACCCGCGCAAGATCTGCACCACTTCTTCCACCGTAAACGGCGAATTCATGCAGTGCTGCTCCAGAGTGAGCGGTCGCTCAATAACTGGGTTAGGCGCGGGGGCGTTTGCATCGAGCAGAAGCGCACTAAAGTGCTGCCGCAACTGCTCCTTTGTCATGCTGTGCATGGCTTTGCTCAGCCGGCGAACAATGTAGACATGGGGTTCGCGCTCTGCTCTCTGAAGCATGCGAAACTCCTCCTCCTCATCATACCGGCGCTTATTTTCCACGAGCAGTTTCTTGTAGGTTGCTCTATGTCGGCCATAAAGCGCCCTACGATCAGCAACTATCTGGGGGTCGGGGTGCAGAGCCCGTGCTCGGCGCAGGAGCCCCAACACTTCCCGACGTTTTAGGTAGCAGGCCTGTGTAAACCAGGGCCGCGCCCGTCTTTTTCTGTACTTCTTCTTGACTACAGCCGCTTTGACAGTGGCCTCCAAAGCGTGGTTGCTTTGTTCAACGTCAGAAGTTGATCCCAGGAGCCGTAATTTGCGCGTTAATACACGCAAATCTAGCTGCCTAGACAAGTACGTTGTCGGCTGCCGCCGCGGGGCGCGCCCCTGGCCAGGCAGACACAGAGACGCTAGCACCGGCAGGTGCTTCCGTGCTGGAATATTAAGGACCTCGCATCCCTGAAATTCCGTCGGATGTTGAAGGTTATGAAACAGGAGGTCGATAGTGCTTCTTCCACTTTGGCAAACGTACGTGAATTTATCACGCTCATTCGCGCAATGCAGGCCTCTATTCTCTAGAAGCGTAAGAAGCACATCGCCCTTCCTGTCGGTGGCGCCACTATCAATACGACAGTTGAAGTCGCCGCCGACCAGAGTGGGTAGCTGGAGGTTTAGTCCCGCTAGACCAGCACTGATCGCATCGGCAACCTCAACGTCATCGTAGTGAGGTGGCAGGTAGAACAATGCGAGGTTGAAACTACCTGAGGTGAGTGTCATGCAACACTCACCTCGACACACACATTGCATTCGGGGTGACCCTGTTCGTAAATAGATTGAAAGTCCACCTACTGGTCTTCCCCGCCCTCCGTCTGGAAGACTCGCTAGCAGATGAAAACCTCGCATCTCATCGAGATGCAGTTCCACTCGCATAAAAGTTTCCGTCAGGAGTACAATGTCCACACCTTCAAACAAACGTTCTGGTGCTAGCTGTAAGGCCCCAGATAAACCTTCACAATTCCAAAGCAATAATTTGCAGCTGCGAGCAGCATGCAGCTGCCTTGGCAGAAGGCGTCATTGCTGTCTAGCTGTTAAGCCACGCCCGTCAGTAAACTCTTCGCATACCCTAGCCTGAGCCGGCGGAGCCCCCAGCCAGCGCCGGAAACTCACGCCTTTCGGCCAGAAGGCGCTACTTGAAACGTTACTAAAGTCACTATCACCAAAGGCCACGCAGAAGACGGAGTCCGGCCGGGAAACTTTGAGTTTCCAAATAGCACGCACTACAGTATGTCTCCCGGTTAGCCAACCACGCAGCTGTTCTGCCGACGTTTTCCGGCTGAAGCCCTCCAAACGGAGAGCTCTCATGGGCAACACACGGTTTTTACACAGTGTTATCTCACCCAGGTCTACTTCAGCACTTCCTGCTCGAAGAGGACGGTGCTTCCTATTCGCGTTAGTTTCGCGTTTTTCTGCTGCCGTTTGCTTGTGAAGTTGAGAGGCATCGCTCGGCCTCGGCCCCAGGCGTCCATCCTGCTTCTCTGGGCTGTTGCTGGTCGATCCACCACTTTCACTCGCAAGCTTTCTCTTCTTTTTTCTTCTTTTCTCCACCAGCTGGAAGCCTTCGTTGTCCAGCTGATCTACGTTGGCTGTCTCTGTACAGTCCATTGTGTCGACAACCGGCTCGCGCGGCTGCAGCGGAGTGGTGATGTCACTTTCTGCTGCCGGCGCCGGCTTCTCCTTCTTCTCCAGCTTCTCCCGCTGTCGTTGCTGCCGCTCAGCCGCTCTCTCTTCCCGCCGTTGTTGGCGCTGTTGATCGAGATCGACAACACTCTTGGCGACGTCTGTAGGAGGCGTCTGCTGCTGCGGTTTCTGCACTCGCTGTCTCTGCTTCCCCTGACACTGTTGTTGCTGTTGGTTTTGTTTACCAACAGTACGAGTGACGGTGGGCGCATCTGAGACGTTCGAATCAATTACGGGGTTGGCGGCAAGTTTTGAGCTGCCGCCAGTGCCCTGTGGCACTTTGTGCTGTGCCACCTGCTTCTTCGTCTCGATTTCTACTCCCGATGTGCTTACGCTGCTCCCGGTGGGACGGGAACGAAGCTCGGAGACCAGTTGTTCAAGCTCCGACACTCGGATTGTATTTGCCGCCGCGAGACGGCTAATCCGCTGCAGGATCTCAAGCAAGGCGCCGTTTGGGCGGGCGCCTTCCAGTTCAGGACATCCAGGGCACCGAGCGGGCTGGTTTGCCCCTACATCGGTGCGCGGTGATGAGCACTTCACATGGGCTACACCCACAAAACAGGTAGGACACTGGGTCCACTCACACGAGCTCTTTATCACGGAGCTACATACAAAACACAGCGCACTGTTGGGCGCCGCCATCTTGTGCAGCACTTTTTTTAGATCTTAAACGCGCCTTTGACAGTGCTCGTTTAGATATTCTCCTACTCAAATTCAAGCACCTGGGCTCTGCTATCGGCGTAGTTCCTCAGGCGTCACCAGCTTGTGGACGTGGAGGGAACCCGGCTTGGTGTGCAGCAAATCGTATTGCTATCAATGCAAAGAAAACTCAAGTGGTGATCTTCGGACAGGGTAACGCCATTCTTCGAATGCCACATGTAGTCATAAATGGCCACCTGATACAACCCAGCGACTGTGTCAAGGTCCTGGGTGTAACAGTAGATGCAAAACTCTCTGGCAACGCGCATGTAGAGACCCTTATACGTCGACTTGCTGTCAGCAGAAACTTATCAAGATACATCAAGAATTGAAGCATATTCATGCAAGCTGCTCTACAACGCCTTTTTCTTGAGTACCCTTACGTACGGATCGGAATTCTGGACTGCCTGCAATATGGGTTGGGCGGTCTAACACGGTCACAATGAAGATCCGCATGCATCGAAGCAGTAAGGGCAGCCAAGCTTTTGGCGTGCGAGCTGTCAGAGAGTGGAACACTATTCCGGTTAGCTTTCGTTGTTTGAAATCCTTAAACAACTTCAAGGATCATTTAAAGTCACACCTATTACCCCGTCAATAATGGGTACACTAGTCTTCCTAAATTGACTCTCGCATAGAGGTGAACACAAATAATTTCATTCCGGCTGCAACTTGCTAACTAAAAAAATATGTACCTATTAATATAAGGGCGGCAAGGACCGGCAGAGTTAAAACCAATAGGTTTTGATGGCGTTTTGGAGAACAACGCATTGTTCCAAGATAGAACTGTTGCCAGTAATTATTAATGCTAACGCATGGTTATTACTTACAGCAGACTTGAGATAATCAACGTCACTAAGGTAATTTTGTTGTATCAAGCTAGTCATTTCCAAATTTTACGTGATGCAAGAAGCCCATATTAGGTTCAGTACGAAAACGCGATGACAACGAGACCATATTTATATCAGGCTTATTGCGACCTATTACGAGTGTCAACACAAGCCTTGTTAATGTATAAAATGTAAATAATCAGAAACTTACCCGCTATAAAAGAACTCGTCGACGGTGGTATTTATGAAGAGTGTCTTCTTGTGGAGAGGATAGACTGGGACGCGAGTACTGCCGTCAGGAAAATAATAAGCCATGGCGGCGTAGTTCGAGGTTAAAATTCTATCATCTTTGCTTCCGTTCGACATACTTGGCTCGAAGTAGTAGATTCGCCGGTCGTGAAACCCAATTGTAATGTTTCCATACGTAAAATGATCCTTGATGCGTTTACACCTAGACAAAGCCGCAAGATAAATACATGATTAAGCTGCGTCATACAAAGCTTGAATTCACAAAGAACGCGCTTATTTCGAGAAAGCGCAATGGACTATCTACCATTCGTATGTTGTTAATAAAGGATAGATGGCACGAAATAAGTTTGCTTAATGGAAGTGTCTGCTAGATTTGATCTATTTAACCAGTCACAAATTCCATGTACTCACACATTTAGTGTCGATAATACCTAAGTGCAAAGATTTGGCTCGGCGTCAGGAGCTCACAAATGCAGTTACAAGAATTGTATAAAATATATAATATAAACATATACAATATACAAAGTTATGATGGCATTATACGGGCCAACTGATTTAGAGGCCCAATGTTCCTACAAATAAGACCGTGATATCTAGAGCATTCGGTATGATAATATTTACATCGGCAGTCAATATCGAGGTCGTGGAAGCCTTCTGCACTGCATAGGTGGTGGTGGTAGCCGTGTACCGAAAGACGCACTATCACATGGCGATTTGGTCGATCGGGCCCCTTTCACGCCTTGCCAGTCATTGCGGGTGTTATGAAGATATCAGGATCTATGTCGGCCAGTTTGTCCTCCTGAAGCTGTCTCTGTCTCCTGCAGCCCATACATCTTTAGTACGTCTTCTACAAATAGCGAGGTACCTGTCAGTACATAAATCAGGCCGTTACAAGAGAAGGAGTGCAGGCCCAGCACTCGCTTTAAAAACGCGGGCTTAACACTCGATTGTTGTCGATGTAATCAGAGCCTTTCATACCCGTTGTTCAACATGCGGGCGGAACGCAGTCCCTGTTGTGGTGAGAGTTATGCCGAGGTATGTAAAGGAATTTACATACTTGACTGGCGCACGCCCCAGGCGGAGTTCGTCGCTAGCAGCCAGGCGACCTCCTCTGCGGAATTTGAGGGCCTCAGTTTTACTGTTGTTGATGATAAGACCAACCTCGCTGACGTACCTCGACATTGTGCCTATTGCTTGTTGCAAGTGGTGTCTGCTCGTACTGAACATCACCAAATCATCAGCGTACAGGATGACTTTGACGAGAGGATGCCTCGTGGTGATCCGTGAGGGTAGATCGCTTATAAGGACCGCGAATAGTAGCGGGCTAATGTTATCTCTCTGTGCGAGCCCCGTTGTCTGCTCGAAACTATCGCGTAGCACTACCCCGTCGTCGATTGATATCATATTCTTCTGTAAAATTGTTCTGAGGAGTTCTAGTATCCTAAGTGGTACAGCAGACTTCGCGAGCTTCTTTAGTACTATCGAACGTGATCCTGAAACGAATGGTGCTTTGAAATCCTCGAAGATGGAATAAAGAGGCCGTCTGGGCCTTGCTAGCGTCGATTGCAATTCTTCCATCTATTTTTGGCACGCCAAGATCGTCGATCTGCCCCTCCTAAATCCGTGTTGTTCATTGGGAAGAACTTTTCTGAACCCAAGAAAAGGTGTGAGGCGGCGGACTAGTACTATGGATAGGAGCTTGTAAACACAACTTTTCTTCGATAAACCTCTCCAGGACGAGAGATCCGACAAACAGCCTTTCCCTTTCGAAATGACAATCAAAACACAGTCTCCCCGGTTATCCGGAACCCTTCCCTGAGCCAGGCAGACATTGAAGAGGAATGTCCACTGTTCTAAGTAAGTACAAGGGCTGATTTCAGGGTGTTCCTTATAAATACCGTCGAGCCCGCACGCCTTCCGTGTTGGCAGATGAGCGATGGCTTGGTCGTCTGCTGACAGTCGTCGAGTGCGGTCACGCGCTCCCGTGTGTTTTCGAGACGGATTTCGAGTGAATTTGGTGATCTGGTGATAAGTGTCTGTGCGGTGTCGTGTTACTGGGTGTCTGGAGCTACCACAAACGCGTCCGTTGCACTTGGCGGTGTCCAGCGCAGTGGTAAGAGTTAGTTCCGATTCCGACCACCAGGGCGGCGCCACGGGTGCAGCCCACCCGGCGAGGTCACCTACGCAGCCCTCTCCGTAGGGAATACGAGCGACCGGATACAATCGCAGAAAGGGCATCTCTTGCCAAATAGACATTGCCATCCCAGCTAAGGTGAGCCGAGCTTTCCATACGGGCCGTAAGAGCCAGCACGAGTTACTACAGTCGTCTGAGCATATCTCCGGTGACGTACTTGGCAGGCCCATCTCAGCAATAGACTGCTTCTGATCACGACACAACAGCGAGCGAGACATCGTTGGACGGAGAACAACAAGCTCTTCCCGATCACCTCCTCCCTCTTAGGAGGTGATCGGCCGGAACGATGCCGTCACAACGCTCCCCAACCCCCAAGTCGCTTCGGCAACAGGACCTTCTTGCCCCCATCTCTAGCGCTACGCGCGCCGACCCTTCTCTGACCACCAAAGAAACCTTACCCCGTCTACCTGGCGAAACTCGCAATATCCCTACACAGCCCGCCCTCGACCCCAACCCTGAAGAAATGGTCACCGACTTGGTGCTTGCCGAAACGAACCATGACCACGCCGGACCCACCAACACCCGCAAACGGCAAGCAGACACTCCACCCCCTCTCAGCCCTCGACTTAGACACCGTGCTTCCGGAGTAGACGAGGAGGCCCGACAAGCCTTTGAAGACGCCTATGATGCTCTTGCTAAGGACTGCGCTTATATTGCGATCCACTGCGAGCCAAGGAACACCCTTAAGGAACTCAAATACCTATCGCAAAAGATACAACTCGACCTCCGCGAGGTGCAATCGGCGGCCGAGACAATCCTGACGGCGTTACGGGAAGCCCGGCTTGGCGCGGACCAACGCCAGTTCAAGATGCAACAGGAGCTGGCGTTGCTTGTAGCCCAACGTGACGAGGCTCTTGATCTCGTTAACGCCGCTAAGGAGGAAAGGGACGCGGCATTAAGCGCGAGGAACAAAAGTGCGGAGGCGGGGCTTCCTCCCCTAGAGTTGTCCGTGGGCGAATGCCCCAAATGCGCGGCAGAAACAAATGCGGCCCATCAGGCACATTTGGACGAGCAGATACCAAACGCTCAAACAGCGGAAGACTACCTGCGAGTAGCGAAGCTTCCATGGCCGGTCACAGCGACTCAGAGAGTTCCGCTATTACTGGAAGACTTCGTGACTCACAAGGGGATCCGAGGCCTTCTGGTCCGACAGGGAGAAATTCCGAACACAGGATTCTTCCAAAAGCTCCTAGCCGCTTATCCCTCGCTTCAATCCATAACGTCTTCATCTCCCGGCACTGCCGTAGTCCTGGGCGAGGCTGTGGAGACTATCACCGGCTCCGCGCCTACCCCCCAGCAAGGACATCGATTAGTAGTAGGCATCCTGCCACCAAAACACGAGGATGCCACTACGGATGAAACATCTTTGACTCTGATGCGAGCGGTTATACACCGAATCCTCCTTATGACAGACCAAACTCCGAATGACACCCTGCCCCTCCTCTACGTTCCCCCGGATATGCGCACCATCACGTTCCACCGAATAATAGCAATGCTGGTGGCTCAGTCACCCACTCCTGGGAGACTGGCGCTACACAAAACCCGCACGGCTCAAGCAGGGCCCACCGGATCGCCACCAAGTATCCAGCCACGAACACCTCCACCCGCCCCCTATAGACATACAACCTCAATACTAGTTAAAGTCGGCAATGGCAAAACCTTCGCTGACACGCTGCGGACCGTCAGAGAAAACCTTAACGCAGACATTGCGGCGGACACTATTATTCGCGAAGTGAAGAAGACATCTAACGGGGACGTAGCAATCCGACTGGGTGAAATCACACCAGGAGCAGGAGAACGGCTGAGTACTAAAATCCGCGACGCGGGACTGGAGGCCTCTGCCAAGCTATTTGACCCTACCCTAGAGGTGGCATTATGGGGTATCAACCCCCTGTCGAGCGAGTCCCAGATAAAGGCCGACCTCACCGCGTACCTAGGAGTGACGGATCACTCCTTGGTCGCAATTACCGAACCCCGTCAAGGTCGAAACGGGCGCTGGTACGCCTTGGCGCGATTACCCGCCCCGTTGGCCCGACGTCTGTCAAAGCTCACGACAGTCAAATTGGCAGGCCGCAACTGTCGTCCAGATCTATGGTACATCCTCCAATATGCCACCGCTGCCAGCGCCCTGGCCATCGCGCGGAAGCTTGCGCACTTGAGAAACCCATCGAGGGATCCCTCTGTCTGCGTTGCGGGACCATTGGGCACAAGACAAGAGACTGCACCTCGGCGAGCATGAAATGCATAATCTGCGATACTGAGGGTCATCGCGCGGATGCGATGTCATGCCTGATGTACAGAGAGCTGGTACTCCGTGAGCGAAAATGCAGGACAGAGGCTGGGCAACAGTCCCACATGCCAACAAAGCGCCCGGAGGCAGAGAGAGTGGAGCGTAGTGGCGGACCGTCCGGGTCAAGGGCCCCCTCCCAACCGGAGGTTGAGCTTGTCGAAAAGGAGGCCACCTCTAGCGACACTCCTCCGGTCGCACCTGCGTCAAGTGAGGCAGAATCAGGAGAGAACAACAGATCAGACTGGACGACGGTCCAGAGACGATCTAAAACTAAGCTATCAAAATAAAGATCCTACAAGTAAACTTAAACCGCTGCCGGGCCGCTCATGACGCTCTTAACGTGTACGTACAGGAGAACCAGATATCCTTATGCCTCATGTCAGAGCCCAATGTTAATATTGCATCAACACGAGCAAACCATTATGCTGATTCCGCAGCAGACACAGCAATATGGTGGACGGGACAGGACCCAAAAGTCTCCGTCTCGGGCAACGGGGCTTGCTCTGGGTGCACATGGATTCACCTAGGCAGCGGCTCATATGTTCTCTCCTGCTATTTCTCATCAAACCGCACACTAGAGGAGTTTAACGACTACCTCGCATCACTCACTGATCTCATTACATCTCTCAACCCCCACTAACTACTTCTGACAGGTGACTTTAACGCGGCACATCCTCTATGGGGCTCCCGCGCTCCCACGTCCCGGGGCCTCCTACTACTGGACTGGCTGGCCAACTCGGATCTCTCAGTAATTAACGATGGGAACATGCCGACATTCGTCCGAGGTCGACAAGAGTCATTCATTGATCTCACACTTACCAACAATGCTTCCCTTTGTCTGAATAACAGATGGAGAGTCGACGCAGACGCCGAAACGCTCAGTGACCACCAATACATAGTCTTCGATTACGACGGGGCACCTAGACAGCCACCCTCGAGCCGAAAAACTTGGCAGATGAGACATCTAGACATCAACAAGCTAAAACTCTACATAGCTGCACAACTCAGCATGTATCAAGACTCCCAACCCTCTCCGGAAGACCTAACGCAAATAGTAAAAAAGGCGTGCAGGGCCGCAGGCGGCCCGCCGCGTCACCGCACTGGTAGACGCTCCCCACAGCCATGGTGGACATCCGAGATAAAGGAGGCCCGCTCAGCATGCATACGTGCCAAGCGCACCCTGACGAGGGCTCGAACTTGGCTTGCGAGAAGACGCCGAAACGGTGAACACGAGCACATACTTCATATTGCCTTGGCCCGGGAGGATACACTACTAGACATATACCGAACAGCAAGAAACACTCTTCGCCAAAAGATCAGGACAGCGAAACGGGAATGTTGGAGGGCTCTAATCGATCTTGTACAACATGACCCCTGGGGAATTCCTTATCGGATAGTCCGGGAAAAACTCAAGACATCTCCACCCCCTCTAACACAAGAAGAAACTCTCCGCCAAGTCAAGAAACTCTTCCCGTCGCATTCTCCTCGCCCTTCAGTAACTTATACCAATATAGACCCAGCAGACATTCCGCCCGTCACAGAGAACGAGGTCCTTCAGGCAGCCGAGCGCCTCGCCCCTGGCAAAGCACCGGGTCCTGACGGTGTCCCTCCTGGGGTGATCCGGCTTATGGCAAGAGAGCATCCGAAAATCGTCGCAGATACCGCGACCCATCTCCTCCGGGAGGGGTTCTTCCCACCTGCCTGGAAGACCTCCTTTCTGGCGCTGATTCCCAAGCACACCTCAGGAACCTACAGACCAATTTGCCTTCTAGACACTATTGGCAAGCTTTTTGAAAACATCATCCAAGAGCGTCTCACGAAGGCTATAGAAGACACAGAAGCTTTGGCACCTAACCAACATGGTTTCCGCAAGGGTCACTCGACACTCGACCCTATCGAGGAAATCCTGGAAAAAGCAAGACAAGAAACCAGGGCGTCGCGCAACACCAGGAAGTTTGTTTTACTGATACTTCTTGACGTCAAAAACGCCTTCAACAGCGCCAACTGGGCGAAAATTCTTGAGGCCATGGAACGACGAAATATACCTCCGTATATGGTTCGCATCATCTCCTCCTATCTGAGTGACCGCCACCTGTTGACACATCATGGCACGTTTAGTATCACCGCCGGGGTCCCGCAGGGGTCTATACTCGGCCCAACTCTGTGGAATTTGGCATATGACGATGTTCTGCGTCTGCCAAACCTTCCGCCAGGGGCACAAACGCTGGCTTACGCAGACGACCTGGCACTTATTATAACAGCACGCCATGAGACCATACTCGAGGCCACAGCAAACAACGCCATGCGCTGTGTCTCTCGGTGGATGGCACAAAACAACCTTCAGCTGGCCCCAGAAAAAACTGAGGCAATCTACCTGTCAGGTCGCAAACGCACCCGCGGCATTCACTTGACATTGGACGGCCACGCTATCATGCTGTCGAAAACAGCAAAATATCTAGGAGTCACTCTCGATTCCGGCCTTACGGGCCGCGCCCACATCTTGGCCATATCCAAAAAAGTGCATACAATCGCTAGGGCAATGGCTAAAATCCTGCCTCGGTCGGGAGGCGCGGATTTGGAGAAGAGGATATTGATAGCGTCGGCGGCGGAGTCCACGGCACTATACGCAGCGTCAGTGTGGGCTGACATGGCCCTCCGCACAATCAGCAACAGGCAGCTCCTTAGGTCGGCTCAAAGATCAATCGCGATACGTGTCAGCAGGGTGTATAGAACCGTCAGCACGGAGGCTGCGCTAGTACTAGCCAGAATGCTCCCATGGGATCTCCTGGCAGGACAGAGGAGCACCAAGCGAAGGGACGGATATACTGACTACAACGAAGCAAGGGAGGCGACTATGCAGACTTGGGCGGAGGAATGGCGTGCCCTATCCTCACGCGCGGGCTGGACCCGCCACCTCGTCAATGACTTACTTGAATGGTACAACGGCCCGGGCCAAGGCTCGTTATCATTCTACGCCACACAGGCTGTAACGGGACACGGCCAATTCCAAACGTACATGATGAGAATAGGCAAGTCTCACTCAGACATCTGTGTTTTGTGCACAACTGGGGAACCTGACGACGTGGACCACACGGTCGCAGGATGCCCAAGGCTCTCGAACCTCAGGCAGACCTCCAAATATGTACTAGCTGGAGCTGAACACTAAAACGATTATCACATCGATGTTGACGTCAGGCCAATCATGGAGAGAAGGAGCGTCATACCTCGACCGGATCATCAGAGAAAAAACCAGCCTAGAGAAGGAAAGACGCGCTTCACTCGCTAGAAGAGATTGTGAGACGTCCTTACAGGCCTCGGAGGCCATGTCGTAGATGTAGAGCGGACGACTCCCCCCCCAGGGCCTTGAAGAACTGGCAAACAGTACCGAACCCTGGGGGGGTAAATGTGAAAACTAGGGTTTTTTAGTGGGTAACCCCATGCCATCGGGGAGTCCCACACTACCTACGCGCTTCTACACGCCCGGACAGTGATAACTGCGCTGGGTGTGCATAAAGCATTTTTCCCCAACCTCACAAAAAAAAAAAAAAAAAACAGATGAGCGATGGCTTCCTTAACTTCTGCAGTTGAGAAGTTTTTCTCCAACTCATCTCGCAAGAGTTCGTCCACCTTGGACCATACACTGGTATATTGAAGCGTGTGCGTTGGATTCGTATTGGTTGGCGCTCCGTGAAGTAGCCAGCTATAAGGCGCGCGTTCGGTTTCCACCAGTAGTTTTTGTTCGCGGAGCTTTTGAAATGCAGCTTTCGCGTTCTTAAGAGTCTTTCTGTACAGAGATCTTGCTGAGGCTAGCAGAGAGTTCATGGTGGGGTGAGACTTGCAAAGTTCTTTTAGCCGGATTTGAGCTCACTTGGCCTCGGTGCAGTCTCTGTTCCACCACTGTCTATATTTTTTTTCAATATCTCCACAAACTGTAATAGCTTTCTCTTGTCTAGGCTGCGGTAGCCTAATCGACGAGTATCTGAAGCACTGGTCGTGGCGTTAACGGCTATTCGGAGACCGACCGGAACGTGCCAAATGAGGCGTTCTCCGTCGCTGAGCGGTCTGCGCCCTGGAACACAAGTTCGTCATTCGAGAGATTCGTGGCAGACAGGTCTATTGTTGAGGACCTCATTGGTCCCATGAACTTAAACACTGCCGGATCGTTCGCAATCCAGAAACCAAAGTCGGATAGCACATCAGTGAGGGCGACTGTTCTGCTATCACCCGGTTTGTCGAGTTTTGCGTTTAAGTCCCCAGCAACGACGGCTTTGCCGTTTCGGGGAATCAGTTAAAAGCAGCCTACGAGTGTCTCAATCATCTCCGACGAGCTTTCGGCACCCGGTGGCCTGGCGTACATAGCAATAATGCTGATGACTTCCCCACATAACACAACACAGTTATCCTCAGCGAGCACTGCATTAACGCTTCCCAATCGGTGGTTGTATAACACAGCAACTCCCCCACTTGCACGTCCAGTCTGGCTTAAGCGGACGGCGGGGCAGGACACTGAGTAAAAGTTCGGTTAATGTACAGGGGCGGTGGACCAGGTTTCTGTC
Source organism: Dermanyssus gallinae (assembly GCA_003439945.1). Lineage (NCBI taxonomy): Eukaryota > Metazoa > Arthropoda > Arachnida > Mesostigmata > Dermanyssidae > Dermanyssus > Dermanyssus gallinae. The sequence goes on from QVRM01005066.1 coordinate 91,848, forward strand.
AGGATGTCAGCATCTACCGAGGCAAACGCTGATGGGGGCATAAGGTGTACGGAGTTTGAGGGCGCTTCACAGTTCCAAACAACTAGTTGTAAAACTTTCCTCTCCGGGTTTTGTTTTAGACCCTCGACCCTTCTATAGTGCTGTTTCGATAAAGTCGCTCAGCATGGGTTTGTCGGGTTTGGGAGACGATCGACGCCCGTTTGCTCGCAACGATTGCTGCTTCGTATGTTCGTTCGTACGTCCCCTCAGGTCCACTAAGTGAGATTTGACCAGTGTGCATATGAGAGCTTCTAAAGTCTAAAGCAATTTACCAGTACTATGCAGCAGGTATAAAGCCATAAATCGGATCGCGCTCAGAGTTAAAAAACGAATGTATTTTTCATCGTTGCTAGTTGTCATAGGGAGAATTGGAAGCTTCGTTAGCTACTGAGACTCTCAATGTTGTCCTTGCTAACATGAGTTGTTGCTACAGTTCTAACACGGTTTCCTGGAAGCTCGTATGCGATGCCATCAAACGGCATACAGTTTATTTAGATGTACATATATGAGCATGGCTCAATTGAAAACGTACTGCCGTTTGTTAACCAGTTTATAGAGCTCCACACATAGATAAAAAAAAAACAATTGTCTACCACTTGCCTGACACGGCCCTGTTTATGTAGAAGATATGTAACAGCAGTTTAGTTATTCGTACCCTTCAGTCCAGAAGGGGGATCTCTATTTATAGATCGAAAGGCAGAGGTTTTCAGGACAGTCGCGAAGAATCGGCACGTCGCAATGCGTTATATTTTAACGGGTTTGATACTATTCTTGCATTGCAACAAGAGATACCATGCCCCACAATGATGCTACATAAAGTGTATTATTGTGGCACATTCTTTACAAAATACATCTTAATTAATATATCTGTACTGCAGTAATCTTACCTGTACACATAAGGACCGATCTCATGCAAAATAGGTAGTTTTCCAGCCACAAAGTCTTTATGATTGGTCAAGTTGAACACGTAGAGCGATTGATACGAGTAAATTGGAGGCTTGACAAATATATTTCCGATTGTAGAATTTACAACTAAAGGTCCAGGCCGTTCCCGACGTATTTCTTCCAGAGTCCAGAGAAATAAACTGATGTCCGCAGCTATGAAAACAACTACAGCAACTGCAATTTAGAAACCCCAAGCAAATGGTCAATGTGGGTAGACATTTGGCTTTACAGTCACAGAAGACGGCAATAAATATGTAGTGTATGAGATGTATGTAGTGTATGATGGATGAGTATGATGATCTATAATGATAATGATCGATGAAAGCGCACCGCCGGGGCGGGGGCATCACGGAGGCCGTGGGCCTGGCGGGCTTTGCGACCAACTTTATGATGAAGGAATGCCTTGTTCCCATTCAACGTAGCCAAGCTTCTACGATTCCATATGCCGGCGACTTTAAATTGGCAAAATGTTTGTTTAGTAGGTTTAGTCAGTGTCCGACGCTCTCGAACCCTCGATCTTAGATCTTGGCGCACTCGGCTCGGCATTGCGGTCAATCAAGTTAAGCAAGTCAAACTATAAAAGTACTTAAGTATAACTTGTTAAAATTTGACTATATCCCCTTTGTTTGCAACCTCATAAACCAAACGAAACCACAAGCCACCGCTCAGGTAGCTTGTTGATGTGTCATCAGGGGTCAAGCACTTCTTTTACGCATTAAAGGCTATAGCGAACCTCTTACCGCGCGTCTATTCGGCAAGATGCCCGGGTCAATAAAAACACTTAGAAATTATAGAGAGAAGTATCGGCAAACATCACACTTAGGCCTTATAAATAAAAAAAGCAAATAGTGCAAATGGCGAGACAACGTAAACACACATTTAGGATGGCTAGAAGAAGCTATTATAGCCAAATATTCTTATTAGATTGCGCTAGACACAGTACGTGCATCTACAGTAACAATCGTGAATATGACTCTTGGCTCTGGCCCAAAGAGAAATGCTGCCCATTAAACCTTGAAGAAAACAGACCCGCGGATTCTTGTCTATTGCACAAATTGCCACACGGAACCCATTAGAAAAAACGATAGCACATGCAATTTCGTTATGCATTGCTGCTCTACTGAGTGACCACGCGCCGACGACTAGATCTCACTGAGCACAGCAGCCACGGCACCTTTCACAATGAGAAAAGTTTTATTGACCGGAGATAAAAACCGACTTACTAGCTGAAATAACAGTGCAGTAATCTTTTCGCAACGGCCAGACAGGTAGATACTTGATACTTCGTACACGTTTAGGAGGACATTTATTCTCTTTAGAATAATTCAAACTTAAATCGGCTCATCTCCTTGGCTCTCTGACCAAAACCGTTACGCCCATTGAAAAGGCTTGCCTTGGGAACTTTAAGAAAGATAACGGCCTTCTCCTGGCAGAGCGCTTCAGACTCGGCGTAACTTAATGCGTCAAGTTAATGACCAGTATGTTTAGTGATCCTATATGATGATAATAGAACGTACGCTTTTTACCTATCCCGCAACTAGGTTTAATAAAAACACAGTCAGTTTGCGTTTGTACCGCGGTTCATAGGTTGTATTTACATTATCTAATTACTCATTTAGACGTGTCTGTAGCTAGTTTTTCAAGTGCTCTGTGTCCTGACTATTGATTTAGGAAAAGATGGTATTTACATTATATATCCTGTTCTTTATAGTGTGTGTCTACTAAGATTTAAACGAATGTTCACAAAATATTTGAAAACCTTTTATTAGTTTAAAATACAATTGTGCGTACACAAATCGCGCTCTGGATTGCAGTTTCTAATTAGGGTTTATCACAATGGAACTGAGGTCAATAAGGCCTCAGTAAGACAAACAAGAAATTTACTCAGTACACATTAAATAACTTCAGTATATTATAATATTTATTAATTTTATAGTCTCATGAAAAAAAAAACATGTAATCATTAATTACAAAATATGGTGTTACATATTGTAAGGTTGCCTGTTACGCTAAGTTAGCTGGAAGATAGCAGGGCAATGAGTAAGAACACACCGCGTAAGGTCTGGCTCGCAAAGTTACCGGACGGAGAATGCGTTACTGACATTCTTCCATCCATCGGCGTCTCCGTGACTGGCAGTTCTATTGCCAACTTCTTTACAATATTATACATATTTTAACAAATAATTGCGAAAGACATAACCTTGTGCAGCGGGAAATGACTAAGTACAGAACCAGAGTATGACACCCTTTTTAAATGCATTGAAAGGCAATAGAAGTAATACGTACTAACTACTCAGGACTAGCCGCCACTTAATTCAAAGTAAAATACGTTTAAATAAACTTAACACCGTCGGGACAATAAATAATTGCCGAAAGAAATATTATAATTTGACGGAAACGGCTTCAAACATCAAGTTCCCTAAATTAATGCAAAGCATAACTGATTAGACCGGCCAGGGTAGGAACTCAATCTCTCTAGCACCCAGGTCCTGGCAGGGCACGGAACTTCCGGACGTACGTATGCAGAATTAAAAAGCCATTGTCCCACTGCAGCAATAAGATCAAGAACATCACACAATGCTGGGTTGTCCAACCAGGGGGAGCAGCGCGTACCTTTAATTATTGCATTTGGTACAACGACACCATATTTAATGTGGGACCTCGGTATACTGATAGTGAACTTTCATAACCAATGATGGAAATTCACAAACTAGGACATAAAGTCTCGTTGGCAATTATCATTTTAACTGCACACCATCAAGAGCTGCACCTGCATAGATTGTGTCATAGATAAAGGATATGCTTTTTTCCACCGCCGTGCTGTAATGCAACGCAAAGTCAACTTACCGGCCATGATAATTTGCGTACAGTTTAGTTTCATGGCAAAAATGCAGGAACAGCGACTGGCGATAACAAATTTACTTGAAATTGCTTGTGTCGGTTACTGCTAAAGAAAGTCAGCTGTTTCCGTAGATAACGCACGAGCTACGACCACAGCGTAAAAACCAATGGCCTGCTTAACATCGTCGTTACGTTACTTAACGTTAGTTTATATTATCACATGTAAATGTTATTTGTAGTGTACTCATGTAGGTTTAATGCCATTTTTTGGCAACCTATGGCATTTGCCATAGGTTGGTATTCGCAATAGTGATAGTAAAAATGCCCTTTATTCATTCATTTATTAATCACCTTTGTTAGGTATATAGTCAAATATTATACATAAAAACACGGTCACTGAGCCAGCCTGGCCAGTGATTCAACTCTGGGGCACTCCCCCGCATGATATCTCCCACAAGCTCTCTTACACCTGTTACAGATACATTCTTCTGTCGGCTCATGGTACCCTTGAGTTTTACAGAGAACATGGTGGAAGCCATGCACTGCATAGCGTACTACCACACTTCGGTTGGTGCGATGCAGTCCCTTCCACGCATTGTTTGTCATTGCACCCGTACTAAAGAAGTCGGGGTTCACGTCTGACAATCTCACCTCCCACTGACAGATAAAGTCCCTGTAGGCCTGTGTTTCCGGCAACCGGAACTGGCGTTGCAGGTCCTCTATGAAGAGCGGGTTACCGGCGAGTAAATAGACCAGACGATTGCGGCATGACGTGTGGAGGCCGAGCACTCCCTTGAGAAAAGCGGGTTTCACTCGATCAAGCCTCGCGAACTGGGCCACGCTCAAGTTCTCCCAGATAAACTGTATGCCGTAGGATGCCGTGGGCGCGATCTTAAGGTTGAAAAGTTTTAGCGCCGCGTTAAGGGAGAGAAGCGTGGGTTTCTCAATTCCGACGCCTGCTACGAGAGCTTTTCTGACCCTCTCGGCGATGTGCTCCGTAAACGACGTACCGGAGGTCGGGAGAGAGAGGCCAAGATACGGAAAGTTGTTGACATACTCCAGTGGTGTGGAGTACAACCGTAACTCATCGCTGGTTGCAAGTCGACCAGCTTTACGGAACTTCGTGGCCTTGGTTTTGCCGATGCTGATCTCGAGTCCTACATCCGCCACGTACTGCTCGAGCCTCGCTAGGCTCTGCTGCACCTCGAATCGGCTTGTTCCATATATCGCGAGATCGTTTGCGTATAGCAGAATGTCTGGGCGGACGGGCTCTCGAGTGCCCACGATGCGTCGCGGAAGATCGTTGAGCAGGATGGAGAACAGCAGCGGACTTAAGTTGTCCCCCTGCGCGACTCCCGTCGTTTGCACAAAGGGGCACTACTCAGCCACCCCATCCTGTATGGTGATCGGGTTTTCCTGCAGGATTGCCCCGAGCGGAAATCCACAAAGACGGCGTACAGTAATTGCTTGGCGTGCCTAGACTGCATCACCTCCTGAACCCTGGCCAGCAGAATCTCACACGCAGTCAGTGTGGACCTGCCTGCGCGGAAGCCGTGCTGCTCGTTCGGGATGGCGCCGAGAGCCTCGAGGATGTGAGACAGGCGGGCGGTGAGGATGGCGGTGAGGATGGCAGAGAGCAGCTTGTAGCAGCAGCTCTTTTTGGCGATCCCACGCCACGAGCTGGGCTCTCTGGGTTGCCCTTTCCCTTCGGGATGACTGCTAGATGAGCACTCTGCCAGTCGCTGGGGAGGCGACCTTCGCGCAGACTAGCGTTGAAAAGGGCGGTCCAGCAAGGAGCAAGTACCATGGCCTCCTTGAGGTGCTCATGCAATGCCTTTTATATACTGGGTTTTAACAAACTTTCGACACAGTCGCCACTTAGTATGCAGGTCCAACAGGAACCTGCTAGACCTGTAAAACACGAGACACGTCACACTCTGATTTCCTAAAATAAACCGTCATGAAATCAAACGATTTATCGTTGACATCTACATTGGTAAACCGTGCAGAAACAATCAGTTTCTTTAAGACAAAGCCACAACACAGACGACACGCATAATTTTGACCATGACCATAAGCCCTATTGTTTCCGCCGAAAGGAGTTAGCCCGACTTCAGGCAGTTTCGGCTATGGCTCTGTGCCTTTCTGGAATTGGACGCTCCAGTGGTCGAGCCTTGTCCGTATGGTTGCGGGAACTCAATGTTGTAGGATGCAACGGTTCATCATGCACGCGGCAATGAACAGATTCGCTGCAACGCTTCGCATTTCAAGGCTTTTTGAGTCCGGGAGCCCAGGAAGTGGGACGACACTAGTACCCTCCGCTTGCCGGTAAATAATAGTCATGGCCACATGGACGCTTTTGATGAGTTGTTGTTACGGATAGAGTTAGAACAATGGATATAAGCAGACTTACGCCGGTATGGAATGCAACACTAAGAAGAATCAACAGACATATGCCACATTTTAAGATGTCCAGGTGTTGTTTGCACAGTTTGGCCTGGTATAAAACATAAACATTTCTGTGCTTCACGCATCTCGTTTTTGACATACCTGCCTCGTCAAATGAAACAACCGCTAGTGAATAGGCCGGTTGCAGAGTCATTTCAAATAATTCTTTAAGATGCGCTGATGGATAGTGTTTAATCACGGCTGATGTGTTCTCTAAATATATGAGAGGTTGATGATCTTGGATTTTTAGCTTCGCCAGGCAAGCTCACTAAAGAAACACAGAAGCACCTTCCAACGTACGGCGCTCCGATCGAGTTGCATTCATACGACGTCCACGATACTGTTCGGGACTCTTTCACGATCTCTTAAAGTCATGGCAGATAACACAGGTTACGAGTTCCCCATACTCCGCCCAAAGTAACGGCAAAACCGAAGCAACTGCTAAGGCCGCCAAACGCTTGTCCAAGAAATGCCAACTATGTCGGGATTATGAGTATGCAATATTGGAAATGCACTCGACATGCAGTACCACCCGACGGGGTACAAGCAGTGTATACAACTTAGTTACACGACAGCTGCGCACTTGTCTGACCTTTAGCAACACATGTTCGACGACAGAACACAGAGAGAAATAGAGATACATATACGAACATGTACACAACAGCGCATGCACATATTCTACGCTGGGTTGATCGCAACAGAGCAGACGCTCCTGTCGACATTTTATTCCTGTCTACCGGTTGCACTCTTGTCGGTGGAAACAAAATCTAATATAGCCACCCTGGAACTAGAAGGTTTGTGGAGCTTTTAATCTAAAAGCTCCACGCACCCTCACTGTTTTCTGCAAGACCTACATATAACTGGGACGAAAGACTAATTATGACTTTTGCCTACTAGAAAACTCTGTTGACTTGCAGTTTTAAAAATAAAGTGAAAAATAACAAGTACAGTGATCAAATTGCTGTCCTAAAGCAATTGTATGATAAATATAATATCCGAATTGTCTCATTGCAACATTGCAACTTGTCTCATTGCAACCGAAAAGTCGGTGTTGGACAATGGCATGTTCCGGTGACTAATTTTGCTTTCGTTTATAATTGGTCGTTAGATCGCTATCTGTAATATTAGAGACAATTTGTTATTTTCGACAAGCAAATGCATCAGTTTTTATGCTAGCAGCTTTCTCTGGATTAAATAGGCTCTAGAGCTCTGTGTTGTTTGCGGCATTTTACTTAATATACGTTTCAGCCAATTAGAAAAAAAACACTTCAATCTCGGTGGGTTAGGATGGTATTTATTTAAAGCCCGGAGCTGCGGAACTGTTGCAGCCCCACGCAGCCAGCAGTACATGTGCTGGCTGTTTAAAAGGTAGTGTACGGGCTAAACTTAATGAAATGCCCACCTTGTTGTAATCACTAACACATTTTTTAATAATATGCAATCAACTTCGTACGGTTGTTTAAATAACATCCCGCATCGGTATCGTCAATCCTTTTAAAACAAACTAAAAATATACACTGTAGAATTTTAACGTTATGGCATAGTCTGACCATCCGCCAACCATTATACCATATGTCCGGGACAAATGAAGCTCCTTCATCGTCGTACGGGACAGTCCATTGCCGGAATTAGGAGGTCTGAAATCTATTCCAAATAAATGAAAATAACGTGTTAGTAAATAAACATAACATTTTTTCTAGATTTGATTTACTTGTGCGTTAGATCACCGCGAACGTGTTTTCTTTATTTACAAGTTAATTATATATGACGTGTTGAGATAATTCGATTGAGGTTCACATGTAGACGTGAACAGTACTAGACAGCTCAAAGTGTTTTTCGACTGAAAACCAAGAGTTTTCTTTTCTGGTGTACTCCCCGAGAAGCTCAATACATTTTCCTACCACTATTTTAGATATTTGATAGCAGCCTTGGCCTCGCAAATGCTGGAAAAACGCTCTCCACCAAGACTGTTCTTCAAATTTCTGAGCAGGAAGCAACCTTAGGGGGTCAGATCCGGGATAAAAGACCTTTTTTTGATCTGGGAGGTTTTGGGAATGCATGATGCAGATGCCCCACTAGCAGCCTGCGTGACTAGTGTAGAACTCAGTTATCCACTAAACCCGGGTTCCTCCCCACCCCCAGGCTCGGTACTACTTTGGCATTACTTCGAGGCCGTGGAATAGGCCTCTCTGCCGTTCTCCTCTACTCAGATCTATCTTTCTCAATTATCCCGCTTGTCTACTCACAGTTGGATAGGGTCTTGGAAATGCATAATGTACAAGCGCCACTGGCAGCTAGCAGCAGCTAGTGTGGGACTCGCACCCACTAAACCGATATCCTCCCCACCCCCCAAGGCCCGGGATGACATTGGCATTACTTCGACAACCCTGAGAGGGGAGTCTCGTGTTCTAGCGCTCTATGCACCTAGCCAATGCTTGCCGATCCTGGGGAGATGCGTCGAGATCCTGCGGAGGGCCTAGCTGCTGATGATGGTGTCGAGCTAACGTCGACCCTTTGTCCAATTCGTCTCGTGCTTCGTCATGAAGTCCACCTACGTACTGCAGAGTCTTTCCTCTCAGCTCGGGCGTCGCAGAGGCACGTACTCCCGCAAAGGGCTGCACAGTGCACGATCGTGTGTTTGACGTCGTCCGCGTCTCCGGAGGGGCAGAGAACGCAGATGTCAACCGAGGCCTTGCCGATGCGCATCATGTATGTCCTTCAACTCGATGAGCTGGGACGTGGCCGTGGACACGATGAGTCGCAAGGACATCTCACCATACATTCGCCGAATAATTTCGTCCTACCTTTCGGAAAATAGAGTGTCGGACGGCAGCCAGAAGTATAAGAGCTCCGTGGGCGTTCCTCAAGAGTCGGTCTTGGGGCCGATTGTGTGGAACCTAGCCTATGACGGGGTACTCAAGCTGCCGCACTTACCGGCGGGTGTCGAGACGGTAACCTATGCCGATGACTTGGCGCTGATTATCAACGCGGGAAACTGGAGTCCTGGAGTATACCGCTAATGAAGCCTTGAAGCTAGTGGCAGAATGGATGGAAGACCCTTTTCTAGGACTGGACCCGCACAAGACGGAATCATTGTGCCTTACAGGCAAGATGAAAACAAGGAACATCCGCCTGCGTCTGAACGATCATCCAGTCAAGCTTGCTCGGACAGCAAAGTACCTCGGAGTAGTGCTCGATAAAGGTCTCAATGGGTCGACAAATAAACGGGCCGAACGAGGAAAGGATGGCGATTTAGACTTGACAATGGCTAGATCAAGGACAATCGCCCGGTGGCATGCAGAATGGGTCGCAGTGCAGCCGGGAGCCCCTCGAAGGCCGCCCGCGGGGAGCTGGATTAGAGACTTCGTCCCTGACCTAAAGGCCGCCCGCGGGGAGCTGGATTAGACCACTTCGTCCCTGACCTGAAGGCATGGTATGACTGACACAACCACGATGATTTGTATTATAGTTACGGACACATGTGTTCACCGGACCACGGACAGTTCCAAGTACATTGTAAGAATTAACAAGCGAGTGTACGACTCTGCGCGTTTATGCAGATCAGGGGTGGACGGACAAATGTCGAACACACAGTTCTGCGCGGTGTCCGGCCCTCCGAGACGCCAGAGCCGCGGTTGTGCGGCACCGTGAGGGGGAAAAACCGATCAGGAGGTTGTAGCCCACATGCTGACATCGGCGAAGGCGTGGAGGGGTGCCTGTGCCTTCTTCTTTGGGGCTATCATGTCCTTACAAGGTAGTGAATAGAAAACTGCCAGGAAGCTCGTTTTAACGGTAGCCCCAGATTCCAGTCGAGACGGAGTGCCCGTGGGGTATAAAGGGACATCAAGGAAAATAAGCAGCAAAGGCCACAAACCCGCGTTGGGATTTAGGCAGGGGACAGCCAGGGACGCTCCTGACGATGATTCTCGGCGCAAACCCAGGTGGCGGAGCTGTGGAAGGCGTTAACGGTGACTGACGAGTCTGAGCTGCACCAAGGCAGACACGAGGCGCTTGATTGATGCTAGATTGGAGTAGAATGTAGGACTTGGTTGCAACACCGCTGCTATGGATTTGAAGCATTGCCCACGCAGTTACCGAAGCCTGGGGGTGGGAGGGGACGCTGGTTTTCCTGGTTTGCGAGTCTCTGACTAGTCACCATAGCGGGGCTGGCGTTTGTCCGTAAGGATTCCCGTAATCCCCCAAAGTAATGCTGAGAAGTTTCAGAAAACATGAATACGTGCATCAAACTCTACGATATCATTGTCGGACAGGGCGCGCAGATAAACTGTCAACAGCGCAACAAAGTGGCCACTGCAAGCCAGATCGGCGTTGAAATACGACTGGTGTGTCGCATCGGCCGGCCAAAGCAACAGTCGGGCACTCGACAATCAATGCCAAAAATGAAAAAGCATAAAAAAGGGACGTACGCAATGCACCGGGCCTCCGCATGAGGCCTGAGTTGGGCAGACGCAGCAGATTTATATCATAATCTGTTAAGCACAATGTGGCAAAACTGTAGTAAACAGATTACCGCATTGTTTATTCGTATAATAAAACTATTGGTACAAGAAGCTGCAGTTAAACCGCGCAGCCCCCGAGCCCGCCCTCACGTGCAGCCAGCAACAATTATAATAAATACGAATAGTGTGTGGAACCCGCGCAATTTAAACTGTCTTCATTCTACGGTCTGTCAGCAACAGCGACACCTCCATCATCATCAGCCACCAACAACACCGTCATAGCCTCCATACTAACACCGCGTAGCAATATGCCACCTACGTCACAGCACCCATAACATGCGCATACCAATCATCATCAGCTCAGCATCGGTTCACGGCATCACGTCTACAGCAGCTATACGAAATTCGCAGGATCAACTCAACTCGATGCCGAGAAACATGTGTACAAAATATTTGCAAAAATTGGAATGAAGGTGACATAAGTGCATTGCAGCGGGTGGAAGTTATTCTGTAAAGAACGAAAACCATTTCGAAGAATGTACAAATCTTTCGGTTTTTATGAATTTGTATCGGGACTTTTTGATCCGCCCCGTATGTTGAAAGCAACGTATTCAGTGGCGATGAACTTACGAAGCGGCCAATCAACAACGGAAGCCGGGGATAGATTCGAGACGGCCAAATCAACCAAATCCATCAATAACTAGTTCCCTGAGCCGTTTACCATGATGTTAGGTTTCCCCCAAGAACCGGCTCTAGGTTCATTACTTAGATACATGTTGCCCTCAGAAGAGTTGCACGCCTTTCTTACGGCATAGCTGTTTAATAAAAGCTATGTCGGTGACTGAGACACGCTAGCTGGCCTTGTTCGAAAGGATAATATGCAAACTCTTTGAGTACGGCCAATTAGTCAATACGATTAGCAGCTTTCTAGTGCCTTCCGGTGCTAATTAACTCAAATAAACCCTAAGTCGCTCTTTTCCGTACAGCTTGCTCCTCTACTCGTGTGATCAATTTGGCTTTGAATGTACTGGTATGATCGATTTGGTGTTAAATCGACTTGTATGATCGACTTGGCGTTAAATGGTTCTGCGCTTAATGTATCTCGCACCTGCGTTGGCCTTGTTGATTATGAGAGGGTGGGTGACCCGGGCTGATTACTCTATCCTGGTGGTTTAACGTAATGCTCCCCCGCCAGAGCTGGCGCTTATTTACTTCCGAGCCGCCGTCAACGCATGTGAACTGTCACGTGATCTCGCTCTGCTTGATCACCTATTCCAGAATGTTCCTTGCAGTTGATATTATTAGGGGCGAGGCCTGAAGAAACTAATGAATATATAAACAGCTTAATCTCACATTTGACGATTGGAAATAGCTTGATAACAAAATAAATTATTATTATCATTACTTTTTGATTCTCAGTTTTATTATTGTTTCTTTTTTGAGCGCACTTGTATTTAACTACCGCGAAATTTATACGACAGCATAAACATGTCCACATTGTGCAAACTCCTCAATATAGATAATTGTGTGCCTTCGAGTGTATTTGCAAGTAACCAATACATGATGTAAATTAGTTAAATAAAGAGCGAGTGTCTGTGGATAGCATGTTATGATAATCAGCGATTTTATTTTAAATGTATTAACTTAGCTTGCCCTGTAGCATTATCGTATCGAGCTGCCTCTCGTAACATCTAATACACGCGGTCCCATGTAACGTCTGTTAATAATATATTATTACATATTTTTAATAATATTTAATATGATTAAATTAATAAACCTAAGAGATCACAAATGAATAAAGATGAGGCAATGGTAATGTTGATTAGTATCCCCGGAATTTAAATCCGCATCTAACATTACCACGCAAGAGAACCTTGTTCTCAATAATGCTCTTGAGCATATTCACTATTATTAGATGTTACAAGAGACCGCTTACAGAAAGAACTGTAAATATTAACAAAAATATGTCTCTAAAAAAGGTGCGTGGCAACTTAAGTGTAATTCCAGATCTTAATCTTACCGTAATTAGACGAAATCTGGGTCGACAATTTGCTCTGGTTGCAGAGGACCCTCATGCTTAAAAGAGAAGGCCCCCGATAAGAGCACACGTGGCGAGCGTACAGAAAACGGTAGCCAATGCTGCATAGGAGGCACTGTTTGGCTTCTTTACCATTTTCAACAGATAATCCCTGTCTGAAGGTAAATATGCCTAAAACACATAGCAAATTGCTGTGTGTGACTTTTTTAGTACAGTGGCAACCACATTTTACACAGCGATAATATAATAATCATTGCAGCTGGTTGAAAGTTTATGTTATTGTTAATGGATTTAACAAGTTCAATTTGGCGTTTAACAATTACTGCATACAGCGTATGACACTTCAAAAAGTAAATTTTATTTTACAGATGAGAGTATGGGTACCCTTATTGGGTAGCACAAAGCAAAGGTAGACAAAACTGGAATTATGCTTCATCTCTCTCTCCCAAACAAAATATGGACTACTCACAACACTCGTTACACGGGTGCAACGTAGTTGTACAAAACCAATATCCGCAAGCTGGTCCCTAACATCAAGGACTGACTGTACCGGCCCGGTGGAGAGCTCACCTTCCACACCACCCAGGTTTTGAGGGGGCACGTCGACTTTCAGTCGTACCTATTCAGGATCGGGAAGGCCCCCAGCCCCACGTGCGTCCACTGCGGCAATAGACTCGAGGACACTCCAGAGCACACAGCTCTGGCGTGTCCCGCCTAGGCGAAACAGCGTCACCCCTTGAGGACTCTAAAGAAAACGCACATTTTTAATCTATGCGACGTCGTTCTGAAGATGACGGAATCTCTGGAACACTGGAACCTGGCAAGAGCGGGCCCTACGGCTCCCGGGGACAACTTTCGCCAGGAGTAAGAAGACTCGCCCCCTCTGACTGTTTGATGCATGCGTAAGTAGTTTCCAGTCAGTTGAAGGACGGGGACATGACTGGTTTTTAGTGGGTTGAAGCCCCACACTACCGGCCCACACTTGCAGGGATTTCCTGCTGTGGTGCCCGTGTGTGCAACCGCATTTTCCAGTTAGTCCTCTAAAAAAAAAAGTTGTACAAAACCATTGATTGTGTCAGATGGCTCGGCTACCATATTTCTGATGGACGACCGCAAAACCGTGCATGATAAAATTACAAGTCAAGGAAACAAATTAGGCTATTTGGGTACGTAATCCCGAACTTGGTTAGTCAATATACACACGGTAAAGTTTCGCGCGTTATAGCACTAACGTGTGCACCTTGCAATCTCTTACGCTCCTCAGCAGTGGCTCGCCATACTCGTGTAAGTTCTACGGGCGCCGACGTATGCATACACAAGAGTTTAATTCAGTCAAACAAACATTCCTTTTTATGTTGCTGCTTGCCCATTGGCGGGACAACGAAACGAACTCGCAAATTCGACGCGTCCGAGCTATCCATAAAAAGCACGTGGGGTGCGTACGCGCGTACAATCGATTTGCGGTGGCTGTAGCTGCGCGTATATTTGCTGTGTAAGTTAACCCTCCTGTCAATGACAGCTTACTGATTACTTTTATTATGCGGGCATAAGCGCTAGATATGGCGCATCTCCATTAATACCTTGCCTTGAGCAAATTAAATCAAAAACAGTGCTCTTCTAGGTGGCAACTTAGAAAGCATACTCTGACTCGGCATTTAAATACCTAATTCCAGAGCAGAACACGAAGGCTGCACTATCGGAAGTCCGCAAATCTTAAGCCAAAAAAGCCAACGTTTCGTGAGAGTGCCTTTGCTCGAAATGTTACCTGAAAACGACACTCAGCACATCCGGTCTTTCTTTCCTTGTCATTGTCACTTTTAACTTGAAGGCATTTAAAGCGAGAGTTTGACTTAAATACCATAATCAGAGGGAAGCGCCAGAATCGTCAGCAAGCAGAAACGCATTACTAGCACTTTATTAAGAAGTTGGCTTTAATGACGTCAAGGGCTCTAAAGTTCTTCTTACATCAATAAGGCCAAAGTATTTATATTCCATGCGAGTCTGTTGGCTCTATGAGAGCGACACGGATGCGGTACAGTCATAGAGTTACTTCTACAGGCAAGATGCTGAAATAAACATCCCTCTCAGGCCTGGTTAGTTGTAGCTGGTGATAACTAGAACTATCAAATAGCAAGCATCTCAATACGAGAATATTACTCTGAGAGAGCAACAGCTTTCTACCAAGTGCACTTGTTCACTGTGATAACGTAGTTCATGTGCCGAGCAACGCTATTAATAACAATCAACTGACATTGTCGCCTTCTGGGTACCAAGTCGCCTGATCGAAAGTTAATGCTTCCGCATCTTATTATCGAGAACATTCTGATTGACCCTCATAAATACGCTAAAAACTTATTCAGCGTTCTTTCAGACGGTATACCGCGGTACACGTCTAAAATGGCGCTGAAGAAGATCTTCTGCAAATGAGTTACAAAATAGATCAAGTACGTGGTCCACCAGACCCTTCCGCCAGAGCAATTCGGTTTTCGAAGAAATCGGAGAACGCGTGATGCAATCCATGTGCTTCCGTCTGAGATAGAGCTCAAGTGACGGCATTGCAACGGGCGTCTGTTTACGTTTAGCGTTGTTTTGCGATCTCCTATCGCGAGAGACCATCGTATAGCCAAGCTACTCTGTGGACGAGACGGGAAGGGCTCCGACTCGGACGCAAAGTTCCCGAGTTTAAATCACGCGCGTGTCGTTTTCTTTCATTGTATTGATTATATTTTGTGTTTTACTTAGTTGAAATTGTCAACTAAATACTTATCGATTAATACACTCGCAAGCGGCGAATCCGTCAGAAGGGCGTGCAAGTTGCGAAACGAAGGCCGCAATGACCGATGACCTCTTTAGTGCTTCAAGAAAGCTAGGAATCCGCCAGGGCAGATCAACCAACAGGTGGTACGCGCTCGTACGGGCCACGCCTCCCGTGACGCACAACCTACAGTCCTAGACATCCATCAGAGTTGCCGGCAGCCCGTGCAAGTCGGAGGCCTGGACACGTCTTCCGGTGTGTCTTCGGTGCCAACGGCCGGGTCACCGAGCGGATTCATGCAAGGTTGATCAGCCGACTAGCCGCCTGTGCCGTCGCTGCGCTTCCCCTGACCACACGGTGGTCCGGGGGTGTACTGCCGACACTCGACACTGCTTTGTGTGTGCGAAACCTGGCCATAGATCGGACAGCATGAACTGCCCCGCCTACCGGGCTCAGGTACAGCAGGCACGCAAACAAGCCTCGCAGACGGCGCCTCTCAGTGGTGCAGATGCGGCCAAATCATCGGCAGACACTGAAGGGGACACCCGGGCGCGCTTTTCTGACCCAGTTGCTCCTGAACAAGGTAAGCGCAAATCACGAGCGTCCCGCTAAAGAACAGTGGTAGCGGCCGACAACGGAGGCGCCAAGTGGCATGCAGTTGGGTCTCCTAAATAATTATAATGATTCCCATTTTACAAGTTAATCTTAACCGATGCTGAGCTGCTCACGACGTCCTCGACGCATATGTCCAGCGCCATCACATCGCAGTCTGCATCCTGTCTGAACCTAATAAGAAAATTGCAACCAGTCAAAATACTAACATAACGGATACTCACAGTGATACATCTATCTGGTAGACAGGGCCGGCCCCACACCTGGCCAACTCCGGGACAGCCACCAGAAGGGGCTTCACACGGATTGAGCTGGCCGATCCGGCCTTAGTCATTTATAGCTGCTACTTTTCACCTAATAAGCAGTTTGAACTTTTCGGTGGGTGCGAGTGAGCGCGGAGACCAATAGAGAGCGAGAAAGAGAGAGCGCGAGAGTGTTCAATGCATTGACAGCAACAACTAGGATTAACAGACTGATGGCGATGACGACAGCGACTACAACAACAGCAGCAGCAACACACATTAATGAGAGCAGAAACGAGGAAGGAGCCGCGGACAACATCAAAACCCTCTGCAAGTTGAGGCGACCTTGCACGGCCTAGCATGGTGGCGTTGCTGTCTTCGACGGCCGGGAGGCCTACTTCGACGAGCTAGCGGCCTCCATGAGAGACCACCTAAAACAGGCCACTCTAGTCGCAGGCGATTTTAACGCCCATCACACTGCTTGGGGGGCACTGGACAGCAACAAGGGCTGCTCCCTCTTGGACTGGTTGGCTGAGCAGGGCCTTCCGTTGCTCAGCAAGGGGAATAACCCGACGTTTTAAGGACGCTTGCAAACCTCATACCAGCATATTACGCTCGCTAACGATGCTGCCATAACCCTTGTACAATCATGGAAGGTCCAGATAGACGAAGAGTCCTTAGGCGATCATCGGTATCTAAGCTTTTCACTAGCCAGTGCCGCCAGGCCCGGGCCTCCCGGTCGGCGCGCCTGGCAGATGAGGGAGTGGATAAGAGGACATTGACCTCTACTCTGCACAACCGTCCTGCGCGACTAAGAGACGTTGACGCCGATGAAAGTCACATTGGCGACGCGCTTGCACTCGCTTTTCGGGCGGCGGGAGGACGCCTCCAAGGCGCTCGCCGAAGCCCTGGTGGAACCAGAGAATCAAAGAAGCCCGCCGGGCCTGCATTCGCGCGAACCGCGCAGCCACACGGGCGCGCTTGTAGATTGCTCGTCGCACGCGAAGGGGGACGGCACTCGAGTCCCCCTGAAAGTCACAACTTCCAGACTCAAGAGGCCCTTATCGACACATACCGGCGGCGCTGTCGCGAGCTTAGGAGGCTCATCTTCAAATCAAAGGCAGAACCCTAGGTAAGTCGATCCAGATTGATCCGTGAGAGCTTCCATACAAAATAGTAATGGGCCGCCTTAGAGTTCCCCCTCCCCCACTCCCCGCACAGGTGATTTGTGCCCTAGACTCTTGCCTTTTTCCTTCACAAAAACCCGGAGCCCCCGCGTATACCACGTCGACTTGGACCAGATTCCCCCGGTGGCCGATGAGGAGATACTAAAGAGAGGGGATACCCCGGAGATCGTAAAACTCATGGCGACAAATCACCTTAAGGTAATGGCTTATTTGGTTACACGCTTTCTACGAGAGAGGCGCTTCCCTAAGAGGTGGAAGGCCTTCCGCCTTGCACTCGTCCCTAAGACTATATCGGGCCCGGAGACTCCACCCTCGTACAGACCAATTTGCCTCCTTGACGCGGCGGCCAAGTCAGTGGAATACGTGACCCTGGACAGACTTAACGCAGCGCTTGAAAAAAGGAGTGGTTTCTCCGACACCCAATACCGGTTTTGGTGAGGCCGTTCCACCCTCCACGCAATCTAGCACATCCTCCAACACGCGGGGCAAGAGGCAACCGCGTCGCGCGGGACACGTAACTTTGTTCTGCTTATTTTGTTGGACGTCAAGAACGCATTTAATATGATAAACTGGGCGAACGCACACCCATAAGGTTAAAGCGGGGGTCCCGCAGGGCTTCGTCATCGGCACGGTTCTTTGGAACATCGCCTACGACAGAGTCCTGCGCAACGACTGCATACGCTGACGATCTGGCAATGCTGGTGACCGCACGGCAGGAAACATCGTTAGAGGTGACGGCGAACCTCGTTCTGGACATAACCAAAAAATTGATGATATCGAATCATCTGGAACTCGCCCCGCGCCCCCGAAAACGGGCGCGCTTTATCTGACGGGCCGTAAGAAAACCTGCGGAATCAACCTAGAGGTGGCAGGCCATCCCATTACCGTGAAGAAACAGGCAACAAACCTACGTGTGCAGCTGGAAGGGGGGCGGAGATGCGCGTCGCCGACTGCTAGCGGCCATAGCAGAATCCACAGCCTTGTACGGGGCCCCGGTTTGGACCGACCTTGACATACGAACCCAACGTAACCACCGGGCCCTCCGTGCCACCCAGCGCACATGGCTATGCGCGTCAGCAGAGCCTACAGAACCGTTAGTACCGACTTCCTAGTGGTGGTATCGCGTCAACTCCCGTTGGACTTACTCGCGAACAAGCGGGCCAAGCAGAGGCTGGATGGTAATCTCACTTGGACTCAGGTGAGGGATTCGACCCCCCACGACTGGGCCTCCACGTGGGTTAACCCACCTCATGACGAAATGCGGGGTATGTGGACCCGCAGCCTTATCCCGGAGTTACAAGCCTGGTACGGAGGCTCGCGACCGGGGCCGCTTACGTACTTCGCCACCCAGGCTCTGACGGGTCATGGCCTGTTCCAGGTCTACATGCAGAGAATAGGAAAATCAAAGACGGTCGTCTGCGTCCGGTGTGACTCCGGTCTGCCGGACACGGTAGATCACACAGTCGCCGACTGTCCTTCCCTGTCTCGACATCGCCACAACTCAGGCTACGTAGAGGCTGGACAGGGAACGGCGGAGATCGTGTCTCGCATGAACTCCGCCGCCGCTGACTGGATGGACGGAATCCGAAATCTCGACTCGATCATGAGAGAGAAGACGCAACAGGACAAGGCCCGGAGGACCAGACTGGCACGGGGATCAGTCCGAGCCCTCCCCGGCTCAGTCCCTAAAAACACAGGTAAGGGTTGAGTACGAGGCTCCCCCGTCCTGGTTTTGAAGTACTGCTTTACAATTCCGAGCCGGGACGGGGTTTTTAGTGGGTATTACACGCGGACAGGATTGGGTCATATACTCTCCGCCAGTGTTGGGCCCCACACTGCTCGCCATTAACACCGGCGGGCATGCGTAAAAGCATTTTCCCCTCTTAAAAAAGCTAAATGTGGAAACCCCACAAGGCGGCTCATTGAGCTGTGTCTCCCTCACTCTCCTGCTTGCTGATTTTGTCGGTTATATTCAACAAAAGTTTCAGAAGACCACAGTTGTCATGTACGCAGATGACATAGTGGTCGCTCATCATGATCTAGGTGCCATCAAGCGTATCACTTCCCTGGCGAAAGTGCTCCATGTTTCAGGTGGCTGGAAATAAACGCCATAAAGGCCAAGGCTTGAAATTCAGAAGAGAAGGCCGATTGGCTGCTAACGACGTTATACGTTGTGGCGGCCAATCTTTGGAATCCAAACTCTTTGCGGTATCTGGGGCTTCGGCTTTATTACACTGGGACGACCTTCACTGCTTACATTGTCGAGACAGTGCGCACAGTTCTAATTTCTCTTTATGAAGAGGTAGGCGACGTCTGTCCCAACGGCAGTGGCACTCTTCTACCTTAAGATTGTCCCAAAGCTGATCTATGGTTTTGGAACACCTCACTTGGGCAAACTTTGGTTTGTTTAAGATGCGTTTTACAATGCACAGGAAGCAAGTAATTTGCCTGACAATGCGGACAAGGAGCCGCTTTGTGTACCCATAATATGATTGCGCACCGGTTGTTGAAATACTTCGTTTGAGGTTGAAGAGGCCGCGAACAATACCATTGAATGGGAAAAGAAAGTTGAACAAGTCCGACGAGAGGTTATACCTGGATATTTTCAGTGCCTCTCGCCTCTGGTCTGGTCTTGCATGTGACTGTCGCCACGTCTACACCAGATGCATAGTGCACGGCTACCATTATCTGGTATGTTCAAACACGAGCTTCCACGAAGAGTACACAGAGTGAATCTTTTGATTGAGCTCTCAGGTGTGTACGAAGTTTCATGCGTCGCCCTGCCTGGCCCTTGAGAAGAGATCACTGCACTGCCACTCTTGAATAACATGCCGCGAGCAGCTGACTGTATAATTGTATAATCTATACACTTATCTATGTTATATGCGTACTCGATATGAGTGAAATAAATAAGATGATTATGATGAGAAGTGCGCTAAGTAGAGTGAGCATTTGTAGCCTGCCCCTGCTGCTTCGAGACAAGGACACCGGCCGTAATTTCAAAACCTGATTTGAAATCAATAAAGACTGCAACTATAGAAAGGTTTTTCCGGTTTGATGAGATACTGACTTGCTTGAAAGGTTTTTACAGGCTACCACATGGATGAAATGTATTAACTTATAAACGTCAATCATGAAATATTTCTTAACTGTATGTAATTTTAGTAGCACTCACCATTTCCATCCAAAATATGGGAAAAATGATTTTCGGGACCTTTTCTGTTTTCAAAGGTATCAGCCTTAAATTAATCTGAGCCCGTATTCTCTTGTCCACGGTCATGCCCGATCTCTAGAACGATAAATTGCAGGGATATTATGACATGCTTGATGTCCTTAGCTTAAAATCAATGATTTTAACTAAAGATAAAAGCATCAGGTGTTTCTACGGTAGAGATGTAGTAACACATAAGGCACTACTTTTAGTTGTATGCTAATTTAAAGTGAAAAATACGATCGATTTAGACCATTAAATCTTGTACCTCAAGCCAACCTCTTAAAATTGGGGGTTGTCGTTAATCCAACAGGATATAAAAGAATTTGCACGGAGCCTACAAGTGATCACTGTGGCCGTTTAGTGAATCCATGGCGGCAGTTGGTTTTATAGTAAAACGTCCACCGTTTATATTTTAATAATTGTTAATTGCCTCTAGCCCTTCGCCAGACCGAACGTGCGACGTTTGTACAATGGCGTGTCTTCAAAGTCCTACGGCATTTAACCCACGAGAACTAGTGTTGGTATAAGAATAGTGGTACTAAGCGTGCGTATGCTCGTACTATGTTAGTGCGACTGCAGGCTGGGCTTTCTGTGCAACAAACATGCACAAGTTATTAGAAAAACGTTTTAGGGAAAGTTGTGGAGTTGTGGAATATTGCATGCCAGATTCCACAACTGGGCTCCAGGACTAAATACCGAAGGAACATTAGCTGCCGTATTAGTTTTCAATCCGACCATGTAGATTGGATTGTTAATTAACTGCAAAAGCATTTTCAGTATTTGTCCTTGCTCTTGCTAGTATCTTGTTTTTAACCTGTTCAGAGCTTATTAATTTAAACGCGCTGTGTCTGCTTCCTACCCTAGGAAGGTTACAACAAGTAAGCGATCTGAGGCAAATATTCTTACGGCTAGTAATAATCTGCTGGGGCCTCATAACGCTGTTTGCGTTGACATCACTAGACCTCTTAAAGGAAAAGTTGAAGAATCTTGAGATGAAATGTTACTGGGACTAATCGAGTCAGAGCAAAGAGCGTCTGAACTAGCACAGTTGTGACTAAGTAATTCTAACTTTTGCCGGAATCGATTTTTCGGCAAAAGTTTGAATTATAGAAGTTTCGTACCGTATTCTACATTCGACAGATATCTTGGCTTTTTAAAATTCCAACACGCACTGCATGCTTAGCAAAAACATCAGAATATTTCATTTGAAACCTGGTTGTGCGATTGTCTATCAAGCCCATCTCGTGACGCTACCGTTCAACTGAGTTGTAGAATTATATGTCATTTTCAACTTGGCACGGCGCTTCGATCAGTTCAACCGCAACTGTCAACTCGTTCTAGAGTATGCATACGTAATCACGTCGCTTCCCCATTTACGGGTTCCACCCCAAACTGTGACACCGGACCGGGTTCCATCTTTGTGATGAATGTAGCTGTATATATTATGACTATCTACAGCTTCAATATTATTATTTGCACCAATTTACCAAAAAACAAAAAACGTCGATCAGTGCCAGCCATTTGAGTCTTGAGTCAATGATATCTCCTGGACATATACAACATATACAACAGGTTCTATATACAACAGGCATATACAACAGGTTCTATATATTTTCAAGATTAGCAAAAATAAATGCCTTTTGGGAGGCTTAATGTAAGTGTGTTATTTCATTTAATTGACAATCATATATTAATACCGAATAATTTATTTAAAACAATCATTTATTACTCAAGTTGAATGTATGTTACATATTAATTTGCCGGAGGATTGGTGGATTCCGGCAATGCAATAGATGATAGGTTGAACAAGTTGTTCCACAGTGCCGACAGGTGCACTGCTCGTTTGCCTCATAGAAACCAACTTTCGTGCACACTGCATGATTGAAACCGTGCATTGCATGACGCATAATGAGGAAGCGAGTTTCGTATTGGGCATTCCTCTACGAGTTGTTCATCATAGCTTGCGTCCGATAGAAATCCATGTCCACTTGAAAGATCTTAGCTTCCCACTTTAGTAAGTGCTCTTGATAATCGTGAGTTAGCCGCACATTAAAGCGGTGCTGAAGGTCTTTTGTGAAAAGTGGGGTACCCGCAGCCAAATACACCAATCGGTTGCGGCTGCCATAACCCGCCTAATATATATTGCTTTTAGGCGGTCGAGTTCGTCAAAACTTGAAGCTCTGAGATGCTCCCAAATAAGTTCGATTCCATTGCTTGCTGTTGGGCAACTATCAGGTCAAATAATTTTAAAGCCGTCCTTTAGTGAGAGGAGTTGCGGATTCTAGTTGAGTGAATGGCAGTCAGCGCCTTACGGACCCTTTTCCTCTATATGTCTGGAGAATGAGGTGCCGCTGGGCATAAATTCCAAGCCCAAACATGAAAAATAATTGACAAATTCAACTATTTTTCCAGTTTTTTTTCCAGGGTAGGTTGGCCGCGAAGCTTTATGATATCAACTTTTGCGAGGCGTCCTCTACGACGGAACTTCATTGCTTTTGTCTTTAAAACATATCTCCCAGTAAAGTATCTGCCGCAAACTTTGCAAGAGTAACCAACGCTTGCTGTATGTGGAAGCGACTTTCAAAGTAGATTGCAATATCGTCAGCGTATTGGATGAGTTGCACTGACGGATGCTTCTTCACAATCGCCGGCAGCTCACTGACAATTATAGAAAACCGGACTGGACTAAGGTTATCGCCCTGAGCAACACCTGGTGTCTGTCTAAATTTGAGATGTTCGGCAACGTCGTCGTCCAATATCACATAAATTCTCCTGATGTTTATTCACGCGATTTCACAATGCTTAAGTTCTCGTAAATAAAAATATATAAAATGTGTATTAGCACCAACATTATCTATTTCATACTTTAACATGTCTCACTTCATACAAAACTTACAATTGAAGTCGCTAAAACTTCTCCCGTTCACATACATGACACTTCAACGTATTGACGGGTAACTAGTTTTAAGAGAATTTTTACCCAGTTCTTCACCTCACGTTTAAATAATCTGACTAAGGTGAGCACACGAATTTCTTTGGAAAGTTCGGTCCAGATAGTTGGCAGGGTGTACGCGAGAGCATGACGAGCGGACTGCTTTAGAGCTACTGGCCTCACAATTCTTGAATCTTGAAATGAAAACACTTACGAACCGAATCGCTGCGGCGCAAGTTAAATACTGCCTTGAGGGTATCTTTCTGAATGACTTCGGCCCTATGAGTTAAACCTTTATTATAAACTCCCCAAATAGAAATACCACAACAAAGAATTGGCATTAAAAGCATTTTATACACCATAAGAAGACCCTCGACAGGCACTCCTAGTTCTCGGAGAAGACGAATAGATGAAATTACCGCATATCATTTAGGCGTAATAACATATAGTGAATATGCCATCTAAGCGTCTCAAGTAAAGTTAAGCCCAGACATTTGATAGTAGGGAAGAGTGTCATCTCTTGATTATACCCATTAAGTTCCACGTCTCTGTGTTCTCCTAAGCCGCCATCTTCCGTGACGGGGAACCCTTGCAAGCGTATTCGGGCGAGTCGCCTTTTTACCTCGAGGACTTCTTTTGCTGTTTAAGCCCCAACTTCCCAGCCGCTGGTTGTTTCGCAGATGAAATGAATGAAATCCTTCATGCTGGTTCTCGGCATGTTTAGAGGAAGATTTCTCAATCTCGGGTCGTTTCGCTGCCAGCGGCACGTCACTTTGCTTAAACCCAGTGCCCTTGCTTGCTCTAGGGCAGGGCAAACGAACATCGTATGGATCGCATCGTCCCGTGCGCCTTGTGTGCAGTGGATGCAGCTCCCCGATTGGGTAACTACGTTGAAATTGTCCAGGTAGGCCTGGAAATCTCTATTAAAGTTATGACCTGGGTCATGAAAAAGTCCATGTCGCCTCCCAGGCGATCCATCTACTTTTTAATGTCCGGCACTAAATCCAGGACCTTGGATCCGGACTCTCCCTGCAGCAATTCTGTCCACTTTCGTTGCCACTCGGAAAGCGTAGCTTCGGGCTCCGCCTCTTTTAAGCGCTGTGGTCCTTTTTCCTACAATCTGCGCCGTTCCTTAACTACAAGATCCCATGGAAGAGCTGGGTTTTTAGTTCTTGCTGTGGCTGTTGCCGGGGTGAACCAGACTGAGAAAATGGCTATCGATACTGCCACTGACATCACAAGTCTCCTCCGATCCGCTCGCTTGGGTCCGTGGATGTTCGGTAAGATCTTCGCAATGTCGTTTGCTGCTTTCATTGCTTTTGTCGTGGCAATCAACGTGTTTATTTCCCCTGAGCCCTCTGTCCAGGTAGACCCCCAGGTACCGAGCATGCTTGACTGTCTTGATGCTCTTGTCTTCCAGCGTAAGGTTTACCGGGTCGACTGCGACGCGGCCGGTGAGCAAACCGCCTCGCTCTTCTCCGGCGCCAATTCGAGCTGAACGCTTGCCATCCATTCGTTAATCGCCTGCAGGGCCTTGTTGGCATTCAGTTCAAGCTGGACACTCGACCTGACTTCGACGACTACTGCTTCCTCCTGAGGGTTTTTAGGATGACCTTCCATGGAAGACTGTTAAACGCGTTTCTCACGTCCAAGATCGCAGCGATCTGCTGGCGCGTCCTTCTTATTGAACTGTGTAGCAGTTCTGCCTTTGCCACGACTCTGTGAATTGCTGTGTGGACGGATCTATTTTTTCGGAACCCATATTGGGTCCCTGACAATAGTCCGAAATCTTCAGCAAAAGAGCTCCTCGATAATCCTCTCGAAAGCCTTGGCAAGCGTGTTAATAAGGCAAATAGGTCCGTACCTACCGTTAACTTTCGGGATTAGCACTTCCTCCGCAGCCTTTCATAAAGACGGGAGTTTTCCTCTCCAAAGAATCGCAGTGGCCACGCCAGCGACAACCGCAGGGAATTCTTCGAAAGCACTCTGACGGCCTCCGCCGGGATGTCATCTGGTCCTGGGGACTCACAAGTCCTGATGCGATCGGCCGCCTGGAGAACTTCCTGCACCGAGACCGGAGGTACATCGTCCTCTGCTGGATCGTATCCTCTGGGATTGGAAATATTCTCTACAAAAGGTCTTATGGTAGGGGAAGAGCCTCGTTAAGGCGTCCTTTCGTTCTTATTCCGGCATATTCAGCTTTGGTGTCTTCTTCATTTGGACCCGCACCATCTTGTACGGTCGGTCCTAGGGACTGTCGTCGATCTCTGCCAGGAAGTTTTTCCAACATTTCCTTTTACTGTCAGCGATTGCTCGTTTCAGTTTCGCCGCACACTGTCTGTATGCAATAAGATTATCACCCGTGGGTCTCCCATTTGCTCTCATGCTTCAGGGCGTCTTTGAGCTTTCATGAGTCCTTTTCGGCGGGTCTTGATTTCGTCGTTCCACTAATGTTTTGGCTGAACGGATCGCTCCCTCACAAAGTGGGTCGGCAAGTCAGAGGCCACCGCACAGACCTTAAGCAGTGTATGGTGTAGACTCTCTGGCGTTGTTGGTGTGCTGCCTTTTTGGATTGCCTTTTTAAGTGCTTTTTGCGTCACTTCATCATCATTCATTCTTGATTTTAAAGCATGTGCGTCTTGGGGGCGGAGTTGCCGCAATCAGTGTGTCCTTGGTAATCGAGAATTCAATGCAGTGATTATCACTGAGATACCTCGCTCACAAGGACCCTCCAACCGAAGATTGCTTTCACCACATTTTGCTTCATATTGTCAGATCGACGTGGACCTCCTGTGTGGTGTCGTGTCTTAATCGCTGGAGCGTTGATTCGTTACCGTCAGATTGCTGGCTGCCACCCAGTCGAGTAGCAGACCACCGCTGTAGTCTCTTCGTGCTGATCCTCATGTCTCGGATGCCGCATTAAGGTCTCCCGTGAGAATGATTCTCTTGGGCGCCGTCGGTTCGCGCATGGAGGCGGTCAGCTCGTCAAGTATCACTTCGACTGCCGTGTTGTCGGAGCTTCCTCATAATGGCCTCCGCAAAGTACTCTGAGTAGGAAGCACGAGTTAATATACCTCTATGGTTCCAGGTTAGAATCCTGTGTATGCACATCTTACACATTATCTATTAATATCTTCTCGGTCGAATTTTATAACTTGCACATCTCTAACCGACGACAATAGAAAGCTGGTCTGCTTAGAAAATGTACACACAGAAACAACAAGTAAATGTACATATTGCATATTAAATTGTTACTCTAGAACACAAAATGGCATGGCAAAACTCACCGCATGGACGTCAATATAGGAACTGTGCCTTTTTGCATCGGGATGTAATCCGCTGACGGAATGTCGCAGCGAAGGATCTCCGTTAAGAAAATGAGGCTGACTCAACACAACTGGCACCGTAAGCCTGGCCTCCCTAAAGCTTACGTACGTATTCCGCAGGCTAGCGTCAAACGTCCCTTTAAGGTGCGTTGGATTCGGGCAAAGACACCTATACGGAGATAAAGTGCAGTCACTTTGTGGTAATCGAGGAGTTTCGCCTTTTAAAAAGACCGTGAGTAATGTATGAATATTATACCCTGAATATGAAATGACACTCATTTGAATCTGCCTAGAGTTATTCACTATCTACTTGGCAGAAAAAAGAGTCATCATGCGATTGCATGTAGAGCGTACTTATCCATTTCGGGGTCTCCGGTCTCATTGAACAGGTCACTGCCTCCTCTGAAGCGAGCGATTGGTTCACCCATTATAAAAAACCGTTTTTCAATATGCAGAGGCCACGGTTTATAAAGGTTAGGACGAAATAAGTATACCTCCGTTGGTGGTTTTTCAAACGCTGGAAAGAAATCACCATCTGCAGGAAAAATGATATCAATAAGGCACCGCTTAGATTTATTTGTAAATTCGTTTACTAGTGTGTTCAGTTGTTATGACAGCTATCAGTATGCGTTTCCTATTAAGTGTACTGAATACGGTACCACTAGCGCATGCATGGCTGTTTAAAGCAAGTGAATGATTATATTAGCTGTAACTAGAATTTTGCAATTACCAATTGCCGCATTTACATTCCTTTAGTATATTGATTCCCATTTGCAACTGAAACGTCATTAAGATATGGTCTAAGCATTTATATTTGTGTCCGAAGATAACCTACCTGTACCCTTTCTTTTGTTACAACGTTCTCCATATCCCCTAATAACCCTAAAAATTGTACGAGATCAGCAAAGTTAGTTATTTTTTTAGCGAATAAATATCACAACTATTTGTTGCTAATATGTTAGGCTGATTGGGCCACCAGAACTCAACAGTCACACTTGCACCTTACGACACGCCACAGGTCCTTAAATGCGCTAAGCCACGGTAGCGAGGGTGATACTTATGGCATACCTAATATCAAGTCAATTCAAAAGCACCTTTATTCCAGAGCTATACGTATTACTTATAGGTATTATCACTTTGAAAAATTGCCTCAGTAAAGCGAAACGAGAATTGTCGTTGAAATCGTTGTAGATGCCTTATTGTCATTCTAGGATACTTATTACTTTGGATGGTAAGCCAGGACTACTTACTCCTGATCAAAGTGCCGCAGAATGTAGTTGACCCTGCTTGTATCGGTGTACACCACCAGATAGTCCCGTAGGGTTGTATCGTTTTGTTTTGCGAAAAATTGATATCTTCCCGTATGATCAATTGGCAATCCATAAAAGATGTTTGCGGTTACATCGGGATCGGGGTAGCTGTGGCAATGCAACAAAAAAAGAGCATGCGTTATTCTCCCAGAAGTTCTCACTTGCTTCTTATTATGAATTGTTGCTTATTAACAAATTGCTTTACCAAACTAATATATATATATATATATATATATATATCCATTATTAAGCATTCTTTTAATGCAGAGGTCAGTGACGACAAGCGTAGCCTAAATAGCTAGTGCATAACACCCCCCCTGCTTTTTTTGTCAATCCACCGGGCTCGTGTTTATTGCATGCATTTTAAGTTTCTCCTTGAGAAAAGCGCACAGTTGTGTTTTATGTAAGCGTTCTTCTACGTTACCGGAGCGTACAATTTCAAAACACGACCACTTTTCTCTATCAATGGTTTTACCCTTTTATCTGCTCTAATCTAAAAATTCTGCCACGTACTAATCAGGTGGCTCTGTCGGTTCGACACTTCACGTGTCTGTCAAAAAAGTATGTCATATGGCTATTCGTATGGCCACGGAGACCACGGCAGAGAAAGCGGCGTCGGAATAGCTACAACACCTTCGCAACTGGATTTGTGCAACTGGATACTCCGTGTGTTTGTTGTAAGACGTGCCTCTGCCAATTTAAAACTATGGTTGCCAGGTGTGAAATCCTCCAAGGCTGAGTGATCTTGAAATTCTATAAAGAATGCAGCGTTGCTTTCGAAGAAGGGCTGAGAAGCTGTATTGGATGAATTGGTATACCCTCAAGCTGACATAAGACAGCTGCGCCGCTCGATTAGAAACAAAGATCTGTTTGACGTAATGCTTAAGGTACAAGCAACGTCGAGTCGAGCAAGGTTTGTCATTCGGCCTTGGTGACCCAGACTACCGATGCTAAAGTGTCACAGGTGTATTCACGGAGACTTGTGAAGCAGTTGAACGAATGAAAACTTAAATACTGTCAAAGCAAATTCGTACAGCAATCAAAATATATTGTGTACATGCTGTGAATGCTTTTATACCGCCTTTTGTGATAAATAAAAGAGCGTTTTTTTTATCGACGTTCACTTATCGTCTGCGTCCTCTCAAATAGCAGCTTGCTGGTTTCTTGGCTTGGTAGTTTGGTGGCAAATAATTTTATTGGCGATTGATTGCTCAAACCAAAGACCGGCCATTTTCAAATTGAGTTTGTGGTTTGTAGTTTAAAACTGAGAGAAAAACAACTTCTTTAAAAATTGTTTTTTTTTATCTCTAGTTAAAAAATGAGTGAGTAAAGCTCAATTAGCAGTGGCCCAAAACAAAAGTGGTTCAAAGAAGACTATAGTGCATTGTTTAATGTTTTAAAATAAATAGTCTTATATATATGTATGTATATATATATTTATATATATATATATATATATATATATATATATATGTAAGGGCCTGAACGGGTTACTAGGAGGAAAACACGAATATTGACCGACACTGGTGGGTTTTTTATTATTGTCCGACTTCTCCACGACGCCGGTACAGCACCGCCACTCCGGCCTGTCTCACCACACAGCGATCCCTCCACGACCGCGTCTGGACAACGTCTATCTTTACTCACTGTAGTGTCGTCTGTTCTCCTAACGGCAACAGCTTAGGTTACAGTAACAATGGCACGTCGGTGCTGCTGCCGCTGCTGCTTCCCCTCCCCTCTCCGCTAACGCTTATTGAATCAATGTGTGCCGGTACTAGCAGACATCGCTAAGCAATATCTCTCTATACCTTCATCTCCGCTTACAATAACAATCTACGACGAGTGTTCATGATCACCCGGCGGGTCTCACCCCATGACCATCCGCCGATCTCCTTTGCAATCTCAAACAGCCGGATCCATTCGTCGGCTGAGACGCCATCGCTCGCCGGGAAGGTCTCCACTTGGCCGCTGACGTCGCTGGCCGTCTCGATCCGCATACGTTCGGTTCCGTCTCCTTCTTCATTGTCAACTGGGCTACTATAGCCTGCGTAGCATCTGCCATCGCCTTCATCGAGCTCATCATTTCGGCCAGCATCTCCATAGTTACCGGCGTTCCGCCGCCGTTCCACGCCATTTTTTTTACACAGTCACTGTCACCAACCCCAGTTTTTGCTGCCACTGCCACTCTGCGCGCGCGCTCGTTTCTTCTGCGACACGCGAGGATCTGTACTCACGTCGACTCAACTTCACCGCAGCAGCAACAACCTAAGCAGCGACTCCGTATGCAGCACAACACTCAGTCCTGTTTAGCACGATTCCACCGCGCACCAACCGCGCCACCATGCTACTCTTCGCCGTGAACTCGACACCCTCTGTGCCTCTCAGTCAACCGGTTCGTGTAACCCCCTTGAAAACCCCACTTCTGAATTGTCAGGGGCCTGAACGGGTTACTAGGGGGAAAACACGAATATTGACCGACACTGGTGTGAGTTTTATTAATGTCCGACTTCTCTACGACGCCGGTACAGCACCGCCACTCCGGCCTGTCTCACCACACAGCGATCCCTCCTCGACCGCGTCTCGACAACGTCTCTCGATCACTGTAGTGTCGTCAGCTCTCCTAACGGCAACAGCTTAGGTTACAGTAACAACTGCACGTCGGTGCTGCCGCCGCTGCTGCTGCTTCCCCTCCCCGCTAACGCTTATTGAATCTATGTGCGCCGGTACTAGCAGACGTCGCTAAGACCTATCTCTCTATACCAGATCTCCGCTTACAATAACAATCTACAGCCTTACACTTCGAAGATGTGTTTGAAGTCGTCTTCTTCTCCTAAATAGCAGAGAATGCATGCTGCCGACGAGGCACCTACGATGCGATGCAGTTTCTTTTCTGGAGGTGCCGTGGCCTATCAAAAATTGGGTCAGAGGGTAGATCTTTAAACTCTCGTCTCTTGAATCACTCGCGAGCATCCGGAATAATAATAGCATTCGGGGCTCTTGTTAAGGCCTTTCCTTGTGGAGGATTTCCTCCGTCCATACAGGCCGTAATGGAATCTTCGTCCATGGTCAGGTTACGCTCCTTCACTCCCTAGTCCCTTGTTGCGTAGGTTTCCTGGTAGGCAGCAGCAAAGAGTTTTTCCACCTGTGTCTTACATAAACCTATATCGGTACACGCATACATATACACATAAAAATATATACTGTTGAGGGCAATACTACCACATATACTGCGTATATAGACTGTGTGATACAATGTTGCGATATGTAATGCGCCATATATAATACACAATATTTACACGATAGTCTATATGATAACAGAGTGTGTGGTACAGTAAATTGCTTTTTTGCTATCTATTTGTGCCCACGCCAGACACGTTCTATATAATGCAGTGTTATTCAAATTTGCCGTTAGAATTCAAATTTGAATGCTTGGCGGGCCGCTCAGGGCCTTTCGACCGCTGTGCGGGTGGTTTCGTTTTGCTTCATCCTGCCGAAAAATACTTGTTTGAACACAGCAGCCTGGCTCCTTACCCTTCGTCGCACGGTCACGCACAATACACCAAAATGGTTGCTGAGTTTCACACGTCACTATGGTATGTCACTCTCTAGGTTAACCTGCCTGTATACACAAGAGCAAGCATAACCTCTCAGAGCTCCATAGACACACGTCCGCACTCTTTGGCGCCAAATCAGCTTCTGGAGGTTAATCTTCTGGAGCTAGCCGACGTTATCGTGTCGTTCTTTTTGTGAGCGAAGCCTAAGTACGTCCCACATCCTGACAGTTTGAGCACGGTGCGTGACAGAAGTCCTACCGTCCCGCGTCAGTTTAAAAGACACTGTGGCTTTTAAGGCTTCTCTAATCACTAAATCCTATAAACTTCATTTTATCGCACTCACTGTACGATAGTATAGTACAAAAGTTCACATAATTTTGTAGGCTAACGTCCGATATTGCACTCGCCACAATATTTACATACGCACTCGTCGATTTCATAACAATTTCCACTCAAACATATAAGGTGGTGGTAACCATACCATGTTGTTCGGCATACTATAGATCTGTTTTTCTGTGACGACAATTTCCATCAGTTGCTGCAAAAGTAGGGCCCTCAACATAGAGGCCCATTACAAATGCCATGTTGCGGGTTTCTATAAATTCTCTGTAAGCCTTTAAGATTTGTGTACTGAACGGTATCTTGTCCAGTACTAAATCCTCTTATAGTGTGTTCGTGGCATAGCTCTAGTGCGAGCGTCGCCAAAGCGTTCTTTGGCAAGCCCAGCGTGCGCTATATAAAATAAGGTTTTATTTCATCTATGTTTTCAGATCTGTAATTGTAAAAGAGGGCCAATTGCGTGAAGACAGCATTTTACTATAGGGTCAATTTTTATCCTAAATAAATTTAGCGCGATATTTAGGTCTATGTCAGTAACGTCTCCTACTAGAATTA
This sequence comes from Dermanyssus gallinae, assembly GCA_003439945.1. Taxonomy (NCBI): domain Eukaryota; kingdom Metazoa; phylum Arthropoda; class Arachnida; order Mesostigmata; family Dermanyssidae; genus Dermanyssus; species Dermanyssus gallinae. Next base: position 124,645 of record QVRM01005066.1, read on the forward strand.
TAGTCGCCGTGGCCTTGCTACGTATTTCTCTATATGTCTGCTGAATGACGGTCGCTGTTATTTCTAGATAATAAAAGTGATTTACGAGTTTAATATTTAATTACAAATATTGTTTGACTATTAACATATGAAACATTAAATAAATGTATCGTACTCTGTTAAAATTAAAAAAAATATATTTACTCTCCCTACCTTAATGCACCGGTCATCTGCACCCGCCTTTACTAAATCGTAGTATTTTGGTTTTGGCGATGTTGATTGCCAGTTGGTTTTCTTGGCACCAATCTGAGGCTTCCTGTAGATAAAACTGCAGGTGGTTTCGTGTCTTTGCAAGCACTACTAAGTTGTCGGCATAAAATGCATGTGTCGCTCTTACATTTCTGAGGACGTGCACTAAACCAGTTATATAAAGTATAAAGAGGAACGGGCTTGCGCAGTCACCTTGGTCAACTCCAGCTTTCTGTGCTACTGGCCTGCTGACATAATGAGCCCCGTTTTATAGTAATTAAATTCACTTGCAGCATGTCACATATCAGATAATACATAGTTCCCTCTATAGAATATTGGGTTTGAAGTACTTGAAGAAGTTTGTCTCTTCTGACGTAGCGCAAATGCAGTTTTTAAAATCGATAAAAGCGGCATATGTCATTTATTTTTTTTATCCTGGCGGGTCTCCACATGGTTTAAAAAAAGGCAACGGCATCCGATATAGATCGCCCTCTTAGGAATCCATGTTGTGCACATGTTATATCTAGAGCTATGGCGTCATATAAGCGTTCTACAACAAGTGAAATTAACATTTTATAAACGACGCTAATAAGTGCAATTCCGCGGTAGTTGGGTCGGTTGCTTCCCCCTTCATTTTGTAAATGGCTGCAAGAAGCTTTTTCTCCATTCTTCTGGTATTTGTGCTGCTGCGTAGACCTGCCTTGTATAATTTGGTTAATGGCGGGTACAGAAAATATATATTTATTTTTATATGTTCATACACAATTTGGTCGGGACCCGCAGACTTACTATTTTCTTTAGATTTGATTACATTGGCGGCCTCTTCTTTTGTAAATGCTCGATAATCACAAATATTCTATCTCGGAGGTAGTAGGAGGTCACCACCGTATAGGCGCGCAAAATAAAGTATCCATTCATTGTCATTGATTAATGGATTTGGTGGAGTCGGTCGTTTTTGGAGTAGTATTCATGGTTGTCTAGCACTTTGCTGTACGCGTGTCACGCGTTGAAAGATCTCATATGCTTGTTCTTTTGTTTGTTTAATCATTTTAATACTCCGTTTCAAGCCAGTGAGTCGTTGTAATACTTCCGGGCTAAAATCCGTGTGACTGCAGATATTGTATCTTTTGGCTTTGCACTCTTCATCAAACCATGGTTTGCGCGTAGTGGTTTTGTGTAACGGTTTTCGCGCGCATGAAATCTGGATTGCCTACCGAATAGCTCTTTCAGTGCTATTGATATCGTCTGTTGGCTGAATGAGCTGTAGTGCTTCTTGTAATGTCTGGGGGTTTAGGGAGCAGCTGAGGGTGTGTGCTGAAGATGCATTAGGCTTGTTGATTCGATGCAAATTTAACGTTACTTTATAGTGTTTTCAATTAGCTGAGGGCGTTGAGTGCATTTTGCTGATTATTGATTGCGGCTGCTGTGCTAAGGTTAGTACCACATCGACCGCACTTCTTCAATTCCAGCTAAAGTACGAAGCCTCATTTTTGTTGTTTTCAATTTGCAACCCAAGCTCATGTATTCCTGATATAAAAGCTGCGCTTGGTGCGTTATCTTTTAACAGGTCACAATTAAAGTCGCCCCCTATAACAATGTGCTTATTTGTATTTTTACAATAGCTCATTGCGTCTTCAACATCGTGTATTGTATCAGCGGGCTGCCTATCTGGTGGACTATAGACGCATACAGGGTAATATATTTATTATATTATTTATAAAATATTCTTCTAGTTCTAGCACTATTTCCCTTGCAGTACATCTAAGTAAGTGTAAGCACTCTGCTGTTCTGACGGCAATTTCATTTATTTAAAATGTACCCTGTTTGGGTATGTAAATACGAACATGATATATATAACAAACATGGTAAAAATAAATTATGAGCATTCTCGCTGAAGCTGTGAAAGCGACACGGATTCCGTACAATCAGGTAGGTAGTATAGGGGATATGGACCGCCACAATGACGGCATTTGCAGTGCTGCTTGGGTTTATGAAACCCAGCAGACCGGCATAGTAGACGATGAAATCCGGAGAGAGTCCTTCCAGGCCTAGTTTGTCATAGCTGATGATAGATAAAAGTCTCTGGGAATAAGAGACACTTTTTGAGAATACTCATGCCGAAACGTTTCCAGAGCGACTGTCTGCGGCAAATTAAAGCGGTCTACGAGTTCATCAGTAAATTACATTGAGCGCGCGAGCATGTATACTATTCTGTTGCGCAAATTTGACGGAAGGCCAAGTACTCGCTTCAAGAAAGCTGGCTTCACCCTATTCAACTGCCATAACTGGGAAGTGCTAAGATGTTTCCATGTCACTTGAATACCGCAAGCAGCTACGGATACCACTTTGAGCGTGAATAACGTCATGGCCGTCTAAACCGGATAACTGTGTTGGGTTTCTGATACCCGCTGCCGCGATAAGTGTTTTTCTACAACGCTCAGTTACATGTTGTGAAAAAGTTGTACCACGAGATGAGAAAATTACCCCAATGTAGAAAACGGTGACCGTGAAATCGCAGTTTATCTGCGCAGGCTCGTTGCCCGCCACGTCGAAACTTAACAGCCTTGGTTTTTGATACGTTTACTATGAGGCCATTCTGTAAAAACAAGTGTGCAAAAAGCAGCACGCGGGTCCGTACGGATTCTGCTGAATATTACCAGATCATCTGCGTAGAGCAGGGTCATGAGCGTTGAGTGCCGCTCTTTCATGATGCGTGGCAGATCACTGAGTAACGTTATAAGTAGCAATGGGCTGAGATTGTCGCCTTGCGGACACCCAGTCGTCTGATCAAACGTGTTATGCTCGCACACACCGTCATAGAGGATAATTTGGTTAGCCCTCAGAAGTGCGCAGAGTAGAGTGAGCATTCGTGGTGCAACTCCAGCCTGTCCCTACTTCTTTAAGACAATGTCACAAAGTGCGATGTCAAAAACAGATTTTAAATCAATAGAAACCGCAAACAAAGGGAGTTTTTTTCCGGTTTAATAAGATTGTGATCTGCTTCAGAAGTACTTCGCAGACTGAGATAGTGGAACGACCGGTCCTGAAGCTATGCTGCTCTTCTGGAAGAAACCCCAATACTCTCAGAAAATCCGTGAGACGTATTGTCAGTATGCTTGAGAGTAGTTTGTAGACACAGCTTCTCTTTGATATCGGCCTCCACGCGGCAGGGTCCGAAGGATCTTCTTTTCCTTTTGAAATTACTTTAAGAAGGCATTCATACCACTTGGCTGGCAGAGCGCCCTCAGAGAGGCATCTGTTAAAAAGAGACTGTCATATAGGCGCAAGGAGATGTCCCTGCCGAAGGCGTTCATTCCTTACAAGATCTGGCCCGAATGCCTTGTTATTTTGTATACGAGCGAGGCCAACATTGACTTCGTCTAGACTAAACAGTTCATCAAGACAATCAGCGAAAAATCTCTTGGGAGCTTCGAGTTCGTATGAAATAGGAATCTCGAGAGGTACAGTATCCGCGTGGGTAAAAGCTGCGCTAAAGTGGCCCAAGAGTTTTTCAGATAGGATTGGACAGCTTGTAAAGTTGTGAGGCCGACGTGTAATGAGGTGGAGTTCTTGTTGTGCTTTAAGTATGAGGAGACGTTCTTGTTGGTCGGCAAATGGCCGCCTCTTGAAACCTTGAAGCTTCCGATAATGCTGTCGTGTGATTGAGTAAATAGCCGCCGCAGCTAGGTCATAGGACGTTTGTTGGAGGGCTCTTAGTATAATTTGCCTCCGCGCAAAGCAATCATTGCCGTACCAGCGTGGAGAGCGCCGCATATGTGGTAGTGATTTAGAAGCTGAGTTTATAAGGACGCTGGTGACTTCAGCTATTGCCTTATCAATGGGACCGTGCGGCCTGTCAGGGTTAATCCGAGAAAGCAGCGAAATAACCATGTTGTTATCACGGCGCTTCCCTACACCGGTGCGTCGTTTATTAGCACTAATCGATTTAATAGAGAGCTTGATAACCACGGGGATATGTTTCTTAATCCCCGTCAGTAAGACACGAAAAGCTGGCCCTTCATATGTCACACAATCTGGTGGAGCAGAAGTTGCAAAAATGTCGATTGTTCAGCATCCCGTTCTCCCCATAGAGCCAACCCGTTGCAGGTTGGCATCGGCATAATAAGTGGGACTGCCCCTATCGGTACACACCCACAAACCGTATACATTGCAGAGCGGTAGTTCGTTCGCTCGGGAGTCTTGGTCCAGCCGACAACTGAGATTCCCAGCTAGCAGTACTGTCTGTCCAACGCCAACGAAGCTTATAGCAATGCTAATCTTCTCCAGTAATTGGTTTGTACTGTCACCGCTTCCTGAGTTAGCATTGCTGTGCATGGCAATCAACAAAAGTGTGGATGACAAAAGGACTACAACATTATTCTCTGAGTAGAGCAGGTTTATGTTTCCAAGGCGAGGATCAGTAAGAACAGATACGCCACCTGTGGGACGACCGCGAGCGGCTTGTTAAGAGCAACAGTGAAAACTATTATACCCGGGGACATCAAAACGTTGAACGGAAAACGTTTCTGTCAGGACAACGGCGTCGAATCCTGATAGTTGGTTACATAGTCCAGTCTCTCTCGTGCTTCGAAATCCTTCGCAGTTAAATTGGCATATTACTAGTTGTGGTTGCGTTTGTTTTAATATCTTGCCTTCGGCGTCCGCCAGTTGTTGTGCTGTGAGCTGAACACTGTTTTGAGTTCTTTGAGGTCTTGCATCATCTTCATGACGTACTCTGTCAGTGTAGTTCTGACGGCAATGGCCACGCCCCATTTGGGTCGGCCTCTCCCTTGAAAATGTAGTGCAAATCCATGATATACTTTGTGTTGTGTGAACTGATTTATACTTGCTGTGTTTGTTACAAACGTCTCGGGTTAAAACATTATATCTATGTCGAAGAAGTCGTTTTCGCGTGACTTATTATATAATGATTCTAAAGATTTAACGTTCCACAACATACGCCTGTATTGGTTCTGTGTGTGTTTGCTGTTTTACGGGCTGCTTCAACGCCATTTGTCAATATCTCAAAGATCTATTATTGTAATATCGTCATCTTCTTCAGCTTGTCTGCAGCGCTTGCTTTCTGCGGTCGTCGTTTTCTCTGCGCCGTATATTCTAAATAATTGTAGTTGTCCGAGAGAAGGGCGAAAGTATATCCCTTCCGACCACATCCCAGGGTCCAGTAGTTCATTCAATTTGTTGATCCTTATATTTATATGAAAACAATTATAAAACGTCTGGTTCATCCCTGGTAAATTTTGGTCACTTTAAGATCCACATCCTTACTCACTATCCGTGCTACATATTGTTGTATGTCCTCACATGTATGTGACAAATTAAGACAGCTTACAAATAACGCTTTCATGCAAGGTCTTTTAGACACGCCTTGAACGTATTGCTTCTGCACGTTTGCGATGTTTGTTGTCGTTTCAGCGCTGGTTGATAGTTGCTGGCCCGGTGGACGGCTGAAGTTGTGGCAACGGTGCTGTTTATAATGCCAGTGACTAATTTATTGACGTTTTTTTTGTTAATTCGTCAATTGCTGCTAGAGTGAATGTAGATCGCTGACGTAGCCACAGTTGGTCTTTACAAATATGCTGTTAGTTGCTACGGTAACAGCAACGTCTTTCTAAAAGCATGATTTGCAGTTTGTAATGTACCGATCAGGTATTTGATATGCACAATGAGTGTAGAGGGATTTATTGTAGCCCTCACAAACAGTGGAATCTTCTACTTGCTGAATATATTTTTTTTGAACAAGGTCATTTATTTATTATATACACAATTACAATGGTATGTTGTTTTATACATTTACAAATATTTGCAAGAAGGATATAGTAATTTAAACCTACTACAGTTACCATTGTGTTGGTAAAAAATTGCAGCCGGAATAAAATTACTTGTGTCTACCTCGATGCGAGGGTCAATTTAGGAAGACTTTTATATCCATTATTGACGGGGTAATAGGTGTGAGGTTTAAATTCTCCTTGAAGTTATTTAAGGGTTTTTAAACAACGCAAGCTAACCGGAAGAGTGTTCCACTCTCTGACAGCTCGCACGCCAAAAGCTTGGCTGCCCTTGCTGCTTCGATGCATGCGGATCTTCAGTGTAACCGTGTTAGATGCTCTGGTCTCTCTCGCCCCTCCAAGGCGATCAAGTTCTAGTATCTTCGGCCCAATCCCATGGATATTCTTAAAAATCACTATCAAGGTTAAATAGCGCATGGTATTTTCTATATCTAATATATTGTGCTGTTTTCTCTCTCGACTGGCCGATCCCCGAAACATACGAAGAAAGCGCCCCTGTGCCACACTCAGTCGCTCCGCCCAACCCTTACTGCAGGCAGTCCAGAATCCCGATCCGTACGTAAGGTGACTCAAACAACAGGCGTTGTAGAGTAGCTTGCAAAAAGATGCTCCAATTTGGTTCTTGATGTATCTTGATGAGTTTGTGATGACCGCAAGTCGACGGCTAAGGGTTTACATGCGCGTTGCCAGAGAGTTTTGCATCTACTATTACACCCAGGACCTTGACACAGTCGCTGGGCTGTATCAGGTGGCCATTTATGATTACAGGTGGCATTCGAGGAATGGCGTTACCCTGTCCGAATACCACCACTTGAGTTTTCTTTGCATTGATAGCAATACGGTTTGCTGCACACCAAGCGTTGAGGGCAGTAACATCCTGCATCATCACCCGGTGTACCTCCTCACCAGACTGTCCAACATATTTAAAAATGCTGTCGTCAGCATAAATGATAGCGGCTCCTCGTGCGATATTTTCCATATCATTTATAAAACAGAGGAAGGCTAGTGGGCCAATGCACGAGCCCTGAGGTATACCTAGCAAAACCGGGAGCAGTTCCAACCGGGTTCCCCCACGTCCACAAGCTGGTGACGCCCGTTCAGATATTCTCCTATCTCAGATAGGAGAGTATCTGAACGAACGCTGTCAAAGACGCGTCTAAGATCTAAAAAAAGTGCTGCACAAAATAGTCCTTTATCTAACTTGAAACGGGTACCCTCAACTAGCCGCATAACAGCATGGCCTGTGCCCCGGTTGTTGCGAAATCCAAATTGGTTACCCGAGAGGATGTTGGTGCTTTCGAGATACCTCGTCATTTGGCTAACAAGTGTTTTTTCAATAATCTTATTCAAAACAGGTACAGGTAGTTCAACAAGTTCTTAAAATGAAAACCAAGAATTTTCCAAATCTTGTTTTTAATTTTTTCTTATTCGATATACTCCCCGAGAAGCTCAATACACGCTTCCCACCGATATTTCAGAGCATTTATACCTCTTGAGTGAAATTCTGCGTCTTTAGACTGGAAATAGGCATTGACAGCAGTTGTAACCTCTTCATTGCTGGAAAAACGCTTTCCACCGAGACGATTCTTCAAATGTCTGAAGAGGAAATAATCAGAGGGGCCAGGTCTGGAGAATAAGAAGGTTGTTCAATAAGTTCGAACCTCAGTTGGGCCAGTTTTGCCGTTGCTTGCCGCTACTTGTGTGCGGGAGCATTGTCCTGGTGAAACAGGACAACTTTCTTCTGCAAAGCGGGCCTTTTCACAACAGTCTTGCATAATATTCTCCTGTGATCGTTTTACCGCTCTCAAGGTAGTCGACCAGAATTATTCCACGTTGGTCCCAAAAAACCATAGCCATCATCTTTCCGGCCGATGCCGTTGTCCGCACCCTCTTCGGAGGTCCTTCACCAGGTGCACACCATTGACGAGATGCTTCTTGGGTCTCGGGAGTGTAGTGATGGACCCAGCTTTCATCGACGGTCACGAATCTGCGCCAAAAATCCGACGGATTTTTCGACATCTTGGCCAAATTTCGCTGTGAAGCGGAAACACGCGCGTCTTTTTGGCCTTGATTGAGCAAATGCGGCATCCATTTTGCTCTGAGCTTTTTCATCTTCAAGTTTTCGTGCAGGATGAAATGCACACTACCCAAACTTATCCCCAAGGCCTCCGCTATCTCCCTAATGTTCACTCGCTTATCTGCGGCAACGATTTTCCGCACTTTTTCCACGTTTTCCTCATCAGTTGCCGTTTTTGGGCGTTCTGAACGTAGTTCATCCTCGGTGCTCCTGCGACCTCTTTTTAACTCATTAATCCAGTTGGAAACAGTGGCAAAACATGGCGCAGAGTCACCGTGCACCTCGTCTAACTCAGGTTTTACTTGGGTCGCATTCCAACCTTTGAAATAAAAATGCTTGATAACCACTCGAAACTCTGTTTTCTCAATTTTTCAAAATCACGCCGATATGTTGCACGGGAAAAGCGATCAAACGAAATCGCAACGGCCAATCACCATAATATTTTGACTGCTAGCATTCGAAAAGTTGCCGTTTTCAATAGCGGTGAAAGCGCGCCAAAATTTTAAGAAATTGTTGAACTACCTGTAAAACACTCACTGGACGGTAGTTTTACGGGTCGCTCATACTACCACCTTGTGGATCGGTACCACTCTGGCGATCTTTAAGCGGCTAGGATACGCTGCTTTTTCTATAATGGCATTAATGATGTGTCAGGGGATCAGCGATGTGAGATATTACGTGGTGGATAATGTGAGACTGCAAACCGTCGTAGCCGGCTGCTAAATCCCCAGTACCACTAAGTAAAGCTAACACTTGTAGTTTTGTCACCTTTTTAAAACTGAATATCGTCGCGGTGTGTTCTGGTAGATTTTCTTTAATAACACGCTCATTTATGGGATTATTTGGCAAAAATGAGGCGACACTATTAGTAAAAAAATGTTAAAGGCCTCTGAGACCTTCGCGGGCTCCGTGATCGCTTCGCCGTCAATATCCAGCTTGGGCACCGGGGGCACTTTGTCAACCTGTTTTGCGCGCCGCACAACTTTCCAGATGGGTCGGCCGTTGGTCGAGTCTCTATCGACCATACCCCGAAGTCGATGGCGCTTCAGTTTGGTCCGTCGATTTTGCACTTTATTTCTCATCTTGTTGTACTCTTCTCGCAGTCTCAGTACGCGAATGCTGTTCGGGGATCGTTTACGAATGCTCTGCAAAGAGCGCCACAAGCGATCTCTCTCGGCGATAAGATTTGTCAGCTCCGGGTTTATGCACTGTGTTTTGTGGTGTCGGTGTGTTCTTGATGAGCATGCATCGATAAGCTCCATTAGACGGTCATGAAACTCATTATATTTTGTTTCAGCGTCTTGAGCCACGTACACCGGAGCCCAAGTTTCATTTCGAATTATGTGCTCTAATAATCTGGCGTCGGTCCGAATTGCCTTCGTTGAGGGACGGCGATTCAAGACAAGCGGTATTCGACACCAGAAAGCGAGATGGTCGCTAACACTAAGATCGAAGGTGCCTGACGCATCAACTTCCAGATCGGTGTAGGTGTGATCGAGGGTGCGCGGTGGCGCCAATCTCGTAGACTCTTGAATTATATTGCGGAAGCCAAACGAATCCAGCGTTGGATTTATTAAGTGAGGGTCGTCGTCCATTGTGTGATGTACGTTCATATCCCCAAGTACCATATGGTGTTTGTGGTTATCTAAGAAGACGCCAAGTTCATCAATAAAATTGGTAAGAGGCCGGTCGGGTGGACAGTACACAGCAGTTACTTTGAGAGAGTATGGGCGGTGATCTAGCTTGACTGTTATGCTGTTGTCAGCGGGCTTCGGTGGACCGAAATGAGCTTAAAATTGCTTCTGAAAAGTATTAGTAACCCCCCCTCTTTTCTCTCTGCAGCACGAAACCCTATCATAACCATCAATATGGTAATGAACGACCTCTTCCGGGCGTAGCCAGGTCTCACTGAGTACAATTATATCATGAAGGGGAGCAAGCATTAAGGAAATTTTCTGAAATTTCTGAGTCGACCTAATGCTACGTGTGTTTAAGTGGACTAGGCGAACGGTTTTATGGCCGCTCGAGGTGACGTGTAAACCTAAATGCATTTTTAACCATTTTGTACAAATATTTCCAATTATAATCATTTTTCTTTTGTTAGTTGCTTTCAAGTACCGTCATCTCCAACATCGAAGCACTCATGCCGAGATTCATTATGTCGTCAACCGGTCAATCAAATATGACTAACACAAGTGACACATAGGGGGCCTGGGTTGCTCTCGATATCTCCAGCCAGTAATATCAAAATTATAAATGCTGTGGAACGAAAGAGTTTGACCTATTGAAGCATAGACGAGGTAGACGCTTTAAAACGCTAACCGTGTCATCTGTTGTAATAATAATAATAATAATAATATGGCGGACGCCAAGGAGTGCGGACGTGCGTATATCGAGCTTCAAGGAGACACGTCCATTCATGTGTGTGCAGGTTGGTAAACCCAGGAAGTAACATACCAGAGTAATGCCTGTAACTCAGTGATCCGTTTAGTGTACTGTTTGTGGCCATGCGACAGAGGCACGAGCAGCCATGAGGCTGTGAAGATCCACACGACATGGTGAAACAAAACGAAACCACCCGCGTAACGGCCCGTAGGCCTCAAGCGGCATGCCGCTGCCATTCAAATTCGAATTCTAACGGCTGCTCAACTAAATTTTGATCTTGGAACATCTAATCTACAGTGGCGCTAACAGTTATATTAACAACTCATCGCGCCAACAATTAAAACGACGTTTTTCTTTAGAAAGGCAAGGAATGAGAAGTCGATAGCTACAGCCAAGCCAGCAACCACTTTGTTTCACTGCAGAAGTAGCACTAATACGAAATAGTAATAATATGGCGGACGCCAGAGAGTGCGGACGTGCGCATATCGAGCTCCGAGGAAACGCGTCTATTCATGTGTGTGCATGTTGGTTAACCCAGGAAGTAACATACCAGAGTGATGCCTGTAACTCAGTGATCAGTTTAGTGTACTGTGTGTGGCCATGCGACAGAGGCACGAGCAGCCATTAGGCTGTGAAGATCCACACGACATGGTGAAACAAAACGAAACCACCCGCGTAACGGCTCGTAGGCTTCAAGCGGCATGCCGCTGCCATTCAAATTCGAATTCTAACGGCTACTCAACTAAATTTTGATGTTATATCAACAACTCATCGCGCCGACAATGAAAACGACGTTTTCCTTTGGAAAGGCAAGGCATGAGAAATTGATAGTCACAGCCAAGCCAGCAACCACTTTGTTTCACTGAAGAAGTAGCACAATAATAATAATAATAATAATAATAATAATATAAGGGGAGTTGAAACTATGAACTATGAAACTATTCTGACTGAGCAAAGGAAAATGCGGATATTGATGATCGCATGATCGCATAAATTTAAATATTAATTATAGAAGGTAAGGTCGTCGTAAACCATAGGAAAGGAGTTTTTGATGGCGTTTTGGAGAACAACGCATTGTTCCAAGATAGAACTGTTGTCAGTAATTACCATACTAAGGCATGGTAATTACTCACAGCAGACTAGCCAAAGCTATCATCAACGTCACTCAGGTAATTTGTTGTATCAGGGTAGTTATTGCCGATTTTTACGTGATGCAAGAAGCCTATATTAGGTTCAGTACGAAAACGCGATGATAACGAGACCATACTTAAAGCAGGCTTATTGCAACCTATTACGAGTGTCAACACAAGGCTTGGTAATGTATAAAATGTAAAGAATCAACAACTTACCCCCTATAAAAGTACTCGTCGACGGTGGTATTTATGAAGAGTGTCTTCTTGTAGAGAGGATAGGTTGGAACGCGAGTACTGCCGTCAGGATAAAAATAAGCCATGGCGGCGTAATTCGAGGTTACAATTCTATCATCTTTGCTTCCGTTCGACATACTTGGCTCGAAGAAGTAGATTCGCCGGTCGCGAAACCCAATTGTAATGTTTTCAATCATAAAATGATCCTTGATGCGTTTAGACCTAGACAAAGCCGCAACAGAAATAAATTCAGATTCACAATGCGGAGGTTTACTGATTAAGCTGCGTCATACAAAGCTTGAATTCACAAAGAACGCGCTTATTTTGAGAAAGCGCAATGAACTATCTACCATTCGTGTTTTCTCAATAAGGAATAGATGGGAGTAAATAAGTTTGCTTAATGGAAGTGTCTGATAGATTTATTCTATTTAACCAGTATGCATATGAGAACTTCTAACGTTAGCAATTTAACTGTACCATGCGACATATATTTAAAAAAATATATATATATATATTTTTTTGTGGCAGTCCTTCTCGATGTCAGGAACGCGTTTAACAGTCTGCCGTGGAAAGGGATTTTAGACACCCTAGTGAGAAAAACGGTCCCTTCATTTCTCGTAAGAGCCGTTTCGGGATACTTAGAGGACAGAAACGTTTTTAACGGCACAGTGGAGATTGACATTACTGCAGGAGTTCCTCAAGAGTCAATCCTGGGACCCCTGCTCTGGAACATAACATATGACGGCGTCTTGAGACAAGATCTCCCACAGGGAGAAGAAATTATTGCGTATGCGGATGACTTGGTCATACTTTCTCAAGAAACAGAGGAAGAACTAGAATTAAAGACAAACATAGGCTCTAAACTCCGATCGACGAAGAGATGGGTGGATAGCGCCGGGCTACAGCTTTCTCCGGAAAAGAACGAGGCTATCCTTCTGACAGGCAGGAAAAGAGTAGACAGCGGATGGTGGCGGGCCAGGAAATCAAGCAAGTAGCAGAGGCCAAACATCTTAGTGTCCTACTGGATAAAGGTCTCAGGGGGTCTGTCACCGGCACAATTTGGCTTCCGTTAACACAGATCGGCTCTAACAGCAATCCACAGGGTGCTCAGTAGAGGTGAACAGATGCGTGAATCCACCATCTGTACAAGACAGCTAATCATGGTCATCCTTCTGGATGTGAGGAATGCCTTTAACAGCCTACCATAGAAGACCTCATTGGACACGCTTGTTCGCAAAAAAGTTCCGCCGTATCTAGTCAAGGTAATTTCTGGATACCTTAGGAGAGGTTTGTTTCAAACGGCAACGTGGTCTTCCCGATGACAGCCGGGGTACTACAGGGCTCAATCCTGGGTCCACTGTTGTGGAACCTCGCATATGACGACGTTCAGCGGCAAACCGGCCTACCCCAGGGAATAGAAATGATTGCTTACGCTGACGACTGAGCGGTCGTAGCACAGGCTAAAACGGAGGATGAGCTCGAGCTACATACAAACAAAGTATTACACTCGACAGCGGAGTGGATGAAGGCCGCGGGGCTGGCACACGCCCCAGAAAAAGGTGAGATCATTCTCTTAACGGGCAAAAAGAGGACCGTTAAACATACAGGTCGCGGGACAACCAATCAGATTCGTGAATAAAGCCCGCTACCTTGGGATCACGTTGGACACGTCCATGACCGGCTTATGTCAGATCAAGAAGGATACGGAAAAGGCATCAACGACGGCAAATGCTATTGCCAGGATACTTCCGAACATACATGGACCGCGGGCTCGTATAAGGAAACTACTGATAACGATAGCGGAGTCAATCGTGCTCTTCGGGACTGCCGTTTGGGCCAAGGCAACTCTTAAGTAAAAAAAAAGCAAAGTTGATCTTGCGCAAAACACAGCGGATCGCAGCCCTTCTACAGAACGGTCAGCACAAACGCAGCTCTGCTGCTTGCCAGAGAAATCCCCTGGGATCTTAAGGCGTCCAAAAGACAGCGCCTGTGGGATATTGGCACACCCACAGAGAGCGACAAAGAACGAGAGAGCAACGCCACTATAGAGGACTGGCAAGCAGAGTGGGACGCAATTCCCTTTGGTGCCCCCGGAAAGAGTCTAAGCAAACTGCTCCCAAACATACGGGCGTGGATGCAAGGCCGGAAGGGGACTTGACCTTCTATCTAACGCAGGTTCTCACGGGACATAGCCACTTCCAGTCATACCATTACCCAATCGGGAAGGCCCCATCAGAAACATGCCTTTTTTGCAACGAAGCCGTGGAAGACACCCCACAACACACACTTTTAAGGTGCCAGGCATGGGAAGACGCCAGAACCATGTCAATTTGAAAGCTTTGCTAATAGCTTACATATAAATTTTTTTTTGTAGTGGAGGGTTAAATGCAGTTACGCACTACTGCTACGAGAAGGAGTTTTTATCTCGAGCTGTGCGGGACTCGACCCTAGCGGATGGATATCACGCCGCTGAGACCCATACCCACTAAACGCACCTCCCCCCTTAAGTTTTACTCTCTGATGGCCCAGGTCTCCATAGAACAGTGCTATGAGCCATCAAGAGAAGTGGCGAGTGCCCTATCGGATCAATTGGCCGGGGTCGCTCACGGGTTCCCCCACCTGTCAGGCGCACTTTGTCCCAGCCCTTGCGAACCCGTCTGATTCAAAGTTGCGCTTTCTTCAGCCGTGCTGGCCTCAAAAGAATTGTGCCTTTCCGTGCATCGTATGTGCTTTGTTTTTAGCACCTCCTGTGCTATTTCCGCTTCCAGTTCCCATGCTTGGGCCGAACCCAGGATGTACTCCACGAAACATTTCAGACAGTTTCGTTGGGGGTCTTGAACTTCAGAGTGGGTTATTCCCGCTCTGGACCATTTCTCGCGAATGTGTCTTATCGCTCCGGTTCTGGCCTCTTCCCATGCCTGGCACTTAGGAAGTGTGTGTTCTGGACCGTCTTCGAGGGCATCTTCGCAGAAAAGACATATTTCTGCTGGGGCCTTCCCAATTCGGTGGAGGTATGATTGGAAGTTTCCATGCCCCGTGAGAATCTGTGTCAGGTAAAAGGTTAAATCCCCTCCAGGCCTTGCTATCCATGCCTGTATGTTTGGCAGCAGTTTGGTCAGGCTCTTTCCGAGGGCCCTGGAGGGCCCCCACTCAGCTTGACATTCTTCTAAAGTGACTTTTCTTTCTCGTTTTTTGTCGATTTTTGTAGTTATGTCAATGTCCCACAGGCGTTGTCTCTTGAACGCCTTAAGGTCCCAAGGAATGTCTCCGGCAAGCAGCAGAGCCGCATTTGTGCTGATCGTTCTGTACCCTTGTATTACCCTAAGGGCTGCGATCCTCTACGTTTTGCGCAGCAGTAATTTTGCTTTCTTTGTTGTAAGAGCTGTTCTGGCCCATACGGCAGCTCCAAAGAGCGCGATAGACTCTGCAACTGCCATTAGTAGTTTTCTTGTGCGAGCCCGCGGTCCGTGTACGTTTGGAAGTATCCTCGCTATAGCGTTTGCCGTCTTAGATGCTTTTTCCATAGCTTTCTTTAAGTGACATAAGCCCGTCATGAACGTGTCCAGCGTCACCCCAAGATAGCGGGCTTCTTTCACGAACTGGATTGTTTGCCCTGCAACCTGTATGTGCAGCGGTCGGGCCCTCTTCGTGCCAGTTAAGAGGATGATCTCACTTTTTTCAGGGGCGAGTGCCAGCCCCGCGGCCTTCGTCCATTCCGCTGTTGAGTGCAGGGCTTTGTTCGTGTTTATGTCAAGTTCGTCCTCCGTTTTAGCATGTACCACAACCGCTAAGTCGTCAGCGTAAGCTATCATGTCTATTTCCGGAGGTATACCGGTTTGCCGCAGGACGTCATCATACGCTAGGTTCCATAGCAGTGGGCCCAGGATTGACCCCTGTGGCACGCCAGCTGTCATTGGGAACACCACCTTGCCGTTTGAAGCTGACCTTTCCTTAAGGTATCCAGATATTACTTTTAGGTATGGCGGAACATTTTTACAAACAAGCGCGTTTAAGGTGGTCTTCCATGGATGGCTGTTAAAGGCGTTTCTCACATCCAAGAGGGTTACCATGACTAGCTGTCTTGTACAGGTGGTGGACCTGCGCACCTGCTCAGCTCTACTGACCTGTGGATTGCCGTTAAAACCGATTTGTGTTTACGGAAGCCAAATTGTGCCGGTGACAGGAGTCCGCACTCCTCCGCAAACAGCCTGAGCCTTTATTCAATAATGGCTTCATACGGTTAACTCTTGGTTAAGGCGCTTAGTAAACATATTTGCCGGTATCCTCCATTTGCTTTAGGGATAAGGACCACTTCTGCTTGTTCCTAATCTTGTGGAAACTCCTGTTCTCATCGCGGAGGTAAGGATTTCTGCAACAGCAGCCGAATGTTCTTTCAACAGAAGCTTTACTGCAGCCGGGGGGATGCCATCAGGGCCGGCGGCTTTTCCCGTCTTGAGCTTATTTGCCGCTTGGAGAACTTCGAACGGCTGAATTGCCGGGAAATCATCGTCTATTGCTTCTGATGTGTTTTCGTAGGCATCCTTCTCGAACGAGTCGTGAGTCGGGAAAAGCTTAGCTAGGGTGTCAACTGTTTTCTGTTCATCGAGGACGCCCGTAACAGCGGTTTTCTCGTTACCGCACACAATTCTGTATGGCTTTCCCCATGGGTCCCCTTGGACCTGGGCAAAAAGCTATTTCCAGCACTTTGTTCTGCTGTCAGCAATAGCGCTCTTAAGATTTACTCTGCTTTCTCTGTATCTGGTCAGTGCCTGCAGTCGCTCCTCGTTGTTTCGGTGGGTCTGCTTTAGTGCCCTTCTGGCTTTGTTGCATTCTTTGCGTTTATCAGCAATGTTCT
Organism: Dermanyssus gallinae; assembly: GCA_003439945.1. Lineage (NCBI taxonomy): Eukaryota > Metazoa > Arthropoda > Arachnida > Mesostigmata > Dermanyssidae > Dermanyssus > Dermanyssus gallinae. The sequence continues at coordinate 141,364 of QVRM01005066.1, forward strand.
GTGTCCACCAGTGCTTAGGCAGCTTTCCTGGCCGTCTTGGGTGCGCCCTCACCGTGGCTGTTTTTTCACACGCCTCTTTGAGGATGGCCTGGAGCTGCCCCAGGGTCTTCGGTAAGCCGGATTGCCTTATTTTGTTCCCAATTTCCTTCTTGAACTTTTCTTCATCCCAAACTTTGTACCGCTTTCTCTGTTGCTGCGGCGGGGAAGCAGTTCCGAGATTTAGTCGAGTCTCTACACAGAGATGATCGCTAAGGTTTTCCTCTTCCACGAAAACCGTCCAGCTTGATACCTTCTGCGCTATCTGAGAGTTACTGAAAGTTATGTCTACGTATGATTCGTAGCTGTGCCGCCGAAAAGTTGCCTTTTTTTCCATCGTTCAGAATGTACAGGTCGTTGGCCGCTGCCCATTTTAAGAGCGCTCTCCCCCGCTTGTCTGTTCGCCGAGAGCCCCACGTCACTGCTGCCGAGTTAAAATCTCGGGTGATTAACAAGTTGTTTGGTTCGCTGAGAGCGACTACATCTGTTTCTCTTCCGTGCGTTATGTCCCAGACTATGTCGTGGGCTGCTCGGCTTCTGTTGCAGTTGACCTGAATTATGCTTGTTTTGTTCTGCATTATGACAGCGTAGAGGTATTCTTCTATGTCAGTCTTTTTGCAGCTCCCTTAGGTCCCTGTGTTTTCCAGTCGAAAGGTATGCTTGGTATGCTTGCTTCGGAATGTTGTTGCTCCGTATTCTCTCCGGACTCAAACTCGGCCATGAGCTTTGTCTTGTTTTACAGGCCTGCCTTTCTTTATTCCGCTTCTTAAGTTTTGTCCGCAGAAGATTGAGATATATGGGACATGCGGTAGTGTAAGCCTTGTGCCCCTTTTCGCCGCAGTTGTAACAGCTGGGGGTTTCTTCCTTACAGTCATTAGCGAAGTGTCCCTCCTTGCCGCATCTGTAGCACCTCTGTATGACGGCGTTCTTGGTTTTGCATTCTTTGGCCGTGTGCCCCAGCTCCGGACACTTCCTCAGCCCTGCAGCCGGTGCCTCCGATACTTAGATTCTTCCTGGACAAGAGCTGGCATGCCCTGTCCTTTGGTGAGGTGACTAGGCACTGCCAACCGGCCCGGTTTTTGATTGGCCTGGGAGCTTCGGCTCTCATGTAGGAAGTCTCGTGGATTTTACATACATACATATACATGGATATATACATACATACATATACATATATATGTGTATGTATATATATATATATATATTTATGTATATATATACATACATACATATCTATGTGTATGTATGTATGTATATATATATATATATATATATATTTATTTATATACACACATATATATAGAAAATATTGTGATAATTTATTAATCATTTACAATACGTTTGCACACTCGGCAGTGCTCGCCTTAATAAAAATGATGGTAAAAAGGTGTCACGTGAGGTTTAGAACCAGCTGTCCGTGTCCTTGCTTGATGGTAGCCCCCGCTCTTATGGACGCGGTGCGAGCGGTATATCCTCAAGGTTCCTTGCAACGTTAAAACGGTAAGATCCAAAAGATTCCTCTTCGTGACGCTGAGCCCTAAGAGCGTCCTCGCAGATTCGGAGTCCCATTTGTTATTACGAGGTCGGGGTTTAGACCCGAAGCGCCCGGCCGACGGAATACTCGCTCACGAACCACCTCATGACCCCTCTCGCGGAGAAGACGCGCCACGCGATCACAGACGTCGTCAATATATATATATATATATATATATATATATATATATATATAAAGATAGCACGTCGAATAAACATAAGCAACACATAAACAATAAACGAAGAAGCAATAAACGACAAAAGCAAAACATAAGCAATAAGCGACGAAAGCAAAACATAAGCAATAAACGAAGAGCACGTCTGCCGCAACGCCGCAGACTCAACGAAAGAGATCGGCAGCAATGGCAATTTTGCCAAACGATCCTACTGAGGGTGTAACCGGTCGAACAACAGCCAGCCAAAAGACCAAAGCGGCAAAGAAAACGCGTGCCGAGGAGTGCCTGCTGGATAGCGCGGGAGGATTGTGTGAGCTATTGGAGGTGGTAAAGCTGCTCACGGCGCTGAAAGAAAAACATGTCACTACCCAAACGGACATCAAGGCTGCGATCACTCGCCTTGACAAATGCACGTGGGAGCTGAAACTAAGACAGAAAGCTAGCGAAGCAGAGCAAGCGAGTTCTTTCAGACAATTTTTTTTAATCAATCAATCATATTTATTTCACTCAAATAGAGTATGTACAAAATAGTTCATGTTATTATTAAACATAAATACTTGTTGTTTTGCCGTTCCACCGAGAGAAGAAGTGTAAGGATCTTCGTTGCAGTGCCGGACAATCAACCGCGTGGTACTTAGCGCATTGCTGCGAGCAGAACCGACAAATACACTGAGTAGTATAGTCTTCATGAAACTCCCTACGGGAGCATACGAGGTGATGGAATCTGTGTACGATGTACCTGGTATGTACATGCCTGTCATTGCAGGCCACCCCGGCCCACAACCAAGGAGACTCAAAGACGTCGAGCGTTCTTACCTCCGTCGCTGCTTCCGTGAATTTGCGTCGCTACTCTTCCAAGAAATGGTTTAGTGGCTCCGTCAATGGCATACGCAGCCTAAGCCGAAGCATCTCCACCATCGGCGCACAGTCCGACAATACATAGACGAAGCGGCTTCTCGCTTTTCAGGCAATTAGAGGATTCTAACGCCGAACAGACGGCAGAAGTGCAAAAAATCACGATGCTGGCTGATAGATGGAAGGCAAAGGCAGACGGTTTGGCCAAACAGGTTGAGGACCTAAAAGGACAGGAATCGGCACGCTTAGAAAGGGTTTTAACACCCGGAAATCTTATATGCAATACGTGCCAGAAAAAGCTAGAAAGAGCAGCTTGATATAAAAGCGGCTAAGCTCATTGAGGAAAAACTGACAGCGTTGCCGTCGCTTGAGGATGCTACCAAACTTATTCAGCAAGACTGGCCGGAAGCCACATTCAAAGCCGCCCGCTTTTCGAATGACAGCATTACAGCGCCGCGAGACGTGCGGGCAATGCTTTTTACAAGAGAGTCAGTAAAGGACCAGGCTGTCCTCAAAAAACTCGCCACCCAGTTCCAGCTTGCTGAATCGGCGTCCACCCTTCGGGCGGGAAGAGTGGCGCTTCTAACAAACAACGAACAACTGGAGCTAGTTGGCACCGACCTAGAATTAGACGAGAACAAGCCGACGGCTCCCAGTAGAAAAACGTGCACTCTGGTTATCGAAGTAACAGGCCCAGAGGTCTCTCCACAAGGATTCCTGCAGGTACTCCGCAAGACCCTTGAGAGGAGCCACGACAAGACGAACCCGAAACCAGTGGCGCTCTATATATCCCAGGAGTTGATTGGGACGTCGCTCCGAAGAGCCACTGAGGCCTGCTGCCGGCAGGTAGGCTCGGCTGACATCACAAATAAATGAGGGACAGCAAAGGTCCCAGCCAGACGTAGGTACTACTTGCCCACGGAACGCGCAGGCTGAAATGATGTCAGTAAGAATCCGGGCAAAAGAAGGAACTACGGCTAGCGAAATTCCTGACCAGATCCGTCCGCTAGTCGGAAAGCCTGAAAATGATGTGCGAATGGGCCCCGTCAGAACCACTCGTGCCGGAGACCTCATCCTCAAGCTAGCGGAGGAAAGGGCTGGCAGTTCCGTCACTTTTGCTGCTGCCCTACGTCAAGGTTCCGGGCGACAGGTCGGCACCAGAGTGGTCACTGGACCCACTATGACGGTTGTCCTGCGCGACGTTAACCCTTTCATAAGCGCAGAGGCCATCAAGATAGAGATCCGGAATACCTTGAATCTCCACGAGTCGACTCATATGCGCACAGAGGCTCCGCGACCTAACAAGAAAGGCAGCTGGCAATGTCTAGTGACCTTGCCAAAGCAGGAGACACGAAAGCTTCTGGCGAGGAAAACCTTCAAGTTAGATGGCTTCAGTAGTAGGCCTGAAGAATGGATCTCCCTGCCGACTTGCCATAACTGCCACGACATAGGGCACACAACAAGGGAACGTAGAAACAATAAAACCAAAAGCCAGATATGCTACAGGTGCGCCGACGCCGGACACGTCGCTCGAGACTGCGAGGCCGAAGCCCCCAAGTGCTATGTATGTGGAAATGTAGGTCACCGTGCCCTAACTACCGCCGAATCCTGACGGAAAGGAAACAAGCAATACATGCAGCTAAGCTGGCAGTACAGACTAATAGAAATGGCAAAACTGAGTCGGCTGCTCAGCAGACAGAGACCGAGCAGGCAAATCGCCCAACAAGTAAAAAGAGGAGAGCAACTGACTGCGGAACAAAAAAAAGCTTCAAAAAAGGAGGCTCGCCGGAGCAAGACAAACTTAGAGGGATGGGCGGAACAAAGTGCTCGAGAAGCCGCTCGGTTTTAAGACACGGACGGACAAACCCTTGCTAACCATTAAAAATGGAGAATAACTTTATTTAAGTAAGCTGTATAGGAGTAGGCTAGCGCATGACATGCTAGAAAAAATAGCAGCAAGGCAAGCCTCGTTGCTATCAGTGAACCAAATAAAGGTAAAGCAAGCACACGAGCAGGTTGGTACACCGATTTAACGCTTAGCGCTACTATCATTAACACCGGCTCCCTACCAATAACCAAACACGAAAAAGGAGTAGGGTACGTGTGGGTAGACGTAGCCACCAAGTGGAGACTATACTCGTTTTACATCAGCCCGAACTGCTCACAGGAGGAATTTGGAAGATTTCTTACTGAACTCGGAGACTCAGTACGCGACACCAGTGACGGATTGGGAACCCTACTTACGGGCGACTTTAATGAAGCAAGCGTAGCATGGGGATCAAAGAAAACGGATACAAGAGGAAGAACCTTACTTGATTAGACAGCTAGACACGACATATACGTGCAGAACAAAGGCAAGGACTTACTTTCCCAGGGCTGGCCAATACTCTCATATTGACTTAACGCTTTGTGATGACACGCTGGCTTGTAAAATAACGGGTTGGAAGGTCCTCATTGAAGAAGAAAACCTCAGCGATCACTACGGCATAGAGTTCACGTTAAAGGCGCGGACTTCCCGTCCACCCGTAAGCAATAGAACTCGCTACAGGATCTCCGATGAGAAATCCTTTAAGACAGAAATCAGCAATGCAATTACCGACGCGGGACATTCCCAAGCCCCAGAGGAGCTCCAAGAACTTTTAATAACAGCATGTGCTCGAGCTACGAAGCCCATACATCCAAAGCGGGCGAACGTTCAGCCAAAATACTGGTGGAACACGATCATTGCGCAAAAGAGGTCTGACTGCAACAGAGCAAAGCGTAAACTAAAAAAGCCACACAAGACCCTAGAGGATAAAGCTCAAGCGTTGGTTAACTATCGAAAATGTAGAGTCACATTGAAGCAAGCAATTATGGAGAGCAAGACAAATAGATGGCGCAACCTTCTCAAGGAAATTGATGGCGATCCTTGGGTACACACTTGTACCTACAAAATAATAAAAGAAAGTAACGCACGAAAGCCCACGGCTGTGCTCACAAAGGAGCAAATCAGCCAGGCATTGAATAAACTCTTCCCAAAACGCGCTCACTTCGATAGGGAGCTATATAACACGCCAGAGGCACCCACGGAAGAAGAGGACGAGCCCCCAGTGATATCAGTAGCAGAGGTACTCAAGGCTGCGACTAGAGTTAAGCCGGGAAAGGCTCCAGGACCAGACGGCATCCCGTCCCTGGCAGTCAAAATATTATTTAAGGAATATCCGGTCTGGTTGCACAGGTGTTTACTACAGCGACTAGAAGGGGAACAATACCTGCAAATTGGAAACGAGCTGAGGTTGTCCTCATCCCCAAAGACAACGGAGGTTTCAGGCCCATATGCCTACTGAATAACCTGGCGAAAGCATACGAGGCAATAATTGAAGAAAGGCTCAGGGCCTTTGTGGAGGAAAACGGACTGCTTTCGGACTCCCAATATGGATTCAGAAAAAAACGGTCAGTGTTCACTGCTGTCCGTCGAGTTACGGCCAAGGCTGACCTCTTACATAGTTCAACCATATGCACCAGAAAACTGTTCCTGGCAATCCTTCTAAACGTCAGGAACGCCTTTAACAGCCTCTCGTGGAGAACAAAACTGGACACGCTAGTGAGGAAAAAGGTCCTACATTACCTCGTCCAGGTCATCTCAGGATATTTGGAAGACCGAAGTGTTTTCAACCGTGAAGTAGAAATATCAATGACAGCAGGAGTTCCGCAGGACTCGATTCTGGGTCCTTTGCTGTGGAACCTAGCGTACGATGACGTACTCCACCAGGATAACTTTCCACAAAGGGTAGAGATGATCGCCAACGCGGATGATCTGGCCATCACAGTTCAGGCAAAGACTGCAGTAAAATTGGAACACTAGAGTCTACGAGGTAGATGGACGAAGTCGGCTTAGCAATTGCTCCGGAGAAAAGCGAGGCCATACTGCTAACGGCACGGAAGAAAGTGGGTCCCATCAGACTATACCTGGCAGGATAGCAAATAAAGCTGGTCAATGAGGCCCGGTACTTGGGGATCCGCTTGGACAAGAGCCTTACGGGCCTTAGCCACCTAAAGATATTCTCGGCGAAGGAGGCTAATGCAATTGCAAGAATTCTGCCAAACATTCACGGACCAATAGAATGCAGGCGCAGGTTGCTAATGTCAGTCGCCGAATCTATAGCGCTATTCGGGTCCCCAGTCTGGCTCAAGGCGTCTTTGAAAACAAAGAAAGCGAGAGGGATCCTTGGAGGCACTCAGAGAGTGGCGGCTCTCAGGATTATCTAGGCGTATCGTACGGTTAGCACAAGCTCTGCTCTCGTGCTGGCAGGAGCTCTTCCTTGGGACCTGAAGGTGGAAGAAAGGCGAGACCTCTGGGACAACTCGAGCAGCAGTAAGGAAGTAGAGCGACAGAAAGCAATGGAAGCATGGCAAGCCAAATGGGACTCCATTTCTTCTGGAGCACCGGGGCACATTCTCCGATCCCTCATCCCAAACATCAAAAAAATTATTGAACGGCCGGGTGGAGAACTAAACCATTACCTCACGCAGATCCTCACGGGACATGGGGACTTCCAGACATACCTTTTTCGAACTGGAAAAGCTCCCTCAGCGGTCTGCCAAGAGGGAACGGAGGATGATCCGACCCACACTCTCCTAAAGTGCCAGGTACTGAAGCAGGCTAGAGCCACAGCAGTCGCAAAACTCAGAAACAAATGGATTAATGAGGGAGACGGAAGAGGAGCAAACATTCCCGATCCTAGGTATCCTAGGATCCGAGGTACTGAAGGAGAAAGGAGCTTTGGGAAGGCTCAGGAGAGCAAGATTTCCGCGGATTGTACTAGAAGATCACGCAAGTCCGAATGACGCGGCTTCGCAGGTGTTAGTACAGGATACGTCGAACGTTGGGGAAACCCATGAGTGACCCCGGCCAAATAATCCGAGCGGCACCCGCCACTTCTCCTGATAGCCCATAGTACTGTTCTATGGAGATCTGGGCCATCAGAGAGTGAAGCTTAAGGGGGGAGATGCGTTAAGTGGGTATGGGTCTCAGCGGGCTAACATCCATCCGCTAGGATCGAGTCCCACACTGCTCGCGATAGAAATTGGGACCTTTTCCTTTTCTACTCGCAGCAATAGTACACAAAAGTATTAAACCCTCCTCCATAAAAAAAAATATATAAGTACATATGCATACGCGCTGTCCTGCATTGTCAGCGCAGGGAAGCGAGCAAGACACCAATATGTATATACATATATACATGTATATATATATATATATATATATATCACGGGCTGTCCTGTATTGTCAGCGCAGGTAGGCGAGCAAGACACCAAGCCTTGAACGAAACCTTTAGCAGAGCTCTGCGATCCAGTGGTCTACCGTGCGTCCTGGAGCCCGTCGGATTAGACAGAGAGGGCGGGAAGAGACGTGACGGTCTAACCTTAACTCCGTTCGAGCGCGGACTGACTCATTAGCCCCTTCAATCATCGGCGCGGCTTAGGCTGGTCATTCATCAGCTCTCGCCGAGGCTGGCAAGGTTAGAAAGTACCAGAAGATCGGTTACATGTACGAGTTTCACCCACTTGCCTTCGAGACCCTTGGCGGGCCGGGTCCGTCTACTTGCAGTTGCTACAGGAGGTCGGGAAGCGGCTAATTCTAGTCAGCGGAGATAAGCGAGCAAGTAAATTCCTCAGACAGCGTCTGTCGCTTGATGTGCAACGGGGCAATGCGGCCTCGGTTTGAGGAACCCTCCAGAAATGGGTGGTCCCTACACTGGACCCCCCGTGATAGACCCAAATGTCTCGGTCCGATCGTGAATGATTGATTACATTGAATAAACTCATGTTTATATATATATATATATATATTCTTTTTTTTTATTTAAATATACCGGACCAGCTGAGAATTAACATGAAAATGTTTGTGGAAAACATATGCAGCACAGCATCAGCATGGAAGCTGGGCGAGGAAATGGCAACTGCAGTGATGAAAAAGAAAACCGAGCTCGGCAGGTACGGAAGAGAACGGATAGCGCTTACGACATCAACAGATGACGTAGCTTGTATTTAGACGGGCTCGCAGGTATTGGGACAAGCACGTCGACCGGTGGGGGAACCCGTGAATGACCTCGGCCAAATGATCCTGTAGGCGATCGCCACTTCTCCTAACGGCCCATAGTACTGTTCTATGGATATCCAGGCCATTAGAGAGTGAAGCTTAAGGAGAAAGTAGCCCTTTTTTAAAAAAAAAAGGTAATATATATATATATATATATATATATATATATAGTATAATTAAATGCGCTTCTTAGATTATATATGTTTTTTTTGTGGAGGAGGGTGATTGCTTTTATGCACGCTACAAGTGCGAGGTGTTCCCCTCTCGAGCAATGTGGGACTTGACCCTAGCGGTTGGATGTTGATCCGTCAAGACCCCTACCTACTAAACACACCTCCTCCCTTAAACTTTACTCTCTAATGGTCAGTAAAAATATATTTAAAAAAAAACCACCCCTCCAATTAAAGTATTAATATTCAATGTCTTTTCTGCTCAGATATTCATAGAACAACAATCATTTGACCGAGGTCGCTCACGGGTTCGCCCACCGGTCCGACGTGCTTGTCCCAACGCCTGCAAACCCGTTTGACAACAAGCCACGTCATCTGTTGATGTCTTAAGCGCTATCCGTTCTCTTTTGTACCTGTCAAGCTCGGCTTTTCTCTTCATCACTGCAGTTGCCATTTCCTCACCCAGGTTCTATGCCAACGTTGTGCTGCATATGTACTCCACATGTTGCTTCTCGGCGGGTCTGGTGTATAGGCTCCTCGTTGTTCTTCTTCTATGGATCATTTCAATCTTAGCAGCGCTATGGCGGTTGTACCTGCCTGCTCTAGTCTGTTGCATTTCAGAAGAGTGTGCTCAGGGTCACTGTCGACGTCGTCCTCACAGTGCGCGCAAGTTTATGAGGGAGCTTTGCCTAAACGAGAAAAACTTAATTTCTCCCGCCGGGCGGTCTATCCACTTTTTTATGTCCGGGATGAGCAGGCGAGGTGAGTGGCTCGGTGAGCCTCTGAGGATGGCGTCCAATTCTTCGTGCCCCAATCTTTATCGTTTTCTCCCTTTCACCTTTTTTGTTAAACTTAAGCCCTCCTTCCCACATCCTTCTCGTTTCGTTTACTAATAAATCCTAGGTTTTTTTGTGTAACATAATTTGTGTTAAACATATTAAAATGCGTTAATATGGATATATTCAAAAGAAAATCTGACATCTGCATCGTGTGCAATGTCAGAGGCCCACACACCAATCGTACATGCTACAATTTTAAGAAACGGGAAACTGGAATAAGAAAGTAGCTAAATCGTGTAGGGTCCAAACTAAGGTGTCTCAGGTGTTAAGGATTTTTTTTAACTTTTTTTTTAAATTAGATATTCCGTGAGGCAATTGCCCGTGTACGGTTAATTCATGTCATGGCTAATTTTAATCCACTCCGGCGTTTACCTTGTCTAAATTGGAAACAATGCAAACCAAATTAAAAGTGGCCGGTCTGGGTCTCGAACCCAGTCCTCCCGAATGCAAGGCAAAGGCTTTGCCACTAAGCCATTTTGCTCGGTTGTTACAGCCGTAATCGAAAGTATTCGTATAGTAGAGTATTTGATAGAGAAGGTTTGTTATGCCTCACCTGGGACGCATCAAGGCGCAAACAGAGGAACGGTTACTGTATTAATGTGTATTATTGTGGCACGTTCCTTATAAAATATATCTTGAAAAATATATGTGTACCGCAGCAATCTTACCTGTACACATAAGGACCGATCTCATGCACAATAGGTAGTTTTCCAGCCACAAAGTCTTTATGATTGGTTAAGTTGAAAACGTAGAGCGATTGATACGAGTAAATTGGAGGCTTGACAAATATCCTTCCGATTGTAGAATTTACAACTAAAGGTCCAGGCCGTTCCCGACGTATTTCTTCCAGAGTCCAGATAAATAAATAGATGTCCGCAGCTATGAGAACAACTGCAGCAACTGCAATTTAGAAACCCGAAGCAAATGGTCACTGTAGGTAGACATTTAGCTTCACAGTCACAGATGACGGTAATAAATACATGATCATTGCTAAACCGCCAGGAAACTAACTGGCTTCATTGGCGGATAAACAATCAGCTTTATTTAAGTGTTATCACGATATATAACAGTAGTAGTCGTTTTATTAACCAATGATTGGTTTACGATTATACATCATAGACATCGCATTTACAGAGTTGAGACAGCGGAATTGCTCCTTCACAACGTTGAAAGTGATATAGATCACACGGGCAGCCACAAAGTTTACACATACACTCCGCCGAGATTTCGTGAAATTTCTCGCGCACAGATCTTCAGATGGAAGCCGTGGACGGCAAATCTGGTGATTAGATGCCGGTTCTCATAACTGCAGGCTCTCCACAAATCCGACGTCATTGCTCTCGTTTCATAAAACAGCGGGTCGATGTCGGCCATTTTATCTTCCCAGTCTAAGACGTGTTCTGTAAAACCCGTCGTCTTCGGCAGGTTGTACATCTTCTTTAGAAAACTGGCTTTGAGTTGATCAAACGCCCTTAGGTTGGATCTCGTGAAATACGGCCAGATCACCTGGACACCGTAAGATGCTGTGGGTGCAATCTTCAGGTTAAACAGGTTAACAGCAACTTCCATCGACATTCTCCACGGATCCTTGACACTGAAAAGATTGTAGGCTTTTTCGGACTCTTTCTTCAACATGTCTGGAGAAGATTGTGCCATGTGAAGAAAACACGACCCCCAGGTAGGGAAAGTATGGAACGATTTCGACTATTTCTGAATTCAGTCGGAGCTCATCGCTTTTGGCCAGTCTTCCTCCTCGTCGGAATTTCTTCGCTTTTGTCTTGCTTGCATTGATCTCTAATTTGTTCCGGTTTACTTAACCCTGTAGAGTTACAAGCGACTGCTGCAAGTAAAAGCGACTTCGTGAGAACAATACTAAATCATCGGCATACATAAGCATTTTCACTTGTGAATGCCGACTATGTATTTACGCCGGGAGATCGCTTACCAACATTGAGAACAACAGAGGACTCAGGTAATCACCCTGAGCAACACCGATGGTCTGGGTGATCGGCGCGTGCTCAGCAACCCCATCGTCTATTATTACCAGTCCCCCTTGCAAGATGCTTTTTAGAAGCTCTAGCATGCTCAGTGGGACTCCCAATATGTGCCAGCTTGTCAAGGATGATCGTTCGCGAGGCCGTATCAAAAGTCGCCTTGAAGTCCACGATCACGGCGAATAGATAGTTCCCCCTGACACGAAGTGTACGATTCGCCGAGTTTAGAAGCACGGCGCACGGAGTCGTTGTTGATCTGCCTTTTCTGAATCCGTGTTGCTGCTCAGGAAGTGCCCCGGTAGTTTCTCAAAATACTTCCAGGCGACGGGTTAAGATGGCCGACACAAGCTTATATATTACCCTCTTTTTCGTTATTCCTCGGTAAGATGATGGAGCCAGCGGGTCTCCCTTCACCTTAGCAATGATACTAAGGAGACTGGTCCTCCATTCCACGGGTAATTAGGATGTTCTAAGCACTTCATTGAATAGAGCAGTGAAACACGGCACTAACAACGTGGCCTGCCGAAGATGTTCGTTTACCACTAGGTCAGGTCTAGGGGGCCTTACCCAGCGGCGCCTTTACCATTGCTTTAGTTACTTCTGAGCCGATAAAAGGGCGAGACAGGGCCTGCTACAAGAGCATCGCTCGAGATGGTTACCGCACCGGCAAACATTTTACGAAAGTGCTTGTTTAACTTCTCAGGCTGGATTGAACATGCAGTGGCGCGTCTATCGGCACGCAACCATTTGTGTGGGGATTGTGTGCCTCGACCAGTAACTCGTACTAACTTCGCCCTTCATGCTCCTTTATAGCTTCCTTTACCACTTTCTTGTACGCGCGGCTTAGTTAAGTGTAAAGGGGCATCTTTTCAGGGCGTGTTCGAGCTAGGATGTATGCTTGCACCATGTAGTGCTTAAAGGAGCGGCACTGCTGATTGTACCATGGGACAAACTTACTACGAGCTCGTTTTGGCCGGTTGCTACCGGTAATGACGGTACGGAGCCCGCAAGCATATGACTCTGCGTCGATCAGGACTGGAACAGAAAGAATACTTAGAGCAACGGTTTTCAGTCGTGTGATGTCGAGGGTACGACTCAGAGAAGGCCGCTTGCTGTAAAAAGTTTGCGGGCCATGTGAGATACTCATTGCAACTGGTAAATGCCACTTCACTCCAAACGCCAGGGTATCCCGTTGTATTCCTCTATATTTCACGTTATGATCAGCTGTTAGCACTGCCGTGCGGTCGTGTTTTGCGTGTGCTCCGCTGATCTGTGGCCAATCCGGTGATTAGGCGGCGTTTCTAAAGCAAAGTTGTACCGCGAAAACTGAACACAGTTTTTAGAGCTTTTTGGATAACATCCATAGCCTTTACTCTCCTGGAAACATCCAACAGATAATGCGGAACTTTCACGCCGTTTGACTACCTTTATGACTTACAGCTGTACTAGCGCACACAGCAGCACCCGCAGCAACTTTGCCTATGTTTCGTACCAACGTGAAATCCAAACGTATCAGTGAGTGTGTACGTGTGTGCGAGTAGAAATCAGCGCCTGGAATTTTAATTGTACACCATTTCCAAAACCATATCTGGTTGAGGGGGTTATAGGATATCGTCGGTTACCAAAGCAAGTGTTGATATGGCTAAGCGGTAGGGCCCCGGGTTACCAAAAATAGGCCCCTGGTTCGATTCCAGGTAAAGACAAAAAAAAAAAAATGTTCTCGTTTTTACTGTTTGGAGCCACTAACTCGACAAAATGGTGGAAGTCGAGCCAGCCCAACATCAACAGAGCCAACAACAGTTGGCACGGCCCAGCTGTACGGCGGTTTCGTCAACCGTCAACACAACATCAGCCGCAGCCGTTGCGTGTTCTCTGACCCCCAATTCACGCAATGAGCGGAAGCGGCCGCACTCTCCGACGAATCTCCCGCGTCAAAAAGAGTCGCGTTTAGCCAGTGTAGGTAGTTGCGCGAGGTGTGAAGAGTCCACTCAAGGTTCCGTATCAGTGTGCTGTGCCAAATGCAACAGAGTGATACATGTTACCTGCAGAACTGCTGATGAGGCCAACCCAACAGTCGACACGGCTCGTAATTGGCGGTGCCGGGTATGCGCTGTACCAACAGCTGACATGTCCACAGCCCAGTTCATGCAAGTTATGGATCGTTGTGCGCTGGAAAATGAGTCGATGCGCTTCGTGACGTTTCTGCTGCATCGCGTAGCCGAATTGGAAAAGGAAGTGCTCAACTTGAAATCAACGGGTCATTCACGGGTACCAGTATCGGTGGCCGACAGTGAGATATTAGACATCTCCGTGAGCCCCCCAGCTATCCCGACCCCGGACCCGCCACGCAAAACAGTGCTAATGGTGGGAGATAGTATCGTCTACCCTCTCGGTCCGTCGCTGAGGGAACTTCTGCCCAAGAAAACACCTCTGGCGGTCCGCGCCGCCTCGAAGATGGACATCGACACTGTGATTTGTGAGGCACAGAAATTTGTGGATGGTGCCGCCGGGCCTGTGGCGGTGTTTCTACAAGCAGGCTACCATGAATGCATGGAGTTTGAAAAGGACAGATATATTAGCAAAGTGAAAACGTTTGCCGAGATAAGCTCTGCTTCCCTCATCGATCACTTCTCGGACATGTTCGCGTCGTCTGACACAATACCTCGCGCGGTTCCATACTTTGCTGCCGTGTGGGATAAGGACACTGAAGGAGGTCGTGATATTCTTGAGAGGGAGTTCACAGTCCGAGAGCTAATGCAGGGCCTGGATAGCTTACGAAACAAAAAAGCGGCCGGTCCCGACAATGTCTGCAACGAGCACCTAAAGAACGGCTTTGTGTTGGCACCGTGCTGGACAGCCCTATTCAACGAATGCTTGCGCGCTGGGACTCTTCCAACTCAATGGAGAGACGCCACCCTACTCGTAATCCCCAAAGGCAAGGGCGACCCGACAGCCCCCTCGTCATGGCGAGGCATAGCGAAGAAGAGCGTTTGTTATAAGCTACTCTCTGCCCTCCTGACGAGGAGACTAGACAGCTTTCTTGAAAGTGTTTATGCCATACCAATGGAACAACATGGGTTTCGGAGAGAGCGATCTACAGAAACAGCGTGTACGATTCTGCTGGCAGATATCAAGGCAGCACTGGCTAAGCCACGTAACCCGCTGTATGCGGTATTCGTGGATTTCAAGGCGGCCTTTGACTCGGCCCCTCGAGAGAAGGCTTTGCGCACACTGGCTGAGGTAGGGGTCCCAATGAAGGTGCTGAAGCTTCTCGCACAAGTTCTCCAGGAGAATAGGATCACCATCGACGACGGGGTAGCGGAGCTCCAGCCTTTCAGACAGACAACGGGCCTGGCGCAGGGCGATAACCTAAGCCCACTCCTATTCTCTGTACTCCTAAAAGACCTCCCAAGTCATATAAAGGGACCCAGAAACCTGGTCGAGGTCATTTTGTACGCGGACGATCTAGTACTTTACGGGCCTAGTAGGTTTCAGGTGCAACAAGCACTAGCCCGTCTTCACAAAGCGGTCACCGATTTAGGCCTGACAATTAACCTTTCCAAAACCATGGCCATGAAGTTCAGAAGAGGGGGAAGGACAGCAGCCGAGGACGCGCTACGCCTCAACAGAACGCCACTTAAGTATGTCAACAGCTTCCCATACTTAGGGGTGATTTTCTCTGTCACCGGTACTTGCTTCTCCGCGCACATATCTGAGAGGTGCAGGAAGGCAGTGGCGGCGACATGGGCGATCAAATCTCCGAACAGACTATCGCTGAAGACGGCACTCAGACTGTTCGAACTCAAGATAGCTCCGATCGCGACCTATGGGGTGAAAGTCATCTGGGACCACCTCACGGCAGAGAACCTCGAACAATTAAACCGCGTCAAGGCCTCCTTCCTTAAACGAGCACTGGGTCTACATCTGACGGCTCGGAATCGCTATGTATACCTCCTTGCGGACACGCCGCTGCTCTCTGAGGACCTGCAACGTCGCTTCAATCTACCCGTGACGAAGGCTTTTCTTTCAAACCGCAGGGATTGGGAGGACAAAGTGGCGGACATTGACGTAGAGTTCCTTAACACGGGGGCAATGAGGAATAGTGGGTGGAAAGGAACACATAGGCTAAACAGACATGTTGTGACCCGATTCGCCATTCATGGTTTTCACCACAAGCTCTGTGCGGAGCGGGGTTTCCATGACCCTTGCGATAGTTGTAAATGCTCTAGATGTGGGAGTTTTTGTGATAGATACCACGCGGCTAACTGCCCCCTAGTACAATCGCTGGGAAGCCTGGCAAGCTGACTTGGCTGAAATGTTTTTATTCCTGAAATGACTCTAGTCTTGTGTTGTTACCCTTGTATAAGTACATGGATTTTGTTTGACTAAGTATTTGACTGCTACCTACAAAGGTGAATAAATGAAATTGATTGATATTTCACGTTACGCGGATCAGCATTTGTAGCAAATATATCTATTATCGATTGTCCTTCTCGAGTCATCAGCTGTAGATACAACCCACATGCTCCGAGACGCCAGTACGCTAGTAGTTCAACAGTGACGCTCTTCTTGGGTGCTTTGCCTTATTAAGTGGACAGTTGAGATCGCCGCAGAGTAGTTATTTTTTGCAAGTCTACCATATATAGACACGCTATTAGTTTCTCCAGCAGAATTTCCGTATCCTCCAATGGACTAGAGTAGGCTGCAATCACGTTTATTGTGTCTCCCGTAAGGATTACGCAGTTGTCTTAAATGTAGCGGGGATGAATTCCAGGAAGTTTATTATATATGAATGCAACTCCTTCACTCGTTGGACCTGGTCTTTCTGACTGGGTACCTAGACATTCCGCTACACGCCAATCGGGAATGACTGTGGGCTTGGCGGCCCGGGTCTCGGTAATAACTAACACGTCAAATTGATCCGTTAAGGGAAGTAATCGTAAATTCGATTTAATACTTTCACAGTTCCACTGAAAGAAGCTGATTGTCGACTTTTTGTTTTGACTAGATTGAGGTTTCTTTGATGCTAGGACGTCAGTAATTGTTGTGTAAGGCAGTCACGATCCGTCTCGAGGTTTATCGCTCCTGGTTAACTCTGCACCAAGCCTATACGACGACGCGCGAAGTGCTTCTCGCAGAGAGGTTTCTATGGATTCTCGTATTGAGATTTCAAGGCAAGTGCTTTCGATAATTTTAGTCGGCTTGTCACTTTTCTCTTCTACGGAGACTCTGGGGAACAAGGAGGAATGCAGCTTTTTAATAACGCTGGTGACTGCTGTTTGAATCGCTTCTATTATGCAAGGAACGATTCTGTCCAGTAGTCCCTGTACTAGATCAGCAGCCATGTCAGCTGAGGGTGCCACCTTCTTCGTAGACCTTGCTCCGGGGTCGACTTCTCGGTTTGTGGCGGTGGTGTCACTCACTTTAATGCCGTTCTTTGCAACAGACAACCAACTGCGTTTCGTAAAGCTTTCAGAGGCTTGAACGTATTCGACGGGGGCGCAAAGCGGCACGGCTGCAGCGTTCGGCTGTTTCTCGAAACGGTTACGCGAGACTCGCTTTAACATCTCTATACGACTCAATCTAGCGGGGCAAGAACCCCATGTAGCCTCGTGTTTGCCATTACATAGGCAACACTTGGCCCGAGCTTTGCACTCCTTTCTAAGATGTTCCAGGGAACCACACCTCCTACACGTTGGCTTCAGAACCTCACAATCGGCGGCAAAGTGATCCATACTGTAGCACTTGAAGCACTGCATTGGATCTCGGTACAACACAACTCTATGCTGCTTTAGACCCAAACAAACTTCCGACGGGAAATGGTTGCCCTTAAAAGTTAAGACCACATGTTCTGTCGTGGACATCACGTTATTCTTCGGGTTTTTTGTTTTAACTCGAGCCACCTCGGTCACTCCCGACGATTGGTTGCTTCTGAGATAGAAGGGTGTACACCAGATATTTTACCCTTCACAGACGAGCGCGCTCCACTTATCCTGGCAAATACCTTAACACTATCCAGCCTTGTAACGAAAGCAGGGTGCCTCTATCTTCTTCGGCCTCCACTACAATGACAAGCTCTCCAGTCCTTGTGAAACGGGGCTCTTCAATACTCCCCTTGACATGGCTGGCAATACAGTCGCAGACTTCATTGAAATTATTCCGCAGCTTGTCTTCGTCAGCAGATAATATTACCGCTTTCCGCCTTGCTACTACAATCTTCGGCGCCTGCGGCCTCCTACCGCGAACTACTGTGATGAATCCTGCGTCGTCAGGCTGCTCCTCGTGGATCTGAGGTTTATCTCTAACACCTCAGTTTTCGCATCCACGCTTGTACCAGGCAGATCATCTTGCGATACTCGCACGTCTTTCACCCACGCGTCCTGAATTGGACTCGAAGCTGCGCGTTTTTCTCCTCCCGCACGAACTGTACGGTCACCCGCCCCACGCGTGTCGGCTGGTGTTGTTGCCGACTGAACTGGTAGTCCAGTTTCGCGCGGTTTTAGCGGCGGAGAGTGTTCGACCGGCATCTTGCGCTCGTTACGGTGTTAGCGGCCGCAAAAAATAAATAAATCAATAAAAATACTAAAAAAAACAATATCGGGGATTCGATCCCGAGACTTGCACAAAGTAGTTCGCCACTCAACCGCTGACCTACTGTAGCCGCGGCGTTTAGACGGGCACTTTAGCGACTGGCCGGCCCTTACCTGGACTATATTCAAAGATTATCTTATGTGGTAGTCAAAATTATTTACGGAGTAAAGTTATTCACACTCTTGAACGTTCACCATAATCACCAGCCACATCACGGGTTTCACTGTTATGCTTAGATGCTGCTACTCTGTTTAACTGTAATCGATACGTCGCTCTGGAGCGTGGAACATCCGCTTATAGAAGTTGGAAAATTGGTTTTCCCAGGCAGTAAAAAATTGTGGAATATATCCAGGAAGTACTGCACTCTGTCCGTCACGGTACAATTTCGCTTTGTGAACGCTACAGAACCACCAATAAAACCACAGCCTTGCGGAGCGCATCAAAACACGTCAACACAACAGTCGTGAACAGCTGACTACTTATACTACTATCTAAACAGTTACGTATAATATTTACGATTGAAGAAGGCAACTAGAAGACTTCGTATAATGGAAGATGCTAGTCTTGATTTTCAAAACACAAAGTCGTTTTTTTTATATACGCAACAAAAAAAAAGAGTAAAGAGTAAAAAAAACATTACGGCTTTAAACATAGATCGGACAGACCTCGTATACGACGCTTTTAAAGCAAATGCATTTAAGGACTTCTCCTCGTCGGTTTATGTTGCCCAAGGGGGTTCAGTTAACGAAGGTGTTTGTAACGACGTGGTCTCGAGAGGTAGCTGTCCACACTTGTAAATATCAGAATATAATATTTTTACTAAAATCAAATAACCACCAAATGCCGCTTTACTCCGTAACTGAACCCCTTTTTGTATCCAGTAGGTCCTATGAGGATGGCATTGTACAAAATAGTTCGGCAATCAGTTGTAACTCCTGTACATAAAAAGAGTCTTAAGGTAAATGTAGATAATTACTGACCTGTAGCTCAAGCATCATTCGCATGTACAATTTTTGAAAAACTGCTAGTGGACCATATTTTTCATTTTCTTCAATCCAAATGCTTGTTGGATGAGAACCAACTTGTCAAAATGACTCAAGATTGGGCTGTTATGATAAACAATAGGCTGGCCTTTGATTGTATATATTTTGATTTGTCGAAGACATTTGATAGAGTAAACCATATAAAACTTGTACAAAAGCTTAGGTACTTGAATGTTGATACTCGCTCTATATCATTGATTGCTAGTTATCTTACTCGTAGAGAGTTCTACGTTCACGTAAACAATAGCTTTAGTGAGTCGGGTACGTGTCCTCTGGAGTTCCCCAGAGAACAAGCCTCGGGCCACTTTTAGCTTGCATATTCATTTAAGATCTTAAAAAGTTATTCCTAAATCTATAACTTATAAGGTTTATGCTGATGATTTGAAACTAGACGGGCCTTCCAACTCCGCTAGCAAAATTCAAGTACTACAGAGTACGATTGAGGCGGTTTGTAAATGGTGTGTGGATAACGAAATGCTTATATCAGTGCCAAAATGTGCTATATTGTGTTTAAAGGAAGCCTAAGACTACATGCTACATAGGGAGGCTATACCTATTTTAAATTGCATTAGGAACCTCGGAACTGGATTTCAGCACTCTTATCACACAAGTCATCTGATCAGCGAATCTAATATGAAAAAAACACAATTCTTTGTTGTTTTTTTATTTCTAAGTAAATTTATTATAATATAGAAGAATATATAATGCTTCACGACGTTGCTGCTCGTCGATTTTTGTTGTTTTATAATTAAATTATAATTTTTACATGAGGCTTTAAAATAGTTTGGTTCTACATAAGTTTATCTATTGCTGTGAGGCGGCCTTATTTAGACAAACACATTGAAGCAATGGAAAGTTTACAGAGGAGATTTGCTTCCTTCGTCGTGTCTCATTAAGATGTAACATTGCTTGAAATTCTATTGTGATAAGCCCTATTCGGAAAGTCCAGAATGGATTATCGCATGTACTCGTATTATAAACTCACTCATCAAATACATCAAACTAATTTAGCATTTGGTTAAACAATAGTAGAAACGGTAGTACTAATCGTCAAAACAAATTGCCAAGTCAGATCGTGTAAACAACATGCTTTGTGGCGGATGGCGAGGGCACTGAGAAAACTTAAAACGCTAACAGCGCAAATGTCGGCACACAAGTAAACTGACAATTGTATGTATCTAGGTAACGGTTTGTAATGCCCCCCTTTGACAAGATAAAGGTACCTTTGGATTGACTTGAATTTTCTTTTAGGCAGTTTTTACAGCGAGACTAGGGCTATGGCGTGTAGCCCTTTTTGAATCGGAAGTCCCAGTGTCTTTCTCGTGTGGCTGTGGGACCCGTCAGTGTCGTAGGGTGCCACGGACCATCAAGCACGCGCAGCGCCGGGCACAGATGCTCTCAAACCTCCATCTTAAATCCTGGTGCATTTGGCTCTGCATCGCAGTCAATCAAGTTGAGCAGGGCAAACGATCTACGCAAATATTCATGCCTAAGCGATAGCTTGCTAAACTTAAGACGGTTTACCTCAGGCCGGTAATCGAATAAACCGATCGAAACTATAAGCCGCCGCTGAGGTAGCGTATGGCTGTGTCAGCAGGAGACAAGCACCTTCTCGCATTCAAGGCTATGGCGAGTTTGAACCTCTTACCGTATGTCTGTTCGGACGAGTGCCCGAATCATGAATTACGCCGCCCACCAGGGCCAAAAGGGATTACACTTCATTAAAGCAAAAGGTCTTTTACGATATACTCTACAATAAGGAAGCATTGCGGCCTAATTACGATATCAAGCACTTCCCATTCCGGAACCCGTACTACTGCCGATGTAAACGCATTTGGAACGGACGTACACGTTTTTATAAAAACAAATAGTTTTAATATAAACACATTTTAATCGATAAATTATTTTAACTGTGATAAAGGCATTGCAATACAACTAGTTCCAGAAGCTGGTTTGTCGCCAAAGAGTGTGGACGTGTGTCTGTGGAGCTTTGAGAGGTTATGCTTGCTTGTGTGTATACAGGCAGGTAAACCTAGAAAGTGACATACCATAATGATCAGTGACCATTTTGGCGTATTGTGCGTGACCGTGCGAGGAAGGGGTAAGGAGCCAGGCTGCTGTAAAGTTCAAACAAGTCCGTTTCGGCAGGGTGAAGCAAAACGAAACCACCCGCGCAGCCGTCGGAAGGCTCTGAGCGGTCCGCCGATCATTCAAATTTGAATTTAACGGCAGCTCAACTAACGCAGTGTAACAATGCATTATATAAAAAGTGTCTGGCGTGAGTACAGATAGATAGCAAAAAAGCAAATTACTTTACCGCACTCTGTATATAGACTAGCGTGTAGATATTGTGTATTATATATGGCGCAGTATATATCGCAACATTGTATCATACAGTCTATATACGCAGTATACTAAATGCGGTAGTACTGCACCGGACAGTGTATATTTATATGTGTACATGTATGCGTGATAGTGCTTCAGTACCGGGCTGAACGAATGCTCCAGGACGCTCCAGAGGATCCCGAAGAAACGGGCCACAAAGAAATGAGAAAGGCGAGCGAAACAACTTATAGACTGGACTCCATGATTGAAGCACTACTAAAAAAAGTGCGTCTAAATCGAAAGCACTTACCGTGAAGCACACTAAGTCCCAAACTGACATCAAAAGGGTTTCAGAGAAGCTACACAGAGCGGCCAGGAGATTTCATTAAGATGGCCGCCTCGAACTGGCAGAGCTGCGAAGTAAGCTAGAAGAGGCTCTAAAGCTGGAGACTGAGCTCCAGCCAGCAGATGCTTCAGAGGCGACCCTAGTCACAAAGGCATCTGGAGATCCGCAATTCTGCAACAGATGTAAAACGGGGATCAACGCCGAGGAGATTAGGAAAGAGAAAGAGGAGCAGCGCGCAGTAGAGCTGCACAGGCGCATGAAGGAGGCAATGACTGAGGAGGAAGTGGTTATTCTGGTCAAAGAGAGTAGGCCTACACGACTCTATAGCACGACAAAGAATGTTCACGGTAGCATTTTGACAGAAAGAGAAGTGGTGGTCATGCGCGAAGAGTCGGCCAAAGACTCAGAGCTCCTTGGCCGCTTGACGCCGCAATTCCCGGCGGTGACCCGAGTAAATGTCGCCAAACCTGGAAACGTAGCAATATTTTGAACCCGTGTGGAAATGGTTCTAGAAAACGGAGATTCCGCCGCAGAGGAATTGCCAGATATCACTAGGACTCTTGTGGTCGGAAAACTAAAGGAAGGAGAAGTTGAGGTCAAAGCGTCGTAAGTCTCTTCCGACAAATGACTACGCATCTACAGCGAGCTAAACAAGACGCAGGGCCGCAGAAGCGAGACGCCGGTTAAACGGGCCAGAAGTGACGCCCGATAGTGGTCTACTTTCCGGAAGACCTGGACACAATAATAGCCCGAAAGACCGCAGAGGCACGTTGGGGAGAACAACTCGACGCTCCAGTAGATTTCTGTCTCAAGAAAGGCCAGAAAAAGAAGAGAGAAAGCGTCAAAAGTACACACAGAACCGCCAGAACGAATATAGTGGTGGTCCTAACGGAAATTGGCTTCTACGCTGACATTCTTAAAGAACTGCAAACCAAAGTCTGCCCGGACCAATTTAGAGTACAGGTTTAGGTCGAGGGGGCGGCTAGCAGAGACATCCGGCTCAAAATACGAGAAAGAGAGGCCGGGGTATCCGAAAAATTCGCAAACCAGCTAAAGGTCTCATCGAACGCAAGTGTCGAAACCTGGCAACGGGACGCATAAATGAAGCTGATCCTCCACGGCCTTGAACAGAGCACCTCTAAGGAGGAACTGGAGCAAGCCGTCAAAAACCAGATTCAGGGCGAGGGCGAGGTAACAGCATAGGTCCCACGCAAAGCGGCAAATATAGGCTGGATCTCTGCTCTGGTCATAAGTAGAAGGATCGGCGAGGCCCTACTGTATAGAGGACGATTTAGTGTGGGTTGGTCAACGTGCCGGGCGACTGAACGGATCGATCTCCGATGCTGCACGAGATGCAGGGGATGGGCCATACGGCGAAGGATTGTGTTGAAGAAATGCGCCAAGACCGCAGATGCTATTGTGCATCTGCGGTCTAGCACTGGACATTTAGCGAGAAACTGCACTGCTGAAATCAGAAAGTGCTACGTATGCTCTGTGGCAGGGCTCTCAGCGAACTCAATGGCATGTCCTGCCTACAGAAAAGAGGTGGACGATCTGCGAAGGAAGAAGATAGATCTACTGCTCTGACAGGAGGGACCGCAGAAGAGTGCCAGTTGCCCGGCAACAGAGAAGACTAGGGCAAACCATGAAACTGAGGAAAGTGGTTGAGAGAGACCAAGTAGAAAACACACGACGAAGTTTCCCACTTTGGCCAGAAATGCAACGGCAGATGCAGCTATGGCGGCAAGAACGGATCAGGAAATCTCGACAAGCTATGAAAATTAAGGTCTTGCAGGTTAATATCAATAGCTGCAGGGCCGCACGTGACCTCCTTGCGGCAGCAGTAGACCGGTTGGGAGTTGACCTATGCCTTTTGTCAGAGCCAAACGAGGCCCTGGCAAAGGCAACTTTTGGGGATAATCCCTAATGGAATGGTTGGCCGAACGAAACTTTCTGGTTATGAACAACCCGAGAGCGACAGCGACGTTCGCCCGCAGAGATTAGGAAGTCTTTATAGACCTGACGATTAGCGCCGTAAACACACCCTACAAATTAGTGAACTGGGATGTCCCTGAACACGAAGATTACATTAACGGTGAAACCGATATATTACATTAACGGTGAAAAACGACGAAGCACTCAAGAGCACGGTGCCTGCCTCTGGGTGCCATAGGCCCAGATGATCGGCTCGCAGGATGAGGAAGGAGAAGCTTAAGAAAGTTCGGGGCTATAACGAACTAGAGGACATCTTCAAAGAGAAAAAGTTTAGGCAAAATCCTTCGTAAAGCATGTGAAAAGGCAATACCAGCCCCAGTACATTCGCGGCGGAGAAACGCTGCACCAAAGTACTGGTGGTGCCCCGAGGTGGCCGCTGCACGGAGAGAGTGCATTGGAGCCCGGCGCCGATACACTAGTGGGAAGGCCAAGAAGGCGAGAATGGAATCGTCCGAGCAGGAGTGGCGGGATAAAGCAGATGATCGCTGGTCTAAATACAAGGCAACACGCGTGAACCTAAAGACCACCATCAGAAAAAGTAAGCTTTGGTGCTGGAACCAACTGATCAAGGAGATCGAGCACGACGTGTGGGGGAAGCCCTACAAAATTGTGATGGACAAACTGGGCAAGAGAGCACTAACGATCCCACCGGATCTCGTAGAAGTCATTGTGGCTCACCCTTTTCCGGTGAAAACGGAGGAAGGCAGAAACCCTATTACGGTGAATGAGGAGGATATTCCTCCTGTAACGCTCGAGGAGGTCCAGCGAGCGGCTAAAAGTATGTCAGAGGGCACGGCCCCAAGACCCAACGGCATACCTCCAGAGGCGATTAAATGCCTAGTGAAGGAGTGCCCATTGGCATTTAAAACTGTCGTAGACGCACTTTTAAGAGAGGGACGGTTTCTGGAATGGAAGAAAGCCCGCCTACATCGTATTCCAAAGCCGGGGAAGGAGCCATGCTCGGCCTCAGCCTACAGGCCTATCTGCCTCCTTGACACAGTTGCCAAGGCCGTGGAGTCAATACTCGCGAGCAGACTCAATGGCGCAATCGAGGAAAAACAAATCTCACTCTCAGAGGATCAGTACGGGTTTCGTAAATGGAGGTCTACGCTCCAGCCCATTAGCAAGATACTCGCTAAGGCCGAAGAGGAGAGACAGAAAAGCCCCAGAGTTCGTAATCTTTGCCCCCTGATACTGCTGGATGTAAAGAATGCGTTTAACAGCGCAAATTTGAGGGTGATCCTAAATGCGGTGAAGAAAAAGGGAGTGCCAGCGTACATTCGGTGTATGATAGCGTCGTTTCTGGCCAAACAAAGTGTAAGCTACGACGACAGGGAGTACGCGATGACTGCAAGTGTACCACAGGGTTCCGTGCTAGAACCTACGCTATGGAACTTAGCGTAAGACGGCGTGCTAGAGATGAGCAGCCTCGTGGTGTTGAGTTCGTCGCTTATGCCGACGACCTGGCAATTTTAGTCTTTGCAAGGGATGCAGATCTGCACCCGACAAGACGGAGGCGATGTACCTAACAGGCAAAAAGAGGACGACCGGCATTAACCTCGTGATGGCGGGCCACCCGATAGAAATCAGAATGAAGGTAAAGTACCTTGGGGTCATGGTAGACACTGGACTGACCGGATCAGCACACGTTAAGTACGTGGCCGAAAAGGCTCAAAGGGTCTCCCTGAACCTGGCGCGGATCATGCCTAGGGTCGGTGGGGTGGCTGAGGTGAAGAGAAGGCTCCTGGCCTCGGTGGCCGAATCAACGGCGCTATACGCAGCCCCAGTCCGGGGGGACATGGCAATGCGGACGGCGAAAAATTGGGGGCCACTGAGGTCGACCCAACGAACGCTGGCAATCAGGGTAAGCTGGGCGTATCGAACAGTCTCGACCGAAGCTCTTCTGGTCCTAGCCAAAATGCTGCCATGGGACCTCCTAGTGGCTGAACGAAGTAAAATGTATCTAGACGAAGGTCTGGATCTCACCAGGGCCAGGAGTGCCACCATATCGGCCTGGCATGAGGAATAGGCGCAGGTAAGACCCGGTGTGACCACAAGGAGCTGCACCAAGAGTCTGATACCGGACCTCAGGGCATGGTATGACCGCCGACACGGGGAACTTTCCTACTGGACGACTCAGGTTCTGACCGGACACGGCCAGTTCCAGAGCTACCTGTCAAGGATCAAGAAGGCCATCAGCGATATTTGCGTACTGTGCGACTCTGGAGAAACGGACAACGTAGAGCATACTGTTCTGCGGTGTGATGCTCCCAGGGAAGCACGGGACGCAGCACCTACCGCTGTGAGAGGCCGACTCATCAAGGGGGTGGTCTCCCATATGATGACTTCGGCGGAGGCACGGAGGGAGGCGACGAACTTGTTCGACGCTGTTTTGACACTCAAGACAGCCAAGGAAACGGCCAGGCGG
Organism: Dermanyssus gallinae; assembly: GCA_003439945.1. Lineage (NCBI taxonomy): Eukaryota > Metazoa > Arthropoda > Arachnida > Mesostigmata > Dermanyssidae > Dermanyssus > Dermanyssus gallinae. Next base: position 167,777 of record QVRM01005066.1, read on the forward strand.
GAGAGGTTTGAGCGGGTCTCTCGGGAGAGTGGGAGACGAGGAACCGAGGGAGGGGGGAGGGGTGGGGAGCAGCCAGGCCCTCATGGTCTTGACGCACCCTCACAGGACGGATTACAAAGTGGCATCCCCCTATCCAACCGCAGGTAGACATGCGGGATGATAGTCAGGGATAGAGCTGATTGAAGGAGAACGGCAGAGACGCCTCTCCCACGGCTTCGATGTAATGCCAAAGTAATACCGAGTCCGGGGGGGTGGGGAGGAATCCGGGTTTAGTGGGTTTGCGAGTCTCACACTAGTCACGCAGGTTGCTAGTGGCGCATGTGCATCATGCATTCCCGAAACCTCCCAGAACAAAAAATAAAGGGATGCAGATCTGTTGGAGGACCGATCAAATGACGCCTTAGATGAGGTAGCCGGTGGATGAAGTCTCACCACCTAATGCTAGCACCGGAAAGGAGCGAGGCGGTTCTGCTTACTGGTAAAAGCACTGCCGGGAGCTGGATACCCGTGTGGACGATCACATGATCCAATTACACAAGCAGGTCAAATACCTGGGTGTTATGCTCGAAAGAAAACTCGACAAAACGCATCAGGTTGCAAGCAAGCTCGCCAAGCTAATGCCAAGAACAAAGAGGCCCTCGGAGCTTCTTTCTTCTAGCATCAGTCGCTGATTTAATTCTGCTCTACGGGTCAGCAGTGTGGGGACCAGCTGCACAAAAGACCAAGGAGAATAAGAAAAAGCTAAGCAAGGCGCAAAGAGTGCTGGCCATCAGGGTCGCCAGAGCGTACAGGACGGTGTCAACAGACGCTGTGCTAGTAATTTCCTCTTATACCGGGACCAGACATTTAGAAAAGACGATGCAAGAAAAAACTCTGGAAAGCTGGGAGGCTGAGTGGACTGGGGCTAAACGAGATGCACCAGGGTCATGGACAATGTCAATAATCCCAGATCTTATCAAATTGTGCCGATGCGAGTATGCGGAAACGACGTACTACTTAACCCAAGTTTTCACCGGTCATGGCAGTTTCCAGACCTATAAGGTGAAGATTGGGAAGACCGAGGTAGACATATGTGTCTTGTGCGACGCCGGCGAAACCGACGACGTGGATCACACGCTTTTTGCATGCAGAGCTCTTGAGATCACGAGACCGACAACCCGCTCACGACTAGACGTGCAGTGCAACACGACGAGAGACCTACTCTCAGGGATGCTCAGCTCCAAAAAAAGCTGAAAGGCGGGCTCTGGTTTTGTGGAGACTGTTATAAGAGCGAAGACAGGGCTGACGGAAGAGAGGCGGCAACGCATGGAGCGCCGGCAGGCCGAAGATTGAGAGCCAGACTAGCGGTTCCCTACATGCACAGAAGTAATACCACAAGTATCCCGGTCATGTAGGTTAGGGGGTCACCAGGTTTTTAGTGGATTTGAGAGTCCCACACTACCCCACCAAAGGGTGTGCGTTATGCATGTTTGTTTCTGGTCCCTGTAAAAAAATACAACTAGTTCCGATAATTTTTTCTGAAATGAGATATAAATCAATATAAGGTTTTGTAAATAGAGAGAGCGATAAACAAACGTCACACTTAAGTAAAAAACAGCTGAAATTACTTGCGACGTTAGGTTAAGAAGTACTGCGCTCGACATGGTTTACCCTACAAGAGGTACTAAGAGGCATCGAGGTCGTCAGGCGCTATTTGCCGGGCCTAAGCAATTCGCCGTCCTTGCGGCCAAGTTTGTGCTGAAGAAATATCATGGAGCGACGGTGCGAGTACGGAGCTTATCTGGGATATTTATTTCCGTATTAAGTGAAAGACCGCAGACCTTGTTCTCATTCATAATAACCTAAACTTCTATAGGTCCATATGTCTCCTTGACAATTTGACCAAAAATGTTGAGTCCATTGAAAAGGCTTGCCATTAGAACTTTGAGAAGGAGAACGGAATTCTCCCAGCAGGGCGCTCCAATCTCGACGCAATTTAATAAGTTAAGTATATGACCGGTATTTTAATTGTTCCTACATTATTATGACACAAAGCGAGATTTTTAACGACGACTTCTCACCGTTCAAGCCCGGACAACAGATCAGCTGGAAAAGCGTGCAAACGAAGCACTGGCCGACGTCTCGAACAAGGCTCGTCCTGACCTTAACTAAAATCGAAGCGATGTTTAATGAACCGGAAACGATACCCCGCTGTTCAATTCCGGCTCAATAGCACGGAAATCGGAGAAAAATCATTTTCCCTTTAACGACGGTTGGACTCGCCGTGTGGTACTCTACCTTAGGTAATCACTTCAGAAGGCCAGAGAAAGGTGTTTTCTATAAATTGCGTAAATAGGACTTCTACGCAACCTGTTCTGCTACTTGTTCTAGGTGGAATTTTTCGACTAACATCGACAACCTCGTGTTGCAACAGGAGGACATTGTTTACAGTATTTACATTTAGCAAACCGCAACTAGGTTTAACAAAAAAAACAGTCATTTTGTATTTGTATCAATTTGTAACATTTACAATACTCAATTGCTCGTTCAGACGCTTCCGTAGTTAGCGCCTTTACTGTAAATAACTTCAATACATTTATTCAAAAAAGGTCTGCCAAACCTCACCATAATAAGTACAATTGGGAACCGCAAAACCATTGTACAGTCTTATGAAAAATTGTAATCATTGATTGAAGAACAACGAAATATAGTATTACATATTAGATACATCTCAACAATTCAATTTCAATTATATTTTACTCAGATTGAGTATAATATACAGTTCAGGATGTTTCTTTATAATACTCTATCTTCTTCACGCTTTCGGCGAGAGAAGTCGTGCAACGATGTTTTGTCTAGCGTCCTTGGCACACCTCTGCAGGCAGAACCGGCAGGTGCACAACCCGTACTCCTCGTGAAAGGCTGCGTTTGAACATAACCATGCACTATGTACCTGGTGTATACGTGGCGACTGTCACATGCAGGACCAGACCAAAGGTGCACGGCATTGAAAACGTCTAAACCACCGACCTCCCGTCTGACCTGTTCGACTTTAGCTTCCCATTCAGAAATGAAACATTCGTATGGTACTGTACGCGGCATCTTCAGCCTTGATGATATAATGAGAAACACCTCTCAAGCTGGTTAAAATTCGCCAGTGTGAGGTGGTTCCACACACTGTCAAGGCCATACATCAGCCCCGGAACAATCTTAAGCATAAAGAGCCTCACTGCTGAGAAAACGGACAGTCTTCAGACATTGCCTACTTCCCCGTAAAAAAAACAAGTGCCTTCCGTACTGTTTCGTTTATATGCGCCTGTGGACGTCGTTCCCGTGTACTAAACCCGAAGGCCAAAATACTGGAAAGAGTTGACAAACTCCAATGGTTGGCCGCAGCAACGTATAACGTCTCTGGCAGCCAATCGACCTCCACGCCTGAATTTCATGGCTTTGGTCTTCCTGGTGTTTATCTCAAGTCCCTTCGAGACAAGGAACGCCTCTATCATAGAGGTAATGCGCTTAATGGCAGCGCTAGGTTGCGATGAGCGACCACGATATCATCTGCATACATCACCACCACGGCTTTTTGGCATTCTGTCGGACGTAACCGACGAGGTCAGCAAGGAGAAGTGTAAACGAGACGCAGCTCAGCGTCTACCAACAAGGTGTCCTCCTCAAAGAAACTTACTATTACACTCAGGAGAGAGCCACCCACTCCTGCTCGTTGGAATGCTTCAGCCAGCAGATAGCGAGGGGCTTTGTCAAAGGCCTTGACGCAGTCAATCAAGACTGCATACAGATGACCTCTGGGTTGTGCCACAGCTTGCTCGATTTCTGACTGGAGAACGTGGATTGCATCACGGGTGCCTCGGCCTCTTCTAAAACCGAATTGCTCCGGTGGAAAAGCCTCTTCAGCCATGTGCTCAATCCGCCAAATAACCAACTCACAGAAAATCTTCAACGTGCGTTCTGACGCCACCCCAGGGTAGATATTTGGATACCTGGCAGTGTGGTAGGACCTGGCACACGTCCTCCACCCCGAAAGGCAGATTCATGTTGTGCTGCTCCAATGTTAGCGGATGCTGTACAATTGAAGATACGGCCGCAACGTCACGATTAAATAAAATATTAGTAAGGTGGCTCTTAACCTGTCCGTCACTAAGCGGATTCCCCGCCCTACGAGGTCGCACGATGTAAGCTGAGGGCTTTCGTTCTGCTCTTTCAAGCAGCCGTCGTTCCTCCCGCCTTGCGTGTTCCCTTTTATGGTCATAGCAGAGTCTTATATAGGCCTTTCTACGCTCAAGGTAATCCCGCCTGGCTTGCAGTGATGATGGTGCTTTGGCTCTTGCTTGGCGCAGGAGTTGGAGCACTTGAACGTGGGCCAGGTAGCAGGCTCGAGAGTACTGCGGGCGTGATCTCTTCTGCCATAACCTTTTCCACTGCACTGCACTTCTCATCGTCCTCTCCAGCTGGTTACAGGTGGTATCGATGTCAGGGCTTGCCTCAAAACCGCCCACCGCTCTGTCCAAAAGAGAGATTAATCCATCTCATTGCAGATCAGCGCGGCGGATAATGTCGGTCTCGCCAAATACCGGGAACATCGACAACGGCCAACACTGGTTGGTGTTTTCGGGCCGCTTCATCGAGAACATCACATCTTAACAATTAATAACAACAAAACCTTGTGATAGCAAGAAATGACCAAGTACACAACCCAAGAAAGCCACCTTTTTTCGAATGTGTTACATGTACACTCCTGATATGTTTAAACACAAGAACGAGATGATTAGTCTCGATATCTAATATGCGCTTAAGCATCGTGGAAGGCAATGGAGCCAGTATTCCGCACTGACTACCAAGGATACGCCGTCACTAGATTCGTAGTCAAATAAAGTTAAATTGACGACCGTCGGGACAAGAAACCAATGCTAGAAGAAATAAGATTACCTGACAGAAGAGACTCCGTGCTTTTAGTGCAACGGCACCATATTCCAACAGCAAAATATGGGACCTCGGCAAAATGGTGGTGAATCTCCATAAATAAAGAAGAAAATACACTAACTGGAACCGATAGTACTATTACAAAGAATGTATTGGAAAAACGTACATGTTAGTTCTGGAAAACAATTTTATCATAATATAATTATATTGTTCTGTTGAATGTCAATATGTTATCATTCTGTGTATCAATATGTATCATATGTTAATGTTAGGAATTATTTTTTATGATACTAAGTAACCCCTATAGGGGCATTCTGAGCGTCACGGTTAGTCCATAGACAGAATTTACCGGAAAATAAGTTGTATACGTCGTCTTTAAAATAGCTTCAGGCCCAACAGTAAGCCTGTGTGTCAGATTCCCATATATAAGCGAATATACGGTATAGCTGTCAGTTTCCATATAAACTGCAAACCGTCAAGAGCTGCGCGTTTATAAAATGTTCCAAGGACAAAGAGTATCTTTTCTCTCACTGCCATGTTCTAACGCAAGGTTAACTCACCAATCATGCATATTTGCGTAGAGTTTAGCTTCATGACAAAAATGCAGGTACAGCGGCTGAAGAGAACAAGTTTGCTTAAAATGTCGGTTACTGCGAAAAGCAGTCAGCCTTACACCGTAAAAACCAATGACCTGCTTAACATCGTCGTTACGTTACTTAACAATATTTTCTGGTTGCTTGCAATGTACTTATTTAGGTTTACTGTCACTTATTGTAAGATATTCATAATATACAATGATGCCTTGCCTTAAAATGGGTTTTTATTTCGGCAACTTAAAAATAGGTAATTTTTTTGAAAACACTTAGTCACCGCCTCGTTGATCTAAAATGGTGCCATAGTAATAGCAGGGAAATAACGAAGATTCAGCAAGAGCCGTTAAGAATAATTTTTAAACAAAATTTTTCTTATGCAACTCGATAGACTTATAAATCACGGAACATATCACAATCTGATTTCCGAAATGTACACGAACCGTCATGCAATTAGCCGAGTCATCATTGACATCCACAACATCCAGTTTCTCTGAGACAAAGCCTCAATACAGACAGCACGCATAATATTGACGACGATCATAACCTGATTGATCCAGCCGGGACAAATTAGCCCGACTTCAGGCAGCTTTGGCAGTTTGTCAACCGAGTCCAAAGGCTTCCTGCCACGACGGCGGATCGAGAGTAGACAATTGGATTTGCTTGATCCCTTTCCGGTTGCCTCCGAAGCAGCACGATGTCCTCTGTCGCTCTAGTATTGCCGATTAAGACGCACAGAACGTGGTGTCAGGTGTTGTTGTTGTTGGTGGTGGTTGTTGTTGATGATCCCATTCATGAGATCTGGGATTATTAACCTTGTCACATACACACACACACACACACACCCCTGGTGCCTATCGTTTGGCTCCAGTCCATTTTGCATCGTCTTTTCTAAGTGCGGAGAATATTCTTCTCTATGCGTTTTGCCCAAGGTATCATGCGGGAAATTACCAGCGCAGCAGCTGTAGACACCGTCCTGTACGCTCTGGTGACCCTAATGGTCAGCACTGTCTGCGCCGTGCTTAGCTTTCTCTTATTCTTCTTGGTCTTCAGTGCAGCTGGTCCCCACACTGCTGACGTGTAGAGCAGAATTGAATCAGCAACCAATGCCAGAAGACGGCGCTTTTTCTCCGAGGGCTCTATTGTTCTTGGCATTAGGCTGGTGGGTTTGCTTGCCACTTGATGCGTTTTGGCCGTTACATAATTAATGTGAGCTGTACAGCTCAAGTTTCTGTCCAGCATAACACCCAGGTATTTGACCTGCTTGTGTATCTGGATCATGTGGCCGTCCACACGGATATACAGCTCCCGGCAGTGCTTTCTTCCAATAAGCAGGACCGCTCGCTCTTTTCTGGTGCAAGCATTAGGTAGTGGGCGTCATTTGCTCGGTCCTACAACAGCTCTGCATCCCTTGCGGTGACCAAGATTGCCAGTCGTCGGCATAAGCAACGAACTCAACACCGCAACGCCTGTTTATTTCTAGCACGCCGTCGTACGCTAGGTTCCACAGCGTAGGTCCTAGCACGGAACCTTGTGGTACACCTATAGTCATCGCGTACTCCCTGCCGTCGTAACTCACACTTCAATTGGCCAGATACGATGGTATCATACGCTGACTGTACGCTGGTGTTCTCTTTTTCTCTACCGCATTCAGGATCACCCGCAATTTGTGCTGTTAAACGCATGCTTTACATCTAGCAATATCAGGAGGCAAAGATAACAAACTCCAGGTTTTTTCTCTCTACTTTGGCCTTAGCGAGTATATTGTTAATGGGCTGGAGCGTGGACCTTCCTCTACGAAACCTGTGCTGATCCTCTGAGAGCGAGACTTGCCTTTCTTCGATTACGTCGTTGAATCTGCTTGCGAGTATTGGCTCCACGGCCTTGGCAACTGTATCAAGAAGGCAGAAGGGCTTGTAGGCTGAGGCTGAACCTGGGTGCTTCCCCGGCTTTGAAATAAGAGCCAGACGGGCCTTCCTCTATTTTTTCAAAAACCGTCCCTCTCTCAGGTGTGCGTCTACGGCCGTTTTAAAGACCGACGGGCACTCCTTCATTAGGCATTTTAACACCTACGGAGGTATACCGTCGGGTCCTGGGGCCGTGCTTATGGCATCCTTTTAGCCGGTCGCCGGATCTCCTCGAACGCTACAGGAAAAATATCCTCCTTATTCACTGCAATAGGGTCTCTGCCTTCCTTCGACTGCATTGGAAAAAAGCAAGCCACAATGGCTTCTATGAGATCAGGTGGGAACATTGGTGCTTTCGTGCCCAATTTGCCCATTACAATTTTGAAGGGACTGAAGGGCCGCCACACGTGCTCGATCTCCTTGATCAGTTGATTCCAGCATTGAGGCTCACTCTTTTTGATGGTGGTCTTTAGGTTCGAGCGTATCGCCATACATTCGTACAAGAGATGATCAGCTTTTTTCTGCCACTCCTGCTCACCCGAATTTGTTCTCGCCTTTTTAATTTTCCAACGGGCTCCAATACAACGACGCCGGGCTCCAATGCACTCTCTCAGTGCAGTGGCTACCTCGGAGGACTACCAGTACTTTGGCGCAGCGGTTCTCTGCCGCGGGTGTACTGAAGCTGGCATTGCCTTCTCCCATGCTTTAGGAAGGATCTTGCCTAAGCTTTTCTCATTAAAGGTATCCTCCAGTTCGTTACAGCCCCGAACTATCTCCTCCCTAAGCTTCTCCTTCCTCATCCTTCGAGCCGACCATCTGGGTCTGTGGCACCCAGTGGCAGGAACCGTGCTCTTGAGTGCTCCTTCTTTTTCACCGTGAATGTAATATAACGATGGTCACTAAGGTTTTCTTCATATTTGAGGATCACTCAGTCTACTACTCTGTAGGCTGTGCCCGCGGCGCTCATCGTCAGGTCCATAAAGGTTTCCTGACCTCTGCAGGCAAACGTCGCTGCCGCTTTCGGGTTGTTCATAACCAGGAGGTTCCGTTCGGCCAACCATTTCATCAGAGATTGTCTTCGAAATATGGTGCGCCTACAACCCCAAAGCACAGACGCCGCGTTGAAGTCTGCAATTGATCCCAGCGACACATGCCACCTCGAAACAATCAAACTGTGTAATTGTCATTCCTAAGCAAGATGTTTCCCTCACCTGTTGCATTAAACTGTTAATTTTATTAAATTTAAGTGTACGTCTTAAATACAGGTATATACAGACAAATAGAGAGTAAAGTTGATAAAAGTATAAAGTACGCTCTACAAGAATAGACTTACTTCTATCAGCAAAGCAATGGAGTTCTGCATTTAATTAGTACTAAGATATACGTACGCTTATAGTCAGCAAAGCTAAGTCAAGTAGTTACCTTTTTCAGTAGCTTATTTACTTTTAATCAGCGTTATATTCATTGTCATAAGCAAACATTTATGGGGAATAAAAACAGTTTCTACGGGATCTACGGAAACCCTGCGGCTGACGGAAGAGACCCTTTCACGACCGCAGCGTTGCCGCGCTAAACCTCGATCGATATGCGTTGAAACAGGTATTCGCTAGCGCGGGGGTCCTAAGTTGCAGCGATAGCTTTCCTGCCCAGTTTCTTAATACATTTGATAGACTCTGATCCGGTCGGTCCGAAGGTCTCTGTGGCGATCGGCTGAACTATACATTGCGATGCTAGTTCCTGGTAGTTCGTCAATTTTCGGTTCTCTGCGAGCCGAGCGCCTGCACCCTCCCCACGGCTCGTGTTTTGAACGTAGCCTATTTACCTATTTCTCTATTTTTGTTGCACAGGCAATATTGAAGTTGGCGTGTTATGGATGTATAATTTAAGAGCTTAATGATAGCTAAAACTAGAAAATGTAAAGAAACACACCTACATAGCATACACATCTAGTATTATCGAGCATATATAATATCTTGTGTACAAGGTATAGTAAAGTATTATACCTTATAACTATAGTATCTGGTATTATTACAATTATGTATTTATAAATTGTGTACATATTTCATGATTATGGTGTAATCAGACCCAAGTAAGATGAGAACGTAAGTTCTCGCAGCATTTTGTTATTGATTGAACTAGGCAACTTGTTTTATAATGTAGCAGCAAAATGACAGAGTGCACGAGGAGATAATAATCAAGTGAGGTACCTCGGGTGTTGGAGAATCGTCCTTAACAGACTAACAGGATAGTGAAGCAGTGCCATGCAGGTATAGTTCACGAGCGATTGCCTTTCGTATACGCGGCAATGCGTAAGTTTGCTGCAACGCTCCGCATTACGGGTTTTTCACGCCCGCGAGCCCAGCAGAAGGGATGACACTATTACTTTTCGAGAGCGATACCCACAAACCCCCAATCTGAATCGCGGCGCATCTCGGCTCGGCTTCGCGTCCATTTAAATTCAGCAGGTCTAGCTACGCACGTGTTTAACTTAAAATTATTATTATTATTATTACGAAGAGCCCTACATAGGCCAATAAAGACTAGTTAAATAGACCACTGGAAGAAGCTGGTTTGGCGCCAAAGAGTAGGGACGTGTGTCTATGAAACTCCGAGAGGTTATGCTTGCTCGTGTGTATACAGACAAGTATTGTGCGTGACCGTGCGACGAAGGGGTTAGGAGCCAGACTGCTGTTAAGTTCAAACAAGTCCTTTTCGGTCGGGTGAAGCGAAACAAAACTACCCGCGCAGCGGTCGGAAAGCTCCGAGGGGTCCACCGAGCATTTAAATTTGACTTCTAACGGCAGCTCAACTAACGCAGTGTAACTTTGCATTATATATAAGAAGTGTCTGCCGTGGGTACAGATAGATAGCAAAAAGCTAATTACTGTACCACACACTCTGTATACATATAAAATAGCGTGCAGATATTTTGTATCATATATGGCGCATTATATATCGCAATACTGTATCACACAGTCAGTAAATCCTCCCCAAGGAAAGGCCCTAACAAGAGCTCCGGATGCTAGCCGAATGGGAGCTTAGATAAAAGAGACTGGCGGCGGACTGGAGACTGGCTGCGCGACTAGGATTCCCATTGATCAAAAAACGGCAGGAGCTGGAGCTAAACGAATGCTCCAGGACGCTCCAGACAAGCCCAAAGAAAAGGGTCATAAGGAAGTGAGAAAGGCGACCGAAAAAACTTATGGACTGGACTCCATGACTGAAGCACTACTAAAAAGTACGTCCGCATTGGAAACACCTACCGTGAAGCACACCAAGACCCACACTGACATCAAAAGGGTTTTAGAAAAGCTCCACAGAGCGGCCAGGAGACTTCATGAAGATGGCCGTCTCGAACTGGCTGAGCTGCGAAGTAAGCTAAAAGAGGTTCAAAAACCGGAGACGGAGCTCCAGCCAGCAGATGCTTCAGAGGTGACCCTAGTCACAAAGGCATCTGGAGATCCGCACATCTGCAACAGATGTAAGACGGACATCAGCGCAGAGGAGATTAGGAAAGAGAAAAGAGGAGCAGCGCACAGCAGAGCTGCACCGGCGCATGAAGGAGGCAACGACTGAGGAGGAGGTGATCACGCTGGTCAAAGAGAATTAACCTATACGACCCTATAGCAAGACAAAGAATGTTCACGGTAGCATTTTGACAGAAAGAGAAGTGAGGGCGGTGGTCATACGCGAAGGGTCTGCCAAAGACTCAGAGCTTATTGCCCGCTTGACGCCGCAATTCCCGGCGGTAACCCGTGCGGAAATGGTACCGGAAAACGGAGATTCCGCCGCAGAGGAATTAGAGAGAGGAATTACAGATCACTAGAGCTCTCGTGGTGGGAAAACTAAAAAAAGAAGAAGTTGAGGTCAAAAGCGTCGTAAAGCTCTTCCGACAAATGACAACGCATCTACAGCGAGCTGAACAAGACGCAGGGCCGCAGGAGCAAGACGCCGGTCAAACGAGCCAGAAGAGACGCCCAATAGTGGTCCACCCTCCGGAAAACCTGGACACAGTAATAGCCCGAAAGACCGCAGAGGCATGTTTGGAAGGACAATTCGACGCTCCAGTAGATTTCTGCCTCAAGAAAGGCCAGCAAAAAGAGAGAGAAGAAAAAGGAAAGCGTCAAAAGCATACACAGAACCGCCAGAACGAACACAGTGGTGGTCCGAACGGGAGGTGGCTCCTACACCAACATCCTTAAAGAACTACAACCAAAGTCTGCCTGGACCAATTTGGAGTACAGGTTCAGGTCGAGGGGACGGCTAACGGATACATCCGGCTGAAAGTACGAGAAAAAGAGGCCAGGAGATGCGAAAAATTTGCAAATCTGCTAAAGGTCTCATCGAACGTTAGTGTCGAAACCTGGCAACGAGACGCACAAATGAAGCTGATCCTCCACGGTCTTGAACAAAGCACCTCTAAAAAGCAACTGAAGCAAGCCGTCAAAAACCAGTTTCAGGGCGAGAGCTAGGTAACAGCAGAGATCCAACGCAAAACGGCAAATGGAGGCTGGATCTCCGCCCTGGTCATAAGTAGAAGGATCGGCAAGGCCCTACTGAAAAGAAGACGACTTAGTGTGGGTTGGTCAACGTGCCGGGTGACTGAACGGATCGATCCCCCATGCTGCACGAGATGCCAGGGGATGGGCCATACGGCGAAGGATTGTGCTGAAGAAATGCCTTAAGATCGCAGATGCTATCGCTGCGGAGCCACTGGGCATCTAGCAAGAAACTGCACTGCTGAGATCAGAAAGTGCTACGTATGCTCTGTGGCAGGGCACTCAGCGAACTCAATGGCATGTTCCCACAGAAAAGGGGTGGACGATCTGCGAAGGAAGAAGATAGGTCTACTGCTCCGACAGGGGGGATCGCAGAAGAGTGCCAGTTGCCCGGCAACAGAGGAGACTAAGGCAAACCACGCAACGGAGGAAAGTAGTTGGAAGAGTCCAAGTAGGAGCACACGACAAAGTTTCCCACTTTGGCCAGAATTGCAACGGCAGATGCGGCAAGAACGGATCAGGAAATCTCGATAAGCTATGGAAATTAAGGTCTTGCAGGTTAATCTCAATAAATGCAGGGCCGCACATAACCTCCTTGCGACAGCAGTAGACCGGTTGGGAGTTTACCTATGCCTCTTGTCAGAGCCAAACGAGGCCCTGGCAAAGGCAGTGGACAAAAGGGTATGGACAGTAGACGAAAGAACGGACACCGCATCTGGTGGACAAAATGTCGAAAAACATCGCAGTCCGGTTAAGGGCCCATGGAAAGAGGTTCACCTGGATACAGATCGATGGGGGCGCAGTATTCTATAGCTGCTACTTCTCTCCCAACAGAGGCCAAGAGGAATTTGCAGAATACTTTGAGGCACTGGACGTCAGCGTCAGAACGCAGGATCATCAGGCCCAGATTATCACGGGAGATTTCAACGCGGCGTCTGTCCTTTGGGGTAGTAGGCGCACTAACTTTCGGGGACAATCCCTGAATGATTGGCCGAACGGAACCTTCTGGTTATGAACAACTCGAAAGCGGCTGCGACGTTCGCCCGCAGAGATCAGGAAGCCTTTATAGACCTGATGATTAGCGCCGCAAACACACCCTACAGAGTAGTGAACTGGGATGTCCTCGAACGCGACGAAAACCTTAGTGACCACCGATATATTACATTAACGGTGAAAAACGACGAATCACTCAAAAGCACGGTGCCTGCCGCTGGGTGCTACAGGTCCAGATGGTCGGCTTGCAGAATGAGGAAGGAGAAGCTTAGGGTGAAGATAGTTCGGGGCTGTAACGAACTATGGGACACCTTAAACAAGAAAAACTTAGGCAAAATGCTCCGTAAAATATGTGAAAAGGCAATGCCAGCTCCAGTATACCCACGGCAAGGAAACGCTGCACAAAAGTACTAGTGGTGCCCCAAGGTGGCCGCCGTACGCAGAGAGCCCGGCGCCGCTACACTAGAGCCCGTGGGAAGACCAAAAAGGCGAGAACGGAATCGTCCGAGGAAGAATGGCGGAATAAGGCAAATTGTCGCTGTTCCGAATACAAGGCGTCGATGTCGCATTCACAGACGACGAGATATGCGAAGAGCTAGCAGACTGCGGTGTGGTGCACGCTTGACGGTTATTCCGCACAGGACACGCTGGTAAATCCCCACTCAGCAAGGTGATCCTGACGTTTGACCGCCAACCGCCTGTATATGTCTTCCTGAAGTACAAGATCCACTCAATCGTACTGGAGCCTGATCAACAGAAGTTATGCTACAATTGTTAACAAGTGGGGTATCTAGCGGACAGGTGCACTTTTCGCAAGGCCTGCAAGAAATGTGGAGGTTCTGATCATCTGGCGTCCAGTTGCACCAAACAATCGAAATGTGTAAACTGTGGTGGCCTCCACGCGGCCGGATCGCCCTCTTGTCCGCGTGTGGCTTATCTCCGTGAGCGTAACAGAATTATCATGGAGGCACGAGTTTTTCAGCAAGTTAAGGCAGCGCACCTGAGTGCGTCGATCACGGAGGAACCTAATGTCACAGCCACAGTCGCAGAAAACGCACAAACCAGCTGTTCTAACAGCAGCAAAGCTTCCTACGTAGCAGTTCTTAGGGGCATACCTGCCACGCAAGAAAGCACCTCGCCTCAGCTGCTTCTTCCTAATCCGCGACCATTACCAAAGCCCAAACAAAAGCAAGCCAATGCACACAGGGGTCGCCAAGTTCGACTGCAATGCGCATCTAAGTTTATCACAAAGAGAAACATCCAAACTAAGACGTCGCGGAGGAGCTCACTAAGGTCTTCCTAAACGTCGCCAAGGACAATGACCTCTTCGCCTGGTACTCTCTGTTCTCGTTCGCTCCGGCCGTGTTGAGACTTCCTCGGGCCAGGAAAGAGGCTCAATAACTGTCTGTCCTGGTTACGCACTGAATCTGACGCACGAGAAATCACGGCGTAAAGTTATGGCCCACCGCGATGACGATCTTCCCAGACGAGTGAGGGTCAAGCCGTCAGAAGGCGATATTTCCGGTGCTACCAGATTGGTGAGACCCCAGTATACGCTAGCGCCAGCCAACGAAAATACGGAAGCTCTTCGCTTCAAACATCTAGACGCGCCATTGGATCTCTCCATGCCCACACCTCCGGCAGTCACACTGCCTTCTTCAACCTCACGTGAAGAGATACTAAGTGCAGGACTTGTTGCTTGATGCACTGGGAAGCACGGCCAGTCGACTAGCGGACGCCATTGCTAAAGTGGTTGATGTGCTCATATGGGGCTCGCCCCCGTCTCCTCTTTTACCATTTATCTTTGGGGCAAGAATGTTTGCATTAAAAAATAAGATGGCTCTTTACGTCCGATCGCTTGTTCCTCAGTCGTTCGCCGACTGGCGGCTAAAATCGACTGCTACGATAATAAGGAAGCTATTTCAGCAACTCTTGGACAACACCAGCTAGGATTCGCTACCCCTGGGGGTGCAGAGGTAGTGGTCCACTGTGCCCGTGCAATCGCGCAAAATGCCAACGGTAGTGGTCAAATTGGACTTCCGAAATGCCTTCAATAGCGTCCGGAGAGACCATTTGCTTCGAGCCGTCAAGTCGTGGGCATCACTACTGTTTAGGACTATCCCACCTAGAAATGCCCCAGAGCGTTATGGCATCGCAGACAGGTCTTCAGCAGAATGATCCCATGGGTCCTCCACTTTTTGTTTGTGTATCAAGGAATTAGTGGATTCACTGCAGTCCCCCCTTAATGCCTGGTACTTAGATGACGGGGTTCTGGGCAAGGACCTCCCGACCGTACTTGACCGGAAAGTTAAAATTTATTTTTCGTGTATTACACTATGTATGTGGGGCACATATACGGAACCTTAGCTATGCCAATGGGCCTAGCGGGTGTGTATTGTGACTATCACGTGTCCGCTTCGTCTAGGCTAGGCCGAGACCACTTCAGAAGAGTACCACGAACGGAGGCTGCGTTTCCACGTTGTATGTCAAGATTCAGACGTTGTTTAAAAAAGGACGACGACCTGCTATCACCGGTTGACATATTTAACATAGTGCCGACTTTGCGGATCAGCTGTCTGATCCGAACACCAGGAGCACCCAAGGTCTCAAACGCGAGAGGCCAGAATTCGTGGGGATACCCAATTGATGAGTATTTTCTTAGCTTGTTGGTCTCCGCAAGGTGGGCTGCATAACCAGCTTCGGATGCGCCGCCACCGACCATAGAATGTGCTAGGGAGTCGGTAACGGCTGCATCCCAAACCAGCATTTTGCCTCGCTTAAATGGTGTAAGAGTCATCCCACCTGGACGCCTGCCGTCCTCCACGCAGAGGTCCAGGGGTTCGAGGATGCACGGACGACCGCATGACCTAAGGGCTCTGCTAAAGGTCTCATTGATATCGGCATGTCGAGGGCGTCGGCCAGCGCTGATGATAAACGATAGGCCGTGCTGTCCCAGTTTGTCGACGGGGTGACCACATTGACACCGATGGGGACTAACCAGGTCTGTGCCCAATCGTAGGCCTACTGCTATGCGAATCGTCTCGTCATCAAGAAGGGTTCGTATGGGTGCACTAGGAAGCGCGTGTAACCAGGCGCCTTGATTCTTGGCGGAAACGGCGTTTAGGCGAGCTCTGGCAGCTTCATTAAAGAGCCGTCGTTGTACTTCAGCGTACAAAAGGGGCACTGCAGTCACGTTGGGATAGTACGTTGTCAGGCCTGCCTCCGCACCGGGCCTCAAGGTTCTCCTAAAGCTGGGCTAAGCGGCTTCTAAACTGGCCAATTCCTGTATCTAAAAGGGGGGTTGCGCTGTTTTCTGCGCTTAGCATAGATGAGACTATGGCAGGGCCGGCCAAGGTCGTCGAGTTCGGAACCCCGAGGCCTCCTTGAGAGACGGGCAGTAATGCCTGTTGCCGTGCGCTAGGCGGTAGAGATGTGTTAAAAAGAACTTCGAGGGTAGAGAGTGTCAACTCGTTAAGCGCTTGCAAATCGTTGGCTTAATTAGATAGGTCAGCTCCTCGAAGAAGGTGGATGAGTCTCAAGGAAGAGAAATAAGACCTGAGTAAGAAGAGTTCCCGATGTGCTCCAGGATAGCAGCGCCCGTTAAGCAGCGCGGGCAAAGACAGCGTTGATTGGCGATAATGGCGAAGCAAACGTAATACATGGCGCCGCATAAATAGAAGATGCCGCCACCCTACTAGCAAAGACGCAAGAAGTCACTAAATGCGTGGGTCATCTGTGAGTATATAAGAAGGCATGATTATAAATGAGTCGTTGGTGCGAGCCAGGCAGAGGACGTGTGTTGCTTGAGCGAGATAATGACGAGCTCGTAACGGCCGCCGGCTAGCCATGGGGGTGGCGAACACTACAACTGGCGCAGTCGATAAGATTCGGAAAAAGAAGATGCATTACAACAATGCCCACAGGTCTACCATCCTCCGGTTCTGCCATCCATGTACCAGCTAACAACACCCCGGACGGCATAGCACTAAGAAAGGAGAAGAAGGAAGACGGCGCGGCAACTTCTTCAGGATGCTTGCGCAGCTAACAGAGATGTTCAAGGAACTTAAAGAAGCGGCCGTTGTCCGCAACAAATTCTACCGGTGACGATAACGGTGAGTACCTAGCGGCACTGACGACTGCTGGTCGGGTGCGAGTGTGACGCTTGGAGCCGGCGTTAAGAAACCAGCTCATTCTGGAGCAACAATGCCACAAGTGAGAGAAAAGCTACTCGGGCTGCGGGTCGAACAGGACTGAATGGCCGCGCTACACGAGGAGGAGTGCGTCAAAAAAGCCAGATGGATTGCAGGAGAAAACAAGTAGGTGAGCATGGTGCAAAAAGCAGAAAGGCCGCCGGAAAGAAGTGGACCAAGGGTGTCGGCAAGACACGAACACGGAACGGGTGGACGCCAGGTGCGCGGATAGAAAGGCCACGAGTACAGGGCAGCTTAACAGGCCCTGACGGTCGCGTTACACGTGGAGGGGGCATCACGCAGGCCAATTTGAACTGCAGATCAACACGAGTAAGTGAACAGGGTGCCGAAAGCAGGAAAACCGGCGGAACAAAGCGGATTAAGGCCGGTGGCACGGCGAGCGGGTGAATGTCAAACGTACAGATGGATAAGCCACGAGTACGGGGCCAAAATGTGCCCGGCAAAACGAGTTAGATGGTAAAAGAATGGCCATTTCGGCCGGAAGTGTACGAACGTGGCAGAATGTACAGGCAATCGACGTGAAAGAGCAGCAACGCTGGGATCGTTGGACCAACGGCAATAGCCTGGAAGCGGCGGAGGATGGGATGCGCATTCTCCGCCGCTTCCAGGCATGGTTTATTCCAACCGCTGGTTTATCTGCCGTCGTATGGCTTCTCTCTGTCACACCGTCGGACTCGCCCGACCTACATGCGGCACGTAGCTCACTCCGCCTCCTTTCCTCTACAGTCTCTCCGCCAACTGTTATCTTGTTAATCACTGCTGCTAGTGCAGACAAATCATCGATACGTAACACGTTCTGGCGGCTGATGAGGACAAAATTGAATGAAGTCCCTGGCGAGAAAACACCGAACAAGACGATGAGGACGAACGGGCGCGAGTGGACAAAAAACAGAACAAACAAAAGTACGCAGGCGGTATAAAAACGGCAGTCGAAATCAACTTCGTGCCCGGCGACTGGGTCAGAATATGGAGGCCAGCCGCCGCCGATGCACCATTGAACAACACGAAGACGACAGCGCGCCGTGTTAAGGACGTCCACGGCGGATGACGCGCGCACCGATCCGACTACAGGAGCTCGTGGGCCATCTGTAAGTATATAAGGTGGCATGAGAATAAATGAGTCAGTAGTTGTTGGTGCTAGCCAGGCAGAAAACGTGTGTTGTTTAAGCGAGATAATGACTAACTCGTAACGGTCGCCGGCTAGCCATGGGGGTGGTGAACACTACACATGCCTTTGAAGGATCACAAATTGT
This sequence comes from Dermanyssus gallinae, assembly GCA_003439945.1. NCBI lineage: Eukaryota > Metazoa > Arthropoda > Arachnida > Mesostigmata > Dermanyssidae > Dermanyssus > Dermanyssus gallinae. Next base: position 186,150 of record QVRM01005066.1, read on the forward strand.
CTATCTCGTTCACGCGGATATGAAACCCTAGCTGTTCTGTGGACGTTAAGCATTTCCTTCGTCTAGTACGCCTTTCTCAGCATCTTCTGGCGAACTGCTTGTTGGTTGACCTACCACTGCGAGTAATAAAATTTGCTAGACGTTAATATATTCGGTAACGGTTGCATCCCAAACCAGCATTTTGCCTCGCTTGAATGGTGTAAGTGTCATCCCATGGGTGCAGTAGGAAGCGCATGTAACCAGGCGCCTGAATCCTTGGCGGAAACGGCGTTTAGGTGAATTCTGGTCGTGTCGTCGGCAGCTTCATTAAAAAAGCTGTCGTTGTACTTCAGCGTGCAAAGGGGCACTCCAGTCACGTTGGAATAGTATGTTGTCAGGCCTGCCTCCGCACCGGGCCTCAAGGTTCTCCTGAAGCTGGGCTAAGCGGCTTCTAAACTGGCCAACTTCTGCTGTATCTAAAAGAGGGGTTGCTCTGTTTTATGCGCTTAGCATGAATGAGACTATGGCAGGGCCGGCCAAGGTCTTTAAGTTCGGAACCCCGAGGCCTGCTTGAGAGACGGTCAGTAATGCCTGTTGCTGTGCGCTAGGCGGTATAGATGTGCTAAGCAGAGCCTCGAGGGTAGAGAGTGTCAACTCGTTGAGCGCTTGCAAGTCGTCGGCCTGGTCAGATAGGAGCAGCAGAAAGTTATTGATTTTAGTGCGACTAGCGGGCTGACACTGAACCCGGTAAAATTTGAAGTATATGTCACAGCTCTCAAAGGATTTGAGCCATGAGATTTAACTAATCTTTTTAACTTGCTCCCGGGCGGTCGCGTAGTAGACAAGGTTAACCTGGAGCTGCTAGGTGTCCCCTTATTGCCGGACGGCATTGCGTTAGACAGTCGAAGAGACACACTCGACTTTGCCACAGGCAGACTACCCCAATTGGGGGCCCACTGCGGCTTATTCCTCCTTAGATCTTGTTTTTCAGCCACGAAGTTAACACACGTTCTTAGAAATTGCAACCTGTTTTTATTAGAGCTCATCAGAGCTCTTACAGCCATTTATTGGACTTAGGTTAGACACTTTAGAGATCATACTAAATCTTAAGCTGATGCGTAAAGGAAACAGGTAATGCTTCCGGTTCCTTTAGGCGGTCTAGGTGTGCCGGACGCGGTCATGATGGCAGGACTTGCAATCGTGTCGTCATTGACCCAGGCGGCGGACAGGGTTAAACCATTATTATGCAGTGATGGGTGGAATACCCATAACGTTGAACTTCAAAGGCTGACCGACGAATTGTCATTGATATTTGATTCTCCTCCGGACGATAGGGTTAACCAGGGCAGTTGGACAGCCCCCCTACAAGAAAAGCGACTAGCAAGCCTCGTTAATAGAACACCTTCTGTTGCTAATAGAGCCAGGCTTCGTGCTGTTCGTAGTCAAGGGGCTGGGGCTTGGTTACAGGCCCTTCCCTGTCCGCGAATTGGGACTCTGTTAGACGACGAGACAATGCGTATAAGAGCGGCATGGTGTTGACCTAGTCGTGCCCCACCGATGTCGTTGTGGTGATTTCGTGGACGCGTTGGCCCATGATGGCCTGTCATGCGCGCTGAGTGTAGGCCGAAGAGCGCGCCACTCCGCTTTAAATGACACCTTCAGTCGCGCACTTAGATCTGCCAGCTTCCCGTGCGTTCCAGAGCCCCCGGGTATTTCGAGAAATGATGGAAAAAGACCTGACGGTCTGACTTTGACGCCCGTTGAGCGTGGCCGCATGCTTGTTTGAGACGCAACTGTAACCGACTCATTAGCCCCTTCGATGGTCGGTGCAGGTGCGGACCGAGCAGGTCATGCCTCCAGGTTAGCTAAGGCTAATAAATGCAGAAATTGTTCAAGCGTCGATTATCCGCACAAATTTTACGCAGTTCCCCTTACGCTCAAGCTGATTCAGCGGGTCGGTAAAACTCTTAATCTTTCGACAGGAGACTCGAGGGCATTCGAATTCTTGCGTCAGAGGCTATCGCTCAATATTCAACAAGGAAATGCAGCGTCTGTTCGGGGCACATTGTTGAACTGGGCTAATTCTGGGTTAGAGAACCCGTGATCACACGTTCGAGCAGAGACAGTTGTCCACTCTAAAGTGCTAACATAGTGAAGTCATATAAATAAATAATATTCACCGGTGTTTTTACTACATGTAGCTCAATCATCAATGACATGTATCATTGTTGAAAAACTGCTCAAGCCTTGGCCCACTTTTACTTTGAATATTTATTTTAGATTTTAAAAACGTTATGCCCGAATCGATAACGCATTATTAATTTAGACATATCGATTATTATACTGGTGATCTGTAGCTATACGGACCCTCAACACCGCTAACAAAAGACGAACACTAGAGTACGCTATAAGCCGCTTTTAAATAGTGCCTGGATAACCAAAATCATCATATCATATATTTTATTAGTGCTTAAATGTGCGGTATTATGTTTAAATAATGCCCATAACTACATTATACATAGGAAGGCCATCCCTATTTTAAATAGCATTAGAGACCTAGGGGTCGGGATAACACCGGAACTGGATTTTAGCACTCAAATAACACGAATTATTCGATCACTTTTAGCGCAACGATAAGTTTATTTCATGTTTCATATGTTATTAGTCAAATAATAGTTGTTTCTGCTACGGCATTTCTGGCAGTCCTTCCCCCGTCGAGGGAAGCGACCCCACTATCGCCACTGCGTTACCACGTTGAACTTCTATGGAGATACGCTGCACCAGGTACTCCCCGGCTCGCGCATCTTTTGTCACAGCAGTTACTCTCTTTCCAAGCTCCTTGAGGAACTTGACGGTCGCCTCGCCCATTGGCCCTAGCGTTTCCACGTCGATCGGCTGAATTATGCAGGTTTGTTTACGTTCTCACCGGTGCGGACGTGTTCGAGTGTGGCTCTTGGAAAGTATCTCTAAATTTAGAATTTAGTGTAGAAATCCATAGACATTCGCGAGCTTAGCAACCTTTGAGACCAGAGGAGTCAATTAGCGTGAAACTTTGCTGCTAAATTCGGTGCGCATTAACTATACGTGCAGTGTATGCCTGAACAGCCATTGTCATCATAATCATCACTTCTCAACTGCATAATCACCTGCCAGCACTCTTTCGCCATTACGACCCTTTGTTATCAGCAGCAATCCATAACCAGCATCATCACCTTCATCGTCATCATCGTCAGTTTCATCTCCATCTTAACCATCATTGTCAGTTTCATCTTCATCCTCACCTTCAACATCCTAGTCATCGTTATCATCGCTGTGCTTAGCCTTTTTCATTAGTTACTTCATTCAGCATCATCGTCATTGGAACAGCTTCACCATCATCATCGAAACACCTTCAGCATCATCTCCATCATCATCCAAACATCGACATTTTCACGTCAGCCGGCCAGGCAACACATAGCAGCGGGAACCTTGACAGCTGTAACAGCAGTCGCTATCACCACCAGCAACTGTCGTTGCAGCTGGAAGTTACGTCGTCTGCTTGCCTATTGGCTGCGCTAAACATCAGATGAGTGCATCAGCACTACACATGGTGGTGAAACGTTCACCTCCGCCCGCCGCTCCTCCTCCGAGATCGCCGGCCGCCGACACCGCCGGTGCATCGTGTGGCGAGGAGGACGCAGAGGACAACCGAATGCGTGTTCGAGGCTCTGCTGGGTCCGGGAGGCGGGGAAGCCCTGGAGATGGTGTGGCCGCTGCTAATGTCGGGGAAAGGGCAGCGCCCTCTAAGAGAGCGGCAAACAGCCCACTACAGAGTGGCAAACCGGCGAAGACGCAAACGGCACGGAGATGTGCTGATGCTGATGATGAATCCGTAGATGATGCGGGGCCTGATACAGATGGTAACGGCGCCAAGGAAGCAGAAGGCTGTGGAACTATCATTTTGGAACAGAACAAAGGGGCGGTGGAGGGCGCTCCTCTCGATGATGAATCCGAAGAAGGGTGGAATAAAGTCGGACCAAAGGGGAAAATTGTTGCAAATCCAGTTACGATACAGAAGAACATTCCAACTGTTTGCGCGAAGGAGAGAGCCGAGGCAATCATTTTCTCCGCTGTAGATAACTTGTTGGAGTCAAACTTTAATGCTGTATGTGACGATATCGTGAAGCATGTTAAGGGCAAGGTAGAAGAACCGCGCTTTTCTCGAGCAGGAGAACTAATTATCGTTGCGGAAGACATTGAAGACCGGGCCACTTTGCTCAGCTTGCAGACACTAGGCGGGGTGGCTGTAAGCGCCAGGGCTAGTGGCTCGAGATCAACACTTAAAGGAAAAATATACGGGGTACACCCCACGCTAACTGAGGCAACAATCGTAAATGCTTTGGGGCCGCTCGGCGTCACCGATGCCATTCGTGTTCGGTCCAAGAACATCAGAACCGGATTCGTCATGGCGACGGACAGTGTCATCCTGACATTTTCGGGCAATAATTTTCCGACGGAGGTTCGCTTGGGCCTTAAAACCCATGGCGTTACTCTCTACCGGGAACCTCTACAGTGTTATCGATGCTACAGTTTAGATCATATAAAGCCTGATTGTCCATTGAAGGCCCCTCGTTGTAGACGATGCGGATCTACTAACCATTTGCGAAAAGATTGCAAAGACGCAGCGCGATGCTGCCTATGTAAGGGCGGCCATGAGGCCACCTAGGGATCGTGTCCCCATCGCTTAAATCGCATGGAACTTCTTACGAAATCAGCTATTCGCGTAATTCAGCAAAACACGGATACCGCGCCAGTTAAACTCTGTGCTCCAATCGCAGAGATTCAACCGTCAGAGTCATTTAGCAGACGCAGTTTCGCTGCGGTCGTACAGAATGGGATCAAGGTACCGCAGAAAACAAGCGTTCCACCAGCCGAAGTCAAAATCGGGCTAGCAGCACCAGTCTCTACGGCGGCCAAAGCCACAAGCGATACGGCACATGGCCATAGCCTAGACACAATGGTTATGGCGGTATCCGCAAAGGTCATCCCTCAAATAATCGAAGCAATCAAGGTGCAAATTGGAGAGATCATTGAAAAAGTGGTCTCTTCCGTCCTTCCGGGGCTGCTTGGCACACATGAGTCGCTGACTAAATCTTCGGCGTCTTCTGCAAAGCCGCTAACCTTCAATTTACGCCAACAATTGGAGAAGGCCATTAATGCTGTACTTAACCCGAGTCCGCCAGCGCCTCTGCTTTCGGCGGAGTCCAGTGCGTCGACTCGAGCCTCGACTGGAGAACCTGGGGGGACAAACTCGCAAACACCATCATGTTAAATAGTCAATCAGATATAAGGCACTGGCTTACTTCATCCGTTCAATCACAAACAACAGCTCACACTGACGCCACTTCGACACATTCATCAAATCGCTTCTCCGACACTAACGCACACTCTCAAGCAACCCCGCCAGGAAATAGCTTTCCAACGTACGTATCAAAGGTTGCCGCTATCAAGTCCAAAGTAAAGATAATATCGTGCATTCTCCGCAGTTTAAGAGAACATTTTGCCGTCGAACTGTCAAGAACTATCAACGAGGTGTGCTCGGAGGCCAGCCAGCACAGTTGGGAGCGGCTGATAGAATTTCCAACAATGGTGTTTAGTATACCGGTGAAAAAGGAGAAGGGGCGCACGCTCACCTCGGTCCTACGAGAAAATTTACATAGATTTCGCAGAGGCGCACGCCTGGAAGAGAATCCTCACGTAACCAGTGGACGACCTTCGCGAGCTACAAGTACTGACGACGCCAGTCGTAGAGCAAAGATCGTGCAGACAAAGCTGGCCCAGGGGGACGTCTCTTCCGCTGCTCGGACCCTGCTTTCTACAGATCAGACTGCCCCAATCGACGCAAATACTAGAGCAAGTTTACTGAAAAAGCACCCCGCACACCCCACGGATCCAGCGTACCCTGAGGCGCCCACGCCGGCACCCCCAGCGTCTGAAATTGATGTCACGACTGAGGAGATTCGAATCGCCATTAGAAGTTTTCCAAGCAGTTCTAGTGGCGGTCCGGATGGTCTTCGCCCTCGGCATCTGAAAGATCTCATAGATCGCCAGGATGATAGCAACCCTCTGTTCCAAGCGTTACGCCACTTCGTTACTCTAGCAGTCAACAAGCGACTTCCAGAGTTCACGCTATCCACTTTTTACGGCGCAACATTAATCGCTCTACGAAAAAAGGACGGGGGTATTCGGCCAATCGCCGAGGGGCTTACCCTGCGTCGACCGGTCGGTAAGATTTTACTGAAAAAATCTATGACGGCAATTCTCGAGCTAGTGGCTCCCATGCAACTAGGGTGCGGGATAAAAGGAGGAGCAGAAGCAGCTGTGCATGCGGCCGCCGCTTTCATCAAATCAAACAGAGGGCAAGGAAAAGCTTTAGTAAAGCTCGATTTTCAAAACGCCTTTAACATGCTTCGCCGAGATCATTTACTCAATGCTGTAAAAAGATCGATACCCGCTATTTACCCGGCTGTATATCAGATGTATAGACTGCCCGCTAATCTTCTATGGCATGGTGAGACGCTCAAGTCGATGTGTGGGGTACAACAAGGCGACCCGTGTGGGCCAGCCCTCTTCTGTATCGCTATCGCTGAACTACAGGCGAAGCTTCGATCGGAGTTCCGACCGTGGTATCTTGATGACGCAACGCTGGCAGGTGACCTGGCAACGATCCAGGCAGACATCAAGACTGTTCAGGAATTTCAAGCGTGCTCCGGCTTAACTCTCAACGCAAATAAATGCGAGCTCTTTCTACTGTCAGAGGATTACCGCGACGAACCTATTTCAAGCTTGCGGGGAATACTACCCGACATTCGATTAGCAGCCAAGGACAATATTGAGCTTCTGGGGGCCCCCCTTACCGATGCGGCGCTGGAGGGTGTCCTACGCAGAAAACTTGTTGAAGTCAGCCGATGGTGCAGCAGACTTCAAACCCTAGATGCCCACCCGGCGTTATACCTCTTGCGACAAAGTCTCTCCACTCCTTGCCTGACGTATCTTTTGCGTTGTTCACCTTCTTTTAAAAGGACCGACCTTCTCGACAGGTTCGACGACATTCTGCGTACAGGACTAGAACGGCTACTCAACGTTCACTTGGGATCTGCATCCTGGGCCCAGGCATCACTTCCTGTGAGCGCGGGGGGCTTAGGGATTCGCCGTGCTAGAGATTTATCATTATCGTGCTACTTGGGATCCTTGACAACCTTTAAGGATTTAATACTTTCGATTGGAGTTGAAGATACCCCAGTTCAGCTGGCCAGGAGGAGTTTCGAGTTTGCTGGGGAGAGCCCCGCGAGCGAAAAACTCAGGGAGCACTGGACAACTTGGTGGTAAAAAAGAGGCAAGACGCGCTCCTAGCACAAACCCTAGACTTAAAAGGAAAAGCTCGCCTGAAGGCCTGTTTTGATCCAATGAGCGGAAAGTGGCTGCAGGCCCTCCCTTCGCCGCAACTGGGGACGATGCTGGACAATAACACATTCCGCATCGTCTCGGGTCTGTGGCTTGGGGAGGCTGTCTGCGCAGAGCACGTCTGCAACCTGTGTCGGTCCAAAGTTACCGCTACAGCGGAACATGCGCTGTCCTGCCGGTTCAGTGCCGGTCGCCACTCAAGACATTTCGCCGTCAACGATGTCGTACACCGTGCTCTGCAGAGCGCCCAGATTCCCTCAATGAAAGAGCCCCTCGGTATGTGCGCCAACAGTCTTCTTCGCCCGGATGGAAAAACCCTAGCACCTTGGGAACGGAGTCGTCTGCTAGTGTGGGACGCGACGGTTTCATGTACACTCGCCAACAGTTACATTGCGCGCACAAGTCGGGAAGCTGGCGCGAGCGCACATCTTGCTGAAAGTCGCAAACTGTCGAAGTACAGCGAGCTCTCACCGCAATACATAATTCGATCACTTATTGCTGTCAGGTTAGGCGGCCCTATTTAGACAAACACTATGAAGCAATGAAAAGTGAACAGAAGAAATTCGTTCGTCGCGGGTCAATATGATGTAACATTGCCTGATATTCTATTGTGATAAGCCCTATTCAAGAACTGTAGTCCACAGCGGATTATCGCTAGTATCGATATAGCGCACGTCCAATTGCATTATAACTCATTAAATCTACCAAACTATTTTGGCATTAATTTAAACAAGCTTTGAAGTCGTAACACTACCTCATCAAAACAAATTGTCAAGGCATGTTTTCGTGTAAAATGGCCCAGACACAGACAACTTGAGATGCTAACAGCGCAAATGTTGGCAAACAAGTAACGTGACTTTTGTATGTGGCTAGGTAGTGGTTAGTAAAATAAAAATAATGTTCCCTCTTTGACAAAATAAAGGAGTATTTGAATTGAATCAAATATTTTTATAAACAGTCTCCACAGCTGACGTTTTGGCTGCCCGTAGCCGTGCTACTGTCGGCGCACAGGACCTGCCGGCCCAGAGTACACTTCGAGGTTTCCCCCTTCATCAGCTGCACGGTCTTTCTACATACGAAGCTCTGTTCTGCCGCTTTTCTTCAGTTAGAAGGTGACAAAGCTAGCGGTATCCTCCTAGTCCTTTCTCGCCTCTGCGGTAGTTTCCGTTGGCAACGTTGTGACTGCTGCCGTTCCCCTAGCTGTTGACGTGTATGCAATAACTTATCTGTTTCGAGGAGAGTGGCGGTGTTATTGTTGTTGTCGCCGCCGCCACTGCGACTTCTAACGCTGCTAATAAGCTCAGCTACACTAGCACTGCGCTTAGTGCCGGAGAGGCTACACTGTGAGTGAAAACTTACGTACCTTGACCGAATCGAAGATCCGCTGCCATAAGCCATAGCCTACACCTACGAAAGCCTAACCAGTTAAGGGAATTAATTAATCGACTTGAAATGCCGATTTCACCTAACTGATATATTGCCAAATATCGCTAAGCTTTTTCGTTCGACCTTCTTAAGAAAGCACCGTCGTATCTTTTAACCGTAATGGAAAGCTGCCACCCTCAAACAAAAAACTAGAAACGATTGCAAAGCTGTCCTCGCGGTGCGATTTGTATTAAGGGCGCGGCGACTTGGAAACTTGGAGAAAAATAACGCTGATTCATCTTGCACGAACTATTAGAGACAAAAAAGATCCACAAGCTTTTCGAATACGGAGCAGGATTTTACTAAAAGTCGAATGCCGAATTTACGTCGACTGCATCATAAACCTTTAAGCACGAAACATCTTGTAAGCGACAAAGAAATATAGCAATGTTAGCCCTATTATTTGTCAAACGAGTCGCATGGCGTTGTAATGTAAGACGCAAAAGCCTCGTACTCCCAAACATGAGCGAGTACCAAATGCAAGTTGATCACATTACGTCCAAATAATCTTCGTAGTGATGTGTCAATTATTCCACTGGAAGTTGTAAATGTCGAAGTGGTGGATTGCGCGTTTGCATGGAGAGTTTTGCGACGTGCCCATGAGTGTAAAGACTACAATGTGATTTCAACATCACACTTTCAATAAAAGAGACGTTGTATTGTATTGTACTATGACGCTACGTGGGATCGAGTCACTTGGCCAACGGCTAAGCAGCCGCGGAGTTATCAGAAAGAAATAACAGAACCGGGTTATTATTCAAGAAAAGCAGGGTTCCGAGATTCGCATGATGGATCGTGGTAAACTTTAAGCCGTTTGAAACAGCAAAGTGGTCTGTTTATGTTCCCGATGCGGGTCTAGTTATACGGTCCGCTACAAAGAAAAGGAGGTTAAAATGTGCATCCGCCACGATCACAGTTATGGAGCTATATGTTGTCCAGAGTAGGGCTGGGTGTCCTTAAAAGAAACATGCTTGGAATAAAATCCTGCTATAAAATAGTTTAGACCCGCCCGATTTTTTTACGTGCAAGCGTACCACCTAGACATTACCGTCAGGACTACAAACAGAGCGCGAAGATAAAAACTGCAAGGAAAATGCACAGATGCCGACACCTGAGTTAAGCATCACTGAACGGCTTACTTGTAGAAACAATGGCCCCATTAACTGTTGTATCGCTTCTTCGCGCAGCAGCTGCACGAAAGCGACATTTGGCTTGTTTAACTTCGGATCGGATGGCACATTTAGTAGCTTAGTAGTATTTTTGGAAACCACCGCCTTCCAACCATCGTTCTCTCAACTTTAATCCTCGATTTCATTGGCAAAGTTGGTTTTAACACTGCAGTTCGAAAAAACACCAACTCCTAGAGACGGCTGCAAAACTGCATTCACGACTATCGGCTCTGAAGCAGATGTCTCATTTGATTGCCTCCAGCTTAATAATTACTAGTAATGACTAAAAAACGACAAGTCGCGGTCACAGCAACTGTTCAACACGCAGTCACTGTCAAAGATCAAAGCGTGAAAAAGAGGCGTACACAATACACCGGGTTTCAGCATCGGTCCATGAGTGAGGCAGACACAACTTAAAATTCACCCCATGCAATATAATACCCATTATATATATATATATATATATATATATAGGCGGAATGCCGTGAAGGGAGAAATGAACTTTTTCCTCACGCAGTGTCTCACTGGCCACGGTGATTTTCAAAGTTATCTATTTCGTATAGGCAAAGCTCCCTCGGTAACCTGCGTGCACTGTGAAGACGGCATCGACGATGACCCCGAGCACACTCTCTTAAAATGCAAGGGACTAGAGCAGGCAAGGACAACCGCCATAGCGCTGCTACGATTGAGATGGGCCAAAGAAGCAGGAAAACAAGGAGTCGGGATACCAGACCCGCCGAAAAGTAACATGAGAACGTTTATAGAGTACATATGCAGCACAGCATCGGCATGGAGGCTGGGCGACGAAATGGCAACTGCGGTGATGAAAAAGAAAGCGGAGCTTGGCAGGTACAGAAGAGAACGGATAGCGCTTACGACATCAACAGATGACGTGGCTTGTAATCAAACGGGTTCGCAGGTGTTGGGACAAGCACGTCGGACTGGTGGGGGAACCCGTGAGTGACCTCGGCCAAATGATCCGTTAGGCGCTCGCCACTTCTCCTAATGGCCCATAGTACTGTTCTATGGATATCTGGGCCATTAGAGAGTGAAGCTTAAGGAGGGAGTTGTGTTTAGTGGGTAGTGGTCTTGGCGGACCAATCATCCAACCGCCAGGGTCGAGACCCACACTGCTCTCGAGAGCGGAAATAATCCGTACTCGAAGCGTGCGTAAATGCATTCACCCTCCTCCACAAAAAAAAAAAAATATATATATATATATATATATAATTTATTTATTTTTATTATTTATTGTTTGTTAGTGTAATATAATTATTGGTACAAGAAGCTGCAATTAAACTACGTAGTTCTCAACACGGCCTCACGGGAAGCCAACAAAATATATATTAATTACAAGTGCAGTGTGTGTTTGTGTGTAAGGCAGCGCAATTTGAACTGTCTTTATTCTACGGTCTGTTGGCACCAACGACATCGCCATCATCATCGGCCACCGACAATACCGTCATAGCCTCCATACTCAGAACGCAAAGCGAAATGCCTACGATGTTAGCAGTTATCTTGCTCACATCCCGACTTCATTCCGAGAAACGCGCATAAAAATGTTTGAAAAAGTAGACATAAGTACACTGCAGAAGGTAGGAGTTATTTTAAAAGAAACAAAAACCTTTTGGACAATACATTTTGTGATAAATACACTTTCGATGAGCTTCCGAAACGGTCGATCAGCAAAGAGAATCGGTGAACGGCCGAATGAACCAACAAAATTCATTGATAACTAAAATCCTACAAGAAACAAGCACAAGCTATGGTCACCTTGATTAATTTTTTGAGCTTCTAAGGTCTGGCATCATATAGGTGCCAGCACTTTGCTGTGTCGTTCGTACAAATAAATAGACTGAGGGAAAATAGGACAAGTACCCATTCTCTTCTCGGTTGGACTACACAGCAGACGTCCGTTCCATGTAATCTCGTTAGCCTGAACTTCGCCTCCTTGCGTTCTACATATCGTCGTACTGAATTTTACATCACCGTTAACTTAGCTTGACGCTACAGTTACAATTACTTAATTCGTGAGGAAAACTTGCTTTTTATCTATCAAATGCAATTGATGTTCCTCTATTTGAGGGAATTTGGGCTTACTTAACAGCTAGACCAATATATGTTAATTAGTTCTACCCCGTAACTTGTTAATATATTTGATTGCTGCCTTTCAGATGCACCTGCTCGTCGTTGGTCCCGCTTATGTTTAAATGATGGTGTTATCGGGTTGGTCGGACCTCTGAGCCGTTTACACTGACGCTGACTATAGTCTAAGTATCGGTTATGAGTCCTTATGTTTTCATTATGTAAATATTGCCCTTAGCAGCATTGCATGTCTTCCGTACGTGCGTGTAGTCAGCTATATTAACAACCGCACGCTACTTGTCCCTGATCGGAAGAATAATATGCAAACTCTCCTGATTCGGCCAATCAAATACTACCAATATGGTGTGCAGCTTTTGTATGCCTGCAATCACGAATTAAGAATTATAAAACAGACCTAAAATGGTTTGTTTCCGTACATTCCGTCACGCCATCTACTTATATAATCAATTTAGTTGTGAATGATTCCGTTTTTATCGGAAATCACTTGCCTTGTATTTGTTTGTTATGAGACTTTGGCTCCTAACGCTAACCAATGGTTCAATGAAACTTTGCCCGGCTAGTGCTTAGACTAGCGCTCCTTCAGTAGTGTGGGTTTCAACTTGCCATCCTTACCATGGTATATAAAACCCTACTTGAGCCCTATCTGAGCTATTGCAGCATATCCAAGGGTGGAACTTATAATGCTATCGTCAATGCACTCTAGACGCTGCAAAGTAAGGCCGCCCTCGTAATGTCTGGTATTAAACCAAATACATCTGTTAGTCGTCCCCTAGTAAAGGATGACTGTCTGAAAATTAGGTAGCCTATCTATTTTAGAGCCGCCGTCTACGGATTTAAACAGTCCCATAATCTCGCTCAGCTCAATGACGTGCTCCAAGTGTCCACTACCACCACACCTTATATATATGCCCTTCAACATGAGCCATCACCACATGCTATATATATGTTCCTTCACACCACATCCTCAGTGTTTGGAGGTTAGAACGGCAAAGCAAAAGAAGTGAACAGCCACAGCAACTGCTTAGTTTTAAAGGAGAAGCAGCAGCAGTGGCAAATGAGTTTCAATGTCCGTGGTGTTCAATGTGGTTTCCTACAAAGAAGGGTGTCCAGATTCACGCAGGAGGGACTCATAAGAAAAATATATCAATTATCTCATTTATTGACCAAAAAGGTATATTACACGTCATATGATTTAAAAACAATGGTTAATTAGTTACTTTACCTTGCCAACCGTCGTAGGAAGAATGCCCACCGTGGGACACAGCTCCTTGACAAGGGCGGGCAGTACGCTTAGGAGAACAGCAAAGACCAGGGGACTCAGGTTGTCCCCCTGGGGGCACTCCGTGGTCTGGAGGAATGACGGATGCTCACAGACTCCACCATCCAGAGCGATAGAGTTGGGTTGGAGAAAGGATGCCAGGAGGGTGAGCAGTGGTCGGCCGATGCCGAAGCGAGCGAGTTTCTCCAACACGGTGTCCCTAGGTGCCACGTCAAACGCGAACTTTAGTTCGACGAAGACGGCGTGCAGTGGCCGTCGCGTTTTCTGCAACGATGAAGTTATATCGTCCAGAAGTTCGCCGCATGCTGTCGATGTTGACTTGTGCCGCCTGAAGCCGTGTTGTTTTTGTGGGAGCGCTCCCTGACTTCCAGGTACGAGGACAGTCGCCTGTACAGCAGAGAGGACAACAGCTTGTACACACAGCTTTTTTTTGCTATCCCTCTCCATGATGACTCAAAAAGAAGGTTGCCTTTACCCTTGGGGATCACCTTCAAAACGCACTCCCTCTATGTTTCCGGAATGCGTCCTTGGGTTAGGCATTTGTTGACGAGGGTTGTCCAGAGGGGTATCAGCGAGGTGGCCACCTTTAGGTGTCTCGTTTCTCACGTGGTCAGCGCCAAACGCCTTGTTGTCCTTGAGATACTGAATGGCGCTGGAGACCTCGTCCTAAGAGAACGATGACTCAAGAGACCGCGCAAACTCTTGTTCCCAGGCGGTTGTGGGAAGAGTTGTAGCGGGGATGGAGTCCGGGATGGTAAAAGCACTCGTATAGAGGAGCGGAATACGCTCGAAGTAGGTTCGAAGCTCCACCGGCGCGATGGGACAGCTCGTGAACTTGAACGGCCCCTTCAGGTAGGAATACGGAGTCTCCTGTGCCTGTAGGACCAGTCGTTGCTCCTGTAGTTTGGCGAAGGCCACCTTCTTTATCTGCAGCAGGAGACGGTAGTCTCGCTGGAACGCGCAGTAGGCGTTCTTCATCACGTTGCATGCTCTAGACGCCATCAGAAGCTGCATTAGGTAATGCCTTACTTGATAGCAGTCTCTGTCGAAGCAGGGCGGAGATTTGCGCGAACAGACTCTATGGGGAAGGGCTGCATCGATGATAAGGCTGGTAAGAACGGCGGAGAGGCCGCCCACATCAAGGTCCATCAGAACTGCAGGATCGAACCGCAAAGGTTTTTCCCGGAGTAGCCAAATGTTGATGGCCTTAGACACGCCCTGTGTCCTGGCGCCCAGAGCGTCGGTATTGACAGCCAGAGCGACTGCGACGGGGATGTGTTTCCTGAGTCCCATCATAGCCGAGCCCGTTGGCCAGCCTCTGAAGACGATATCAGAGCTGGCACCACTGAATGCGAAGACATGGTGGAGCTGCCTGGTCGCCGTGGGGTCGGAGGGGGCCTCGGGAGTCGGAGTAGTAGATGGGAAGGGACCGGTCTGAGCAAATCCAGAGCCCATACTCTTGGAGTGCCGCCAACACTGCCTCCGTACGAGAAGAGAGTGAAGACTCGTCAAACCTGCAGTTGAGGTCGCCGGCGAAGAGCACCGGGCGGTCGTCAGGGACGGAGGCTAACCCTCGGCTGATCTTGTCCAGCAGATCCAGCGTGGTGTCGCCGCCACCACTGCTGTACATTCCCACGAAGGCGAAGTCGGGAGTAGAAAGTACCAAAGTGTTGTCTTCTGCTAGTAGAATTTCTGATTTACTAAGTCTGGGGCCGATCAGGAGTGAAACTCCTCCTATTGGCCGACCACGGGAGGGCTTCGCTGCGAGAAAGTGATGAGCATAGAAACCTTCAACATCGAAACCTTTCGTGGCGAAAGTTTCAGTAAGAAGGATCAAGTCGAACGCAGCCAGATCAGCTGCGAGAATGCAACTCATCACTGAAGCGAAACCCTCGCAATCCCACTGACAACAGTTTAGTGAGGGCGACGGGGGCCGCTTCCGAAGCGACGTCCCGTTCTCCCTACGACATTGAAGCCCTGTTTCTGTTTCTGGCGCCCGCCGAGGCTCTGGTCTCCCGCGGGTTGGCGTTGGTGCTGCGCCTTGATCTCCTCGAACTCTTTCAGCTCCTGGGCCATAAAGTGACACAGTTGCGGAAGTTCCGGAGAAACTTGGGAGGCTGTGTCCATCCTGACGGGCTTCTCTCCCTTCTTGTCCTTCTTCGGTGCGCCCTTCACAGCCTGTGGTGTCATCTTCTTGCGAAGGCGTTCCCTTAAAAAAGCGGCCATGTTGCGAGCTGCCACGGTGGCAGCCAGCTCGTCGTCGTACACCATCACCGCTCTGATCAGCATGGGTTGCTGGATCCTGGTCAACGGCTGGATGGTCATCGGCCTGACTCAGCCAGGATTTGAAGCGCGATGTTGGCCGCTTTGCACTCCGGGTGAAGCAGCGGGATGGAGTACATGGTCAGCTGGGATCCTGGGGAGGTCGCCGACAGCCAGGCGACAAAGTCCGCGGTCCCGGAGAGGAGCTCATCCTTCTCGAGCTGCAGGCAGCCTCCTAATCCAGGGTGGAAGAAGAGCCCGTAGTGCGTGCCGGGGTCCTCCTCCATCTTCTTCCTTGCCTCCTCCAGCATTTGCAGGCCAGTTTTACCCTGCAGGTTCAAGACAGTGATCCGGCTGTGTTTGGATAGCTGTCCGCGAAGGTGTACCCGGATCTTTTTGACAGACCCGTCACCAAACAGAAGGACTTTCTTCTTAGCACGCTGGGCGGCCTGCGTCGAGCCCGCCGAGGCAAAAGAGGAAGGTCGGGTATCCATGGAGGCGTCCACGGGGACGACCGGCGTCCTCTAAAGGGCCACGATTTCCTTCCGCATATCGACAACCTCTCTCTCCAGGAGCCGGCTCCTTTGGAGGACAAGGGACAGGATGTCCGCAAGAGGGTTATCATCCAGAGCATCTAGGGGGCTGTAGATTCGAGGGAGTGCGGCCTCTCCCACGGCGGGTTTGCCAACTCGGCAGAGCCTGCATCTGTAGGCCTGGGGGTTGCCTTGGGCAAATACTTGACCCGAGGGCGACAGGCACGATGCGTGTAAGCTATATGTGCATCCCACGTATTGCAACCCGGAGTCGGCAATCGCCAAGCAGCATTTTAAGCAGATCACTGGAACGGGAGGGGGAGTTGTCCATGGTTCGCGATGGGCTCCCCAGAACGGATGACAAATGGGGACGCGCTTGAACGTCTCCCTCAGACTCAAAAGTGCGTTTTGACGCAATTTTGAGTGTTGATCCGGCACTCCGCGCGCTCCAGCCCCCACTCCGTCCGACCGCCGCACCCTCCAATAGAGTAAACATCACCGCCACAGGGAGGTCTTTAACGCCGGGTCAGCTGTGCTTGGCAGATCGCGTTAGTACTAGTAGTCTTCTGGTTCCACGAGTACCTCAGTCGGGATCTGTGGAGGTGATGTGTCGTGAGCGCATCCGTCAGGATAGATCTGCGGCCCAGTTCTCGACCTTTTTTGTAACACAAAAACAAATATAGCCGAGTCTAGTGGAACAGCACTGCTTCAACAACCCGTTGCGATAAATTGTGCGATTGTTTGACATCTTTGTAGCGTAAATGTGCAATATGCAAATATTTTCAAGACATGCTGTGCCCTTGCCCTTAATCATTGTGAGTTGATTCTGGGGGCGAATGTCCGGAAGGTGTCTACAGCGGGCTAATCTATAATATTTGCATGCACAAATATAATTAGGTGGTGCTAGTCCGTCTAGCAGAAATGACGAGTTTAGCAGAAAGTCACAAACGAAAGAACTCATTATCACATATTGATTTTGTCTACCTTCTTATGACTGCAGGTCAAACAGTGTAGAGTGGTGCAATAAAGAGCTTAATTTTTCTGATTGTTTATAAAAGTTGCAATAATTAAAACGTATAACAGCGTCAATTCATACTGTACTGTAAATATGTTTGTTCGTACATATATAGTTCGAGCTGAGCTGTGCACCCCAAGCACTCGCTTCAGAAACGCGGACTTAACTCCATTAAGGGTAGTCAGGTTAGCCGGCGTTAGCTTCGTCCAGATGACCTCTATGCCGTACGAAGCAATTGGTGCGATCTTCAAGTCAAAGAGCGCAATAGCGGTGCGGACGGACATCACTTGTAGTTTTTTGATCAAGGAACAGGCAATCAAAGCCTTCCTAACGCGTTCGGAGATATGTCTGGCATACGACCTGCCTGTAGAGGAGATTGTTAGCCCGAGGTACGTAAAGTGATTAACATACGTGAGGATCTGCGCACCTAGACGAAGTTCGTCGGTCGCCGCACGACGTCCCCCGTTACAAAACTTCATAGCATGCGTTTTGCAGGTATTGATCTGGAGTCCCACAGTACTGACATACTGTACCAGTGATGCAAGCGCTTATTGTAGGTGGAATCGACTGGTACTGTATAAAACAAGATCGTCGGCGTATAGAAGTAGGTTGACGTTTTGGTGACGATTCTTGATGTTAGCTGGAAGGTCGCTGATCAGAGTTGAGAACAGGAGGGGGCTTAAGTTATCTCCCTAGGCAAAACCGGTGGTTTGCTCGAGTCCTGGATGCTCTGCTACTCCGTCGTCTATTGTTATCGAGTTTTTCTGTAGGATGTCCATCATAACTCCGAGTATCCTGCAGGGCACCCCCAGTGAGGCGAGCTTCTCCAACACTAGTGATCTTGAACCTGAGTCGAACGCAGCCTTGAAGTCCACAAATACTGCGTAGAGAAATTGCTTTTTCCGCGCTAGTGTTTCTCCAATGTCTTCAAGAAGAATACTGCAGGCTGTCAGGGTACTTTTAGAAGCGCGAAACCCATGCTGCTTTTCGGGAATAGCTCCCTTGTACTCCAGGTATGTAGTTAGCCGCTGAGAAAGCAGTTTTGAAAAGAGCTTATACACACAACTTTTCTTTGCGATCCCTCTCCATGCCGAAGGGTCATGCGGACTTCCTTTACCTTTAGGTATTACAGCTAGCAAACAATCGCGCCACCCGTCTGGTACCCGACCCGCTCTGATGCACGCGTTGAACAAAGCGGTCCAGAACGGCACCAGTACCATTGACTGTTGGAGATGTTCGTTACGTACGCCGTCGGGGCCTGCCGCTTTGTTCATCGACAGTCGATGAATAAGCTCTACGACTTCACGAATGGATACGTCATTTGCCAGTTCTTGCTGCCACCGGGAGTCCTCTTCTGACCATGCTGCAAAGTATCTTGGAAGCGTTCGGGGAATAGAGTCGCTGCCACAAAGAATTTCGCTAAAATGCCTAATAAGAATATCCGGTTCAATCGTACAAGTCTTTCTGAGAGGTGCGTTTCCTCGGAGCCAGAGGCAGGGTGCTCTCTCTGTGCGTCGCAATAACACCTCTTCTGCTCTTATTTCAAAGTTATGTTTTGCATTCCGCAGAACTCGCCTATACACGCTTTTTAGCCGCACACGTTCTGTCAAATTTGCGTTGGCACTATGGGTATCCAATAAAACGCGTTTGGCTGTTGTGCAATCGGTTGTCCACCAGTCTCTGCCCTTTTTCTTGATGACAGGTATCACGCTTGACGTTACGACAGCTGTAAGGAGCTCACTGTAGCAGTCGATGTCGGGTTGGTCAGGGCACGGCATTACCGTAGATAATTGCCTGCAGAGTTTGTAGAGATCAATCTTCTTTCCCAATGACCGGCGACGTGGGGCTCCTGCAATATCGTCGGAGAGATAGATGTCCACACCGATGGGGACGTGCCATGAAACATCGCCTCCTTCTTTCAGCTGATGCCTATCGTGCAAATAATGCACCCGGGTCGATGGGAGGTTCGTTGAGATGACGTCGATCGTCGAGCATCCCATTGGTCCACTAAAGGTAGCTCGACCCGACTCATTTGCAATCCATAACCCGTAGTCATTGAGCGAGTCCACCAGCGCCGCTGTACTTTCGTCGTTAGGTCTATCCAGTCGAGCGTTGAAGTCGCCGGCGACGATAGTGGGTTTGTTGAGGTCGACTAGATCCAGACAACGGGTTAGCTTCTTTATCAAATCGGAGGTGTTCTCTGATACGCGTGGACGTACATACATCGCTATAATATTCATCATGTCACTCTTTAACACGACGCAATTATCGGCTGCCAGGAGTAAAGTCATATTTCCGACACGCTCATTATATAAAATTGAGACCCCTCCACTCGGACGGCCAACGTCAATTTTTGTAAGAGTACACATTCTGGTGAACCAGACCTCGTTGTGAGTACGTCATATTGAGAACTGAGATACCCCATCGCTCTTTGCTAGCAATAAGTTTCTCATTTACGTCCTTGCACTGTTGTGTAAACTGCGGGACAGTTACACAGGCGAGGGTTAAGTTTGGTCGTTCAGTACTGAGTCGCCTAGCAAGCTGCTCGACCTGCGTCAGAAATTTGTCATCTTCGAGCTCCATGCACTCGTGGTAGCCGCCGTGTAGAATAACACTGACAGGACCATCTGATTTCTCAAGAAAAGTACCTATCTGCGCGACGATGGTGGCGATGTCTGGCGCTGGGCAGGCCTTCACCGTTACCGAAGTCTTCTTCGGCAATTGTGCCAAGATCTTGCCTTTCAGTTGACGGATTGCACTGTCTCCAACCACTAGCACAGACTTTTTACGCTTCACCATACTATCATGTTTTCGCGTGTCATCTTGACTGTCATCTTCCATTCTCAAAGATGCAGCTTCTTGTAGGTTTGCCATGTCCGCCTCCAGCTTGTTCATTCTATTAAGCAAATACAGCACTCCTCTCACGATCGGTGCTGTCAGATCTGACATTTTATCAACCTGCGACATGAACTGAGGCATATCGAACGACAGTCCTTCCGTGGCCTGGCAAATGCGGCAGCGCCACAAGGTACTAGGCTCCTCAGTCGGGTCTCGTTCGTCGTTAGCCCTGCATATCGCGTGAAATTGTCGACAGCACACACCGCACACCAGAAGGAGGCCGCCAAGTGGCTGCGCGCACCTTGTACAGGCTGCCATTACTGGTTGGTTGGGTACTTGTTGCGCTGCTGTTATCTGTCCGTGGGTCAGCTGTGTTGATGTCAGCGGATCTACTGCTGCTGAGGTTGTTGACAGCTGACTGCCAGGCATCGCTGCTTCTTGTTCGTTTCGACTGCTGGTAGGTCGTTTCGACTGCTGGTAGGTCGTTTAGCTGCGGCAGGCTCTGCTGTGTTTACGTCTCCGAGTAGCGCACGGGACCGCTTCCGTCCTCTTACGCTGCTAACGTAATTCGACGGAGAGCTAGTCGAGCCGGTCGAAATCTTTGAGTGCGGTTGTGCCGGATGAACACTTAAACCGGGATCCGGGCCGAATTTTCCGGCCACCTGAGCCTCTGTCGAGGTGCTCTGAAGTCACCACCGAGTTCACCATACACCAAGCCGTTGCCAAACACAGCAACTAACACATTCAACAAGAGTGATTTCACGGAGCTTCACTGGCGTGCATCCTGCTTCGAACACGTCAAGCAGACGACAATTTTTCAGAAGTATTAGCTTTAGATTAGTCTGAACCCGTATTCTCTTGCCAATCGTCATGCCGGACCTCTAGAAAGACAAATTGCGGGCGTAATATAATATGTTATGCGGACTTTATTCCAAAAAATATTTCAACTAATCTCGATGTGTTTTTACAGTATAGCTGTAGTAAAATATTCTTGCTGGTATGATAAATAAACCAACGCTAGAGGATGTGATTAACTAAAACGCCCATGTGACTTAATTGGATGTGGAAGGAATTTGCTCAAAAGTCAGTTCCTGTTTATAACCGGAAAACTCGTCATTTATAACAAGATGTGATTATCCCTAGTTACCTTTTTTATATTAGGGCTTTAATCATATTACCATATTCCAGCGGTACACTTTCGTTTTACATCACTGAAAAATGGAGATTTCACTTGCTATCCTCCTTTATGCTTTTCCTCGTTCGGCGCTACCCGCTGGCTGTGGACGTCTCTTGCCGTCGGCTCGCGGCTACCCGTGCTCGCTCCAGTTCGTTCTTCAACCTCATTACGCCTTCTACCAGGTCCACCCCGTGCTTCCATTTCTCCTCGTTCTCAAGCATGGTGTTAACCAGGTCGGTTACCGTCCTGCGCGGGGCCGCCACTGCGCTCCTACCTGCTCGTGCCGCCTCAAGTGCTGGGCAGTGGAAGACAGTGTGAGTAACATCGTCAACCTCGCCCGTACCGCAAGTAACGCACGTAGGCTCCGCGACTTTACCCATTCTGTGCAAGTACTTTTGGAAGCATCCATGCCCCGTTCGCACCTGCGTCAGATAATGCGTGGCCATGCTTTCTCTTAAACCATTTAATGAGGTCGGGGATAACATGGCGGGTCCAGGCTCCTGGGGTCGCCGTTGGCAGTTGGCTCCATTCTCGTTGCCAGTTCTCGAGCGTTTGCTGTCAAGCTACCGCTTTCTTCTGGCGTTCTCGTCTTCGCCGCACTCGCTCCTCGATTAGCCTAGGCCACGGAATGAGCCTGGCGATCGCGATCACCGCTGTTGTTTCAGCCGTGCGATACGCTCTAGCGACTCTTATCGCGAGCTTGCGCTGCGTCTTCAGAAGCTTGTTTCTATTCATCTTTAGCTTCATCGCGCTGGGCCCCACATAGGTGCGGCGCAAAGCACGGTGGACTCTGCCACAGAGGCAAGAAGTCTTCTCCTGCCCTTAGTCGCGCCACGTGTTCTTGGCAGAATTTTAGCCAGGCTGTTGACGATCTTTCCTGCCTTGGCGGTCACCTTATCTATATGTATGTTGCCATTGAGGGCTTTGTCAATGGGCACTTCCAGGTATCGGGCTGACTGCTTGACTTCGATAGCCACTCCCTACAGTGCTAGCCGGACATCTCCGTGCCTCTTCCGTCCTGTAAGAAGCACAGCCTCACTCTTCTCAGGGGCCAGCCGGAGCTCGTGCCCCACCATCCAGTCGTTTATTACTTCGATGGCACGCTGGGGCCGCCCCTGAAGTGCGTCCGCATTGCACGCCGTGACAAGGACAGCCAAGTCATCGGCATACGCAATGGTCTAGACGCCCTCCATGTCGCAGAGCCGCAGCACATCATCGTACGCCATGTTCCACAGCGTGGGCCCCAGGACAGAGCCTTGTGGGATTCCTGCTGTCATGGCGAACTCCCTGTCTGTATGCACGACTTTTCGGTTGCTGAGATAGGAGGCTATTACCCTCTGCAAATACGGAGAGACACCCTTCTCAGCCATAACCTCTAGGATTACTTTCCAGCTCAGTGAGTTGAAGGCGTTGCGGACGTCCAGAAGGACGACCATGCAAAGCTCCTTTAACCACTGATTCCTTTGTCTCTGCCTTTCGGCTTCCTCTAGCATCAGATTGATGGCCATTTCTGTCGAGCGCCTCTGTCGGAAGCCAAACTGGCTGTCGGACAGCGCTCCTTTTTCCTCCAGTTCAGCAATCAGTCCGTAATTGAGTATCGTCTCAAATGTCTTCCCGATGGTATCTAGGAAACATATCGGGCGATACCCACCTGGGTCTGTCGGTAGCTTTCCTGGTTTTCTTATTAGGACCAGGTCTGCTGTCTTCCACTCTGTTGGATAGACGCCCTCCTCGAGGATCTTGTCTGCCATCCGCCTGAACACTTCTGGCTGCTCCTGTAGGAGGATCTTCATCGCCTCTGCTGGTACTCCATCGGGACCGGGGGCCTTGCCTTTTGGCGAGCGATCCGCGGGCGCCATTATCTCGCAATTCTCAATGGGTGGCACGCCCGCCTCTGGAACCTCAATCTCTGGCCGAGCGGGGTCAGCGCGATTCGGAAAAATCGTTCCACCGCGCACTTCACAAGACCGTCCGGAAGTGCCGGGCGAGACCTTCTTAATTTATCTATGACAATTTTACAGGGTTTCCCCCATATATTGTCATTCACCTCTTTGCACAGTTCTTTCCATTTTCTCTCTATGCTGCTCCTGATGGCTCTTTTAAGGGCCTTTCTTGCAGCTTGTAGAGTCTGCCAGATTACTCCTATGCCGATCCTCTTCCTTCTGGCCCGCGTTGCTCGCCTTTCTGAGGTTAGCAATTTCTGCTGTCCACCAGTATTTAGGCGGCGGGTGCCGACGCGTTCCGGTCGATCTCTAAGTGGATGCTGCTGCGCATGATCGCCGCAGAAGATCCACAACGTCGCCGGGCAAAATCTCCTCCTTCTCTCTGAGAAGTCATTAGCTTCTCTCCCCCAGATCCGTACGAAGCCGTTCCATGTCCATCTTATCGGCGCGCCATGCTTCCCTCTTGCTGGGCAGAGTTCGCGCCGTACTCAAATTGAATATACCGGTGGTCGCTCAGAGAATCTTGTTCTAAAATCTTCCACCCCGTCACCAAATTTACCGTAGCTTCATTACCGAACGTTAGATCGATAAACGAAGACTGGTCGCTTCGTTCAAACGTAGGCCGCAGGCCATCATTGAAGAGGGTCATGCCCAATTGGGCCAACCATTCTGACAGCTCACGACCTCTCCCGTTCGAGCGTCGGCTTCCCCATTCAGATGCAGCTGCATTAAAGTCCCCCCCAACAAGGATGGCCCTCTTAGTGGCTGCATGCCGCCTGATCTCTTCCGCAAGGTCGTCCAGGAACTCCGTAAACTCCTGGCGTTTCGTGTTTGGCGAAATGTAACAGCTGAACGCGGTCGGCCCTCGATCGAGTTCCGCCCATGTCCAGCCTTTCCCGGAGCCCTGCGCCTTAACGGGCACTGTGGGGTGAACCCACAGCACCGCGTCTCCGTCTTGGTTTCTGATGCATTTTTTCCCAGGCCTTCAGAAAGCCATCGCCTGTTGGGTTCGCTCATCAATATCAGCTGCGCATTTTCTCTCAGTCTTTTAGCATCCAACAGTGCTTGGGCCTCGCTTGACCGGCCCAGGTTAATCTGTATGCCTTTGAGAATCGTCATCGGGTTGCTGTTGTACCCGTGCTCGTGGATCTTTTCTGGTCTTCTTGTACAGTGTGAAGCCATCAGCATCGGTGTGTTTTCCGTCTTCCACCTGTGTGGGCATGGAAATGGCGGCCTGTACAGAGACATCCATCGGCGTTTCTATGTCCGGTATGTGCTCCTTCTCATTTGTCGTGGCTTTGAGTTGGGCCCTCTGGTTAGGGTCCCTCGAGGTTGCCTTACGTTCTCGCGTCTCCCTTATGCATTGCCTGTACACCGGACATTCCACTGAGTTGGCCGAATGTTTGAGGTCGCCCTCCTTGCAGTTATAGCATTTTGGGTCGGTTGTGCAGCTTTTGGCCGCGTGGCCCATCTCTCCGCATCTATGGCACCTTATTTGGTCTGCCTTGCCATTCTTGCAGTCTTTTTTCAGGTGGCCGATCTTCTGGCACCTAAAACAGCAAGGTGGCGTGATACACTCGACGAGTAGGTATGACACCCACCCTATCGTGAGTCGGCGCTTGGCCAGCAGCATTTCTGCTCGTCGTTTGTCGAGTAGCACGGTAGCGCCCCATTTCCCCATTTTATTTTGCCTGGGTTCTTCTATCGCCACCGTTTCTGATGCCTCTAATTTAAGTTATTTTCGAACGGCGTTTTCGATCGCGGCCTTGCTGGTCGTTGGATCGAGTTCTGTGATTCTAATCTTGGTTTTCTGTGTTGCCTCGTTAGCCTCTAGCGTCGTCCTTTCACGAATAGCTTTCAAGAAGGTGGTGGTGGCTCCTCTCTGGTTCTCCTTGTACGTCACCTTGATGCCTCCTTCACGTTGGTAGACAATGTTTCTCACCGTCACTCCAGCTTGAACTGTGTCTACCTCTCGCTGCAGGATGGCCGACCATTCTGCTGGCGTCTTAGCATTGGTCGTGTTGATGACAATCGAGTCGACTTTAGTTTTTATCGGAGTTCGTCTTCGACCTTCTGCTCGTGCGGCTTTGCGCCTTAGGCAAAGTTCCGTATTCTCTCCTATTCTGGCTAGCCAATACTCTGTTGCCTTTCTGGCATAGTCAGCGTTAACCCCTTCTGTTACGTAGAGAGCGCTCTTCCGGTTAGCGTCTTCGGTTTTCGAACTTCCGGCTAGTGCTTGGTTCATTTTTTTCGGTGATCTTGCCGATCATCTCAAGCGTGGCTCCGAGGTCCTCCTCTGCTCCGACTTTCCCTACTATCAGGGTCCTCGAGCTGTTTATAGCCTCGTTGTTGAGTACCGGTTCTCCTAAGTCGATTTCGGCAAGCTGGGTCTTGATCATATCTATATTTCCGACTGCCAGCTCTCCCAGCTGATTAGCTGCCGGAAACAGTTGTGTCAAACGTCTTATGAGATCAGCGTCTTTGGCATTTTGGTTTTGAACCAGAAGCGCTCTTACCTCACGGTCGCTGGCGATGCTAGTAATAATTAGCCGTGTCTTGCTAAAAGCCTTACGCGGCCAGTCTTTGGCCAGTTCCGTCTTCACTTGGTCTGCACTGACAGCCTTTTGGAGATTTTGTAGAATCTCTTGGCATTTCTGTTCTTCCTCTGCCTGCTTGATCTCATCCGGTGTTCGCCTTTACTTGAGTGTTTCTTCTAAGCTGGCAATGCGCTCCTGTTGTTTCTTGTTAATTTCTCCTATTTCTAGCAGTTGCTGTTTCAGCAGTCTGCTATACGCTTCTTTTTCGTTTAATTCCGCCCGGAGCTTAATTATGTTATCTCCGGTGTCCCTCTGAGGTAACGACCTTTTCTTATTTTCTAGTGCTTTCAGGCCAGTTTCTATAGCCTTTATTCCATGTTTTATATTATCTTTTGTATTTGGTGGTACAGTTTCTTTTACAAGATATTGCACCGTGCTGAGTAGATAGCTCATCGATCATTGCTTGGCCAAATCCAAGATTCTGCGCTTTCGTCCGTTTCATTGTCGACCTGTTTACGTTTTCTGCTGCTTGCTTTAGCCTGATTGAGCGTTTCAGTGCTTACAGCTTTCTCCTTTTCACGCCTATATTCATTCAGGCCTGATATATCAGGCTCCGAAACTGTCCTGGCGGCAAACCCAGTCAGCTTAAGCGGGATTAGGGGTTTCCCCCGAGCGCTTCTCCTTGTTCATATTATATATGTTTGTCGAGGCTGGCCTTTGGGCCTCCTCGTATGCGCTTGTTGGTAACCGCTGTTTGTATTAAAGAACGCGAATAAAATTCAGAATTCGCGTCTATGAGCATCAAGCAGGCCTGATAACGTGCTCGTTCTTCCTTAAGTTTAGTGAGTTCTCACTTAAACGTGCTTATATGACTGGTCGGCTCTCGCTGCGGAGCCGTCAGCTGATTGCGCTTTGAACCAAAAAAACGCAAGTTTTCCGAGTAAATATCCTTGCTCTCGAAACTGTTGCACTAGTTGGGGCGTTCCACCATACAAAACACTTGTTGAACGATGAACTGTTCAGATATGTCGTTGAAATTGACCTTCTGTTAAGTTTGTTCAATCGCACTCTCTCCCTCTATCTCGCACTCTCACTCCTGCATCAAAAACGCAACTTTTCCGGCGTAATTCGAGAGCTCGGGATCTAGCGGCCCGATCGAAGTGGCCGACACAGATGTGTGCTACCCGCTATATTGTATAGGTGTTACTTTCTAAACTGCAGGCTTAAGTTCGCTGTTAAGACTGCGTTTGTTTACGTCCGTTAGAATTCGAATTCAGCGTTCGATTTGTCGACTAAAAGTAGGTCACATCGATTTTCACTGTTTTTTCACCGTTTCACTCACAATAAACTGCACCTATTTGATCACTGGGTCGAGGGCGGTCGTTGGTTCCGGGAGCGCGATCGAACGTGACTCACCCCGCTGACGCCGGCACCAACTCATCCCTAGTTACCTAGAGCTTGTACTTCTCGAGGATACACAGCTTGTGTTACAGATGCTGTAAATTACAGGAACCCAACTTGGTCCTGAAAAAGAAACTGTGTACAGAGTAACCTCGCGAAACTGTGGGTATCGCTTATAGAGCTCTAAGAAGGGTCGCCGGTAACGAATCAGCCCGCCGGTAGCAATTTGCACATTGCCATATTATCGAAGGGTGTTCAAATTTCACACTAAACAGACTACTAGCGTTAAAAAGACAAACGGAATACGCAACACGCAAAGGAGTAAGAGGCACTGTTAACGGAAGGCGGTATCTCAACAAAGCAGATCCGTGTCAGCGCTACTGAAGACAACTGCAATCGTCTCCGCTGCTAAGCGCAGGGCTACAGCAGCTGAGCTTAATAGCAACGACTGCAGTAGAGATGACAGCAGCAAAACAACAGCAACATCGTCTCTATCTTCTAAACCAGAACGACTTTATTTTCAGAATGATATATGCATACCAAAACGAATGAGTTCGCCGCCGGCCACCGCGTATTGCTTAATGACACACTGTCATTAGTCAGTGGCCGTCTCAGTCAAGACAACTCAGAAGAAATTTTTAGAGGGAACGGCCGATGCGCCTAGCAAGGCGCGCATACCACAGGTTATAAACAAATTAAGCGCCAATATACTACCAGTTATCCCCTCAACCAGGTTATTTCCTTACCGCAGCTGAGAATGGTGCTGAGAATACAACACTACGCGTCGTCGCTGGCCTGCGGTTAGGGGTGTCGACGTGCGTCTTATGCCTATTGTTCAACATACCGGTATCGCCGACGGGACAACATGACCTTAGCTGTTTTGAAAGCTGCAGGAGGCATTTGCGTCGCGCCGCTCTCAAGAAAATTATTATTCAGAAGCACCGAAATTCGCTAATGTGTCCTGCAGGAGGGAGCCAATTGGGGCAGTAGGCTTGGTGGGGCCAAATGATGACCTTGGTTGGTATACATAATCTTCCCTGGAAGAGTCCTTGTGTGGAACGCAACCGCGTAGAACACGCTGGGGCTGGTTATGGGTGAATCGATATTACCATTCCTGAAAGAATTTGGAGAAGACAGCAAATGAAGATGATAAAAAGTGGGCGGAGTTTTCACTGCAGAGACTATCAGTTGTAATTTAACGTGAACATGCGGCCTCGGGTTTGATGTCCTCATGTGTTAATTTACCAGGGTTAACCGAATTGTGTAATAAATACATATTTTGCATCAGTACAAAAATGGTGACACGGACGCAGTTGAATAGAACCCTGTTGGACAATTATGTACCAGCTTTAAATTGAGTTGTGCAACCTGCATAAACTTATCCCGAAACAGTGTTAACAAAAGAAGTACGAACTGTTTTACCTTACATCTATTGTCCCATGGCAAAAGCCTTTTCTAGGGTGTAACTGTCCTAAAAATAAGCAAAAAGCCACGATTTCATGCCTATTGCTCAAATGGGTCCCATAAGTGTCGACACCGACAGGTGTGTTTTTTTTTTATCGCAAAACATATGGGGATACTGGCAATTCACGCAAAGCGCTGTTTCTCATGAAGGGAATGCCATTGGCTGTTTGTCTAAAAGGCGGCTTCTGTTATTGGCGCCATGGGCTGACGCAAAATTGACTATTAGTAGTAAAAACGTTCACTCGTCACATTTGTAATAATTAAGCGCTAATAAAACAAAGCATAATTACTATGCATATCAATAGTAATACGAGTCGAACGAACCAACAAAGAGTTGGTTTGCGTCAAAAATAAACAAATTAAAATAAATGTAAATGTACAAATCGCATAATTATTATTTGGTCTTAATCACACGAACGCATGGCAAAACTCACCGCGTGGACGCCAATATAGGAAGTGTGATTTTTTGCATCGGGGTGTAATCCACTGACAGAATGTTGCAGAGATGGATCTCCGTTAAGGAAATGAGGCTGACTCAGTACAACTGGTACCGTAAATTTGATCCCCATATGATTGATTAATTGATTTATGTATTTATTGTTCGCTTGGCTTGTATACCTAAATATACATGTCACCCTTTTATACCAGGGGCGCTTAGAGCGGCAGCATATATATTATTAAACGGCAGCATATATTACGCATCCATATAATCCATGTCTACTTCAAAACTAACTGATTATTTGGTCTCTATTGTGACAACCTCTTCTTTGTAATGTCAACCAGGTCATTTCCAGCACTTGGGCCTAGGGCTAGGGCCTCTGACAGCTCTGTATCTCTGCTCCCCCCTAAAGCTATACATTCTTTAATAATAGGCTCAATTGACTCATTCTCTGGCCCACGATTCGAGATTCTGTACTTTGCCCCTCCTTATATTTAGCTCTATGTATCCTTGTATCCAACATTCCTGCCCTGGCATCTGCCAATAGCCCACATGCTCTGAAATTATCGTATACCCATTCTACCCCGCCCCTTTCCCGCTTTTCCCTCCCATACATAGTTGCCAAACTTGACCCGAAACCCATCGCCAAATTCATTTGTCTGTATATGACTTGTTTATCTTCAATTTTACCATTTTCTCTGATACCCTCGCTCTTGCCCACTGCTGACTATTGTACGCAATTTCCCTAGCTGCCAACTCTACTCTGCGATCCTACTTCGTTTTAATCCTAAGTGCCGTCTTTATCAGCTGCATCTGTTTAACCCATATTTTTTTGCGACATTTTCAATCATATTACTAAATCTAAGCTTACTTTGTACTTCCCTTTGTATACATTTTTACATTCCCCCTTCCCCCTCAAGAAATTCCCTTGCGCAAATAAAACGGCAACTTAATGCAAATCTTATCACCCCTTTACATTGTTTCTAACTTCTTTCTCAACCCTGCGTTGTGGACCAGAGAGGCATTAGCAAAGGTCAATCCTGGCGCACACATGGCCTTCCATATATTCCTCGTTACTGCATACATATTTATTAAACCCCAAAGGCCCTTTCACCTTACTGCATTTCATCCTCTTTCAGCCTTCTTCCTCCGTATTATCTCTTCTTTCTCTAAATAATCAAACATTGTAGTCATTGTCACCCCAAGGTACTTGTACTGACTTTTATAATCCAATTATTTTATCCTGTACTACACGTTCCCTTACCTCCCCCTAGTCCCATTATATACTAAAACTGCGCTTTTTTTATTAACGCCATGCTCAGTTCTTCCGCTGCTTCTCCACATGCATTCAACATTTGTTGAACTTTGCTAGTACCCCGCCCTAATACTATCATATCCTCAGCAAACAGCAGCACGGGTGTCTTGATATAAACACCCTTTCCCCTATCTGCCATCCTAAACGTTCTATTAATCCTTCGCACTATTCTCTCTATATACATAAAAAAAATCACTGATGACAACGAACAGGACCTGACCCCCTTAGCGATTATAAACTCTCTACATTGTTCGGCTGCTATTATTATTATTATTATTATTCTTACCGTGTTAATCCTGTAAGTTTCTTCTAGTAACTCCACCCAGCTTCTCTCTAAGCCCTCATCTAACATGATTTGATACAACTTTGTTTCGTCCACCATAACATATGCTTTTTTAGAATCTAAAACTCCTGCCACACACCCTTGTCCCTGCAATCTCAATGTTTCCACAACCTAACTTAATAACAAAAGATGATCATCTAGCCTATACCCTTTCCTAAATCCGCACTGCCATTCTCCTATTTTCTCATTTGTCTCCAGACTACTCTGCAATCTACTCTTAAACACCTGCATAAATATTCGATACGCTATAGGTGTAATTGTGATTGGTCGCCTATTTTTAAAGTGCCCTTATCTAGCCCCTCCTTGGGAAGAGGAGAAACTCGTGTTCTTTCTACACTGTTCACGCTAGTCGTGAAAAATAGTGCTTGTAACGTGGTGTTCATTTCATATATTGTGTATGTTTTTTTTCCTGGACGTTATTTGTCATTCTTGTTTCTTCCTATTTACATAGTCCCAAAACTGATTTGCTTGTTGGCTCTTAGGAGCCCCCAAAATCATGTTAAATTCCCTCACATCTGTATTTTCAATTGCTTCTTGTATTAATATTTGACCTTTGTTCTTAGCTTTTTTGTAATTTTACCAATACTCTTCTGCCTTGTCTGCGTCCCTTCACATTACTATTCTATACTCCTTACTCCATCTTTTCCGCTCCATGATTGCCTTATTTATTTGATCATTTCACCACCCTCGTTCTCCTCCCTTCCCTATCTTACAGCAATTTTCATATGCGTCTTTAATATTCCTATGCATCTCGTCTACTAGACTTTCCCCATTTGCCACTAAGAGCTATTTTATTCTACTTTCAGCGCCCATTTGTGTTTATCGTACAACTACGCGCCCCGGCTGTATCCCTTTAAACTCGGCGGCACTTCCATCCTACATAAATGCGTTTTCGTTACTATCATGATATTGACAGACCTTATTTTTAGTAACTTATATAGCTCTTCCCTTTTTCCTTTTCGCCTTCCTCCTCTCATGTTTAACATGACAATTCGTTCGAAAGGAACATTGCTCCTACGCTTTTCTTTTGTCCTGCTTTCTCGTTTGGATCTTATGTCAACTTTTTATCTCTTCCTCTCTATGCCACTGATGGCCAACCGTCAAATGACCTCCAAAGCCCCCTTAATTTCCACTGCTCCTATCTGTTCCCCCTCCCTCGGGAAGTAGCTCCCGTTGTCTTGATTCCCCCTGTACCTGTTGACCCACTCTTCCCTGTATCCATATTGTCCCCTCCTCTCTCTTTTGTCCCTGTATCTTTTGTCCTATCCTGTGTGTCTGTGTCTGTACCCTACCGTTACCCCCTCGTTTAAATGCCCATACGGCGTGCCTGGAAAATTTGCGCTGCCTCGATTTTGTTGATTCCACGTCTGCGTCTCCCTACAGTGTTCCGTTCCCGTATGTCCTACTTGCTTGTGTTATATGTGTTGTGTACGTAGTCCGCAAGTTTACATCGAATATCTCTTTTACATGCGTTGGATTTGCGCAAAAGCACCTAGAGGAGATCAGGTGCAGTCGCTTTTCAAAAATACTGAGTATGAACTGACACGCATTTGAATCTACGTTGAGCTAATCTTCCCTTTGGCTAGAAAAATGAGTCATAGATCATGCATGCAAATCGCACTTATGGAGTTCGGGGTCTCCGCTCTCATTTAGCAGGTCGCTGTCTTCTCTGAAACGAGCAACTGGTTCATGCTTGAGCACGAACAGTTTTTAAAATGAAAAGGCCACGGCTTATAAAGACGAATAAGACATATATTAACGTTCTTCGGTGGCGTTTCAAACGCTGGAAAAGTTCACCATCTGCAGAAAGAATAACATTAATAAAGCAACGCTTAGGGTTTATGTAAACTCGTTTACTAATGTGTACAATCATTATAAAAATTATCAGTGTGCTTTTCCTACTGTATGTACTGAACATAGTGCCTGAACATAAGCGCACGCATGACTCTCTAAAGCGAATGGATGACAATATTGTAACAAAGTCCACTCACTGTATACGCATCATAGCGCAATTCAAATAAGTCCTAACCGACCACGTCCAACGGCTACAGCGCCCGCGCCAAAATCTCAACGACCGATACATGTCTCGACCGAACAAAAGATGTCTCAACCAGCCAGCAGAGAACAGCCACAGCCTTTCGCGCCGAAACCCCAACGTTCTCCGCCGTCCAAATGATCATCGGCCGACATCGGGAGAGGGTCGACCTATGATCGGCAGTCCAAGTCAAACTGTCACTTAATTTGTATTTCTATACGAAACAAACACAAACTGCTGTACATTTCAACCGATTTGAGAGCGGATTCTAACACCCTTTGGGGTGTCAGCACGCCGCGGTGCCTTGTGAACCAATTAATAGACCGAGCAGCATGGCTTAAAAAATTATCAGTTGCTCGGCTGTGCTTTGCATTAGACCATATGCTGCGTGTCGTCATTCATCGTTTCTATGTCCCTCGGGCTGCAATACCCGTCCGGATGAGTCTACATCCCCAAGCTGACTTAGCGTAACACTCCAACGTTACAATATTCATACTAAAATCAAACAACTACCCTTTAAATGCAACTTTACTCCTGATTTAACCCTACCTATTGTGAGAGTCGGGTTTCATTCATTTCTATATATGCATTGGTACTAGTTGATCTCTTGACGTTGTTGACGTTACCTTTTCTTCTTTCCCCATTTGTATGACTACTTTGTTGCGTCTCTACAAGATTCGAGCAGACAGCAGAGTCAGTGGAGGTGGGGGAAGAATTAGAGAAGGGGGATAGGGAAACCGGCTTTATTGTAAAGAAAGATGTTTAGCAAACATGTTGCGATGTGACTCTGGCGACGGCTGCCGAGGAAATCGGGTCGCAGAGAAGTTACGTGAACGACGTAAGACGTCGTAGTTGTCGGCAGTGTAGCCGTATGAGCGGCGGTTGGCCGAATTTGAAGTTGTTTATATTTTTTTAATAAACCTTACGCTGTTGAAAGCCATTCAGTTGTACTCTGTGGGATCCTCTACTACATAGGCAGAAGATAAAAATGTTCTTCTTACATTTTGGTGGCAGCGGTGGGATCTCAGTTCGTCGTAACGTGCGGACGCACAGACTTGCGGCTGGTGGCTTGAGATAGCGTAGCTTCGAGTTAGGCCTGGATCGGCAGAACGACCGAAGTGAGTGACTCAGTGATTTTTTAGTGTGACTTGGTGGTGGCAGCCGAAGACGCAGTCAGAACAAAATGGAGGAGACGGACAACAAGTCACTCGAAGATACTGTTGGTGCGCTAGCAAGAATGATGCAGAATATGGCTGCAGATAACCATAGAAGGCAGGACATTTTTCAGAAACAGCAGGAATCATTTCAGAAATTCGTAATGGAGAAAGTGCTGAAAACAGAAGTACTGGGGACAGAACAGCCTACAGCAACTATGGCTCCGGCGGCGACACAAGTGGTGGCTGTGCGATCTGAAGCATTTGTTGATGTTTGTAGCCAAATAGACTCGTATTATAGAGAAAGAGGCTTGCCGGCCGAATGGATCCGAATGTTTGAGCTAGCGAAGAAGATTGGGAAGTGGTCCTGGGCGGAGACAAGTCGCGTACTGTTCGTTAAGATGTGCGGAAAAGCCCGAACATGGCACACAACACATGGACACAGGTGTCGTGACTTTGATGAATGGCGGGCGATGTTCATGGCTGCCTTTGATCGAAAGGCAGACAAAAGTGTCCTCCTAGACGAAATTTGTGCGTGTCGGCAGCAGACGGGTGAATCTATCGGTAGTTACGCCCGGCGGCTTGAAGCTTTAGCGTTGCAGCTACCGTTATCGACGTAAGAAATCAAATCGCGTGTGCTTAACGGGTTGCGTCCGGACTTTAGATTTTTGATTCAAGATGTGGCGCGCCAGCAACATGATGATGTATCCTCGCTGATCCACGACATCCAAGACGCGATTGATCTGCAGGAGCGTTGGCGGCAAGCCAGTGGCGGTGTGACCAAGAGCGGCTCAATGACAGATCAGTCGAGATACAGTCGGAGCCAGAATGTTGGCCATCGAGCTGAGAACTGTGTAAAGCCAAGTTCTAGAGAGTCCTGGGGCGGCCAGCAGCAGAAATCATTAAGTTATGCGTCGCGACATACGGCCTTGGTGCATCAGCCACGTCACTGGGACCGGGCCGGTGGCAGCGATAACGCCGAAAACAGAAGCGATCGCACACGGCTCCCTACGTGCTTTAACTGCGGGAACGCAGGACACATTAGTCGTGATTGTAAGGTCCATAGCGTGCGACAGGTAACGTACAGGCCAACCGGCAGCGCAACTGGATCTCGTGTGGCTTACGAGAGCGGAGGCAAGCTCGTAGTAGTGGACGGCAAGAAATGACAAGCTAAATTTGGGTCTAAATATACGACCGACGTTTTTTTTTTTTTAATAAACCTTACGCTGTTGAAAGCCATTCAGTTGTACTCTGTGGGATCCTCTACTACATAGGCAGAAGATAACAATTTTCTGCTTACACTGTATTTTATAAAAAAAAATCGGTCTGTAATAACTGAACCCTTTTTTTATATTCAGTAGGTCCTACGAGGATGGCAATGTAAAAAAAAAAAATTGGCAATCAGTTATAACTCCGGTACATAAAAAGGGCTAAAGCCAAATGTAGATAATCAGAGACCTGTAGCTCAAGCATCAATCGCATGTATCATCTTTGAAAAACTGCTAGTGGATCATATTTAATTTTATTCAATCCGAATGCTTGTTGGATGAAAACCAACATGGTGCTACTATCCAGGCAATACCACGGCAACTCAACTTGTCGAAATGACTCAAGATTGGGCTGTTATGATGAACAATACGTTGGCCTTTGATTGTATTTTGAATTTCTCGAAGGCATTTGATAGAGTAAACCATGTGAAACTTGTACTAAAGCTTAGGCATATGAATGTTCATACTCGCTCTATATCATGGTTTGCTAGTTATCTAATCCGTAGCGAGTTCTACGTTCACATAAACAATAGCTTTAGTTAGTCGGGTACGTGCCCCTCTGGCGTTCTTTAGGGATCAGGCCTCGGGCCACTTATTTTGCATATTTATCTTAAAAACGTTATTTCTAAATCGATAACTTACGAGCTTTATGCTGATGAGTGGAAACTATACGGACCTTCCAACACCGTTAGCGAAAGGCAAGTACGATTGAAGCGGTTTCTAAACATGTGTGGATGACGAAATGCTTATATCAGTGCCGAAATGTGCTATAACGTATTTAAAGCGAACTGGATTTCATCACTCGTATCACACAATCATCAGATCAGCTAATTTTATATATAATACATTGCTGTACATACATATAAGTACTTGCCCACTCGAGTCAACCACTGTCTCACCCGGTTAGGTAGCCCTTCCCGAAGTAATGGTTCACAATTCCGAACCAGGAGGTGGTTCTTGGGGGTGGTTTTTAGTGGGTAGTGCGCTGGAACTAGATTGAGTCACGTACTCTCTCTCCTGCGTTTAGTCTCACACTACCCGCCAAAACATTGGCGAGTGTGCGTAAATGCATTTTCCACCCCCCTCGAAAAAAAAAGGTAGCCCTTCCAATACCGAAAAAGCAACGGGCGAAGTCAGTCTTCTTGAGCCACGCCTGTAGTTTGCTTTACTGTTCCCACAATCCCTATACCGTTGTCGAAGCATACCATGCTCTCCGTTAGGATGGCCCCTAAAATTTTTAACAGCTGATTCGGGACTCCTTCCAAGGCTAACTTCTCCATAATTATGTTTCTCGGCGCAATGTCAAAAACAGCTTTAAGATCTATTAAAACCACATTTTCCCAAATCTCTACTAGCAATTGGCGCAGAGCCGATTGCGCCGCGAGCGCAGAACACGGGTTTTTTAAACCCGTGTTCTTCTGGTACTGCGTTTCTGGTTTCTAGAAAGTGCTTAAGTCGGTCTGATAGTATCCCCGAGAATATCTTATAGGGGCAACTCGTTAAGTGTTATTCACCTCCAAGCTTCCGGCTTTGTTTCTATGTCCTTCCCTTTAGGTATAACAATAAGGGTATTTTCCTTCTACCTGAAGTAATTTAATTTTTACCAACAAAAAGGGTGCGTGGCTTAAGATTCTTCTTTCTATCATTGACGCTAACTTTTATCTCTGTGCGACTCGCTAGTCTGTTGCTTTTTCGTACCAGGATGACTTTATAAATCGCGAGTGCCCGTCTGCTGTCCCCCGTTTACCGCAATACGGAGATCGATCATGAACCCTATTTCGCGGTCCCAAGATCGACCGGGACGAAAGCGTTCTCATAGCTTTTTAGACCGTAAGTCCTACTTGTCAGCTTTGTTTGCGGCCTCCAGTTGTTTAGTGGATTTTTGCATAGCCTGCAGTTCGCCTAGCATTCGATTCATCAGCGCGTCATTGGCTCCGTTTGAATTTGCCCCCTCCACAGCATCAGCTGGTTCACCAGCGCTGAGTTCCACTGGAGTCACTGTTGTCGGTTTTTTCTGGGAGGTTTCGATAACGCATGATGCACATGCGGGCCTAACAGCCTGCGTGACTAGTGTGAGACTCGCAAACCCACTAAACCCGGATTCCTCCCCACCCCCCTGGCTCGGCATTCGTTTGGCATCGAAGCCGTGGGAGAGGCGTCTCTGCCGTTCTCCTTTAATCAGTTCCATCCCTCACTATCATCCCACATGTCTACCTGCGGTTGGTTAGGGGATGCCATTTTGTAGTCCGTTCTGTGAGGGTGCGTCGAGACCATGATGGTTTGTCGGTACGCACTTATAACACATCACAGAGTTCTGTCTACTCTTATTTTGTGGCTTAATATTACTAGAAGTGAGTCTACTACACTTAAAATGGATCCTCAATGCACAGGCGGTGCACTTCACAGTTGGGACAATTAAGCGCTTCTTGCGTTTGTCGTTGTTGTTGCCGCTGAGTTCCATCTTTTCCTTTTCTTAGTCTTGTGTCCTCTTTCTCAATGCACGGGTCATGTTGGACGCTCCTTGTGACGGTAACATTTAGGCTATTTTTCAGGAGCTTGCCAAAACACGTCCTCTGTTTACATTCGAACAGCTGACTATATCCTCACAAAAAGTAACTTTTCCCGTTTTAATGGTTATTAATGAGATGCAATAAAGCAAGGAGAAGTTATGCTTAAATGAAATACTTGGTTTGTAATTTATTCGTTAGAGTAAATCTACTCAGTGGTTTAACGTTATTTGGCGGCGTAAGTGTAACATCTGATAGATCTCATAGTGTTTTTTTAAACTATTATTATTATTATGCATCGAATGTGATTGCTGTAAATTCGTAGCATTGAGTCAAACAAAGCGTTATGTTTAAATTTTTCCACAAACAAATACATATATATATATATATATATATATATATATGTATATTTATATTTGATTGGTTGATATATTATTCGCTTTGAATATATACCTAAATACACATGTACTTTTTTATATCGGTAAACGTTTACAACTTAGCCGTTACAACTTAGCGTTAGCCCTCCCTCAGTACAACCTCATTGAGTAATAAGAACTTTTTTTTATTATTATTATTATTACTTTTATTATGATTTTTATTATTGGTTGATATATTATTCGCTTTGCACGTATACCTAAATACACATGTACCTTTTTATATCGGTAAACGTTTACAACTTAGCCGTTACAACTTAGCGTTAGCCGTCTTTAAGTACAACCTCATTGAGTAATAAGACCTTATTATTATTATTATTATTATTATTATTATTATTATTATTATTATTATTATTATTATTATTATTATTATTATTATTATTATTATGTATTTTTTTTGTATTATTTTTATTTAGTTCGGTTCCCACAACTCTTTGGGAAGTTTTTTTTTTTACTGTTTGAGTTTGAATATCGCAATATTCAAACTGCGATAACACTCGCCGCCAACATAAAGTGAAAAAGTTATTCGTGAATCACATGAAGTTCTCGGCGCCCAGATGCCACAGTTTCGTTTACTCGCACTTTCATTTAGTTATTAATGGGCTTTGTCGAAAAAATCATTTTCGTATAAAAATCGTGATGCATCATTTCGGAAGCTCAACTGGCGAGGTTTAGCCGCTCCTGGTGGTCCGTAGGCGTGAGCATTTGCGCCAGCTGCATTCTCTGTGGATACAATATTAGATTCGACTTCAAAATACACCGGGTTGAGGCGCGCCAAGAACCCAGTTGTTTCGCACGTTGCCGAATTGATGTTTCCCAACATTGTTCCAAACTGTCGGGCTCAGCGGATTTTTTTTTAAATCTGTTTTAGCAGAACGAGCGCTCCGTGGTTTCCTATAGCTTGGCACGCCACGTGTTAAACCTCTCCTGTGAAACGTTTGCACATATTCAAGAATAGCGTTCTCGCAAGTCTCGTCTGTCATGTCGGCTGTAAATTGCACGAACATTTCGGCGCCAATTATCCAACTAATCTTCGGTCACAGGTCCAGGATCTTGGCCAGATAGCAATTATATATATATTTTTTGCCGCGTCGAACAGTAATCTGTAACAGATACAAAAAGTTAACGTGTTAGGCGTTGCATAACATACCACATTGAGAATGTCTAAAATGTAAATCAGCTCAAGAGTTCATTACAGTGTAGAAACAATAAAACATATTGATAGAACTGCTTGTGTATTACTATGTGCATAAGGATATTAAAAACAACACCAAACAAATGTAAGCGTCAAATAGGAACACAATTCGTAGCAGGCCTGGGGCAGCACACGGCAAGATGGTTAAGACCAGTAAGTAATTGTGCTTGACTACACAACAAGAGAATGGTGCCCTTAACGTTGTCGCACAGATAACGAAATAACAAAACCAATGTTTTACATTGCGCGTATCAGCGCGTTTTAAAACCTATAGTACCATATTAGCAGTATTATCGATGGTAAAAACTAATACGTGCATGAAACCAAACCACAAGTATTTATGCTCTAGCAATACTAGATAAGTGTAACCGATTAAACGCTGATCGCAATAGGATTTTGTAATTTCACCATAAGTACTAAACATAATTTAGTTAATGACATTACATAGCTTTTTGACAATTCGTACGTGCTTAAGTTTTTAGATATCTATATTCAGTTTGTTTAAAAATATTTAAATGTTAACTCAAATGTACCGTATGGGGGCGTTCGTTTCGGTTTAATGTTCTCCTATATATTACAATTACTTTTAAAAACAATGTTAAGGTAATTCAGCAAAATATACGCATTTAAATTATCACCTTCTTTGTGACGACGTTTCTTGAATGCTGAATGAATCCAACATAATTATATATTCAGGTCGTACTCTCCCAGACCGCAATGACGTTCTCTCTCTGAAACATAGTATAATATTTAACGAACTCTTGTTTAAGGTATAAGATATCGCAAAGTGAATATTTGTACTTGGTACTCAAGCTGTTACCTTGAGTACGTAACTGTTTTAATACTCTAGGTAATTCCTTAAACCAGTATCACAAGATGTTTGAATGAGAGGATATAATAAATACGATAGATTGTTTGACATGGGACTAAACAACCGAATAAGCTAGCCAGATAATTTGTACTATCAACGTGGTAACTAATGCTCGCTAAAGGCCTTTTAAGTGCCAAACCATAACGTGCATTACGTGCTACTATGACAAACGTGTTCTAAAATACAACTATTACTCGTAGACCATGATTGCTATCTTTAAGATGCCATATCGGATGATCTATTGTGCAGCAGCAAAGATTGCATTATAGTGGAACAGATATGAAGCAGATGGACAGCCGATAATTTTCAGATATATCAGGAGTAACCAGTGCTATTTTTCTTAAAGGTTAAATTTTTCTTGAAGGTTTAATTTTATTTTGCTTAATGCGCATGCGTCACTAGCAGCTTGCGTGTAGTGTGGAACTTACAGACCCATTAGGCCAGGATTCCTTTCTACCCTCTCAGGCTCGGTAATATTGGGCATTTTTGAGCCGTAGAGAGGCGTCGGAGAGACGTTTCTGCCAATTCTTCTTGACTCATCTATGTCTATCCTATTTTTCTGCATATCTACATGCATCCATATAGGGCGCTTATGTCAAGATACGCACCGTTCTGGAGGGGTATGTCAGGAGCTTGAGGGCCTGGCTGCTTTTCCATTCTCATCTCCCCCGGCTTTTTGTCTCGACCCCGTTCCTGAGACCACGTGAACTTCTTCTGCCTAGCTGTTACCTTGACTGTAATGAACGTCACAATGGCGTCGAATACGTCCGTCGCCTCCTTCCACGCTCCTTTTTTCGACCCAAAAAACGCAATCTGAAATAGCGGCATATTAAGTAACTCCAATGACGCAGTAAAGATCTTCAGCGATTTGCTCGCATGGATACCAAGTCTCGCAAACTTAGGGGAAGAGAGGATATCTACTAAAATTATTTAGTGTACTAAACTTTCATTTGTGAACTGCACATACGTTCGATGGCTCTCAGACACGAATGCAGTTGCGTAACAAACCTCATAACATACCGTGTAAATTCAGAAACTGTGCGTCATCGTGTCGAAGTGTAATAAAGCACTTTGCATGCAGAAGATTATGTGTGCATGCAGACGTCGCAGCTTAAGCGATATGGTTCAGTAGCAAATTTTACAATTCAACTAAATGGATCCATCCTCAGTACAGCGGTATAGGATGTATTAGGCGAAGTTGTATCTATGCAGCTACTAATGCATGGTCATAATAGACAAAACTGTATGCAATATGTTGATAACTTCTACTGTTCATTAAGTCTTAATGAAAGAGGTAAACTGTATTTTTAGGCACCACACTCACATGGCTTTAACAAGGACGCCCAGTACGCATAATGCATGCTACCAGTTAACCGTCAAATAAAGATCAAAGCACAGGTGTTTTAGCTTAAGCTCAGCGGGCCAACTTTGTTGTGATTGCTTTGACATCCGATCGAACAGTCAAAAAGCCTGTTCGGTGTCCCCAAAACTGTTCAGTTTGTAAATTGCTTCAAACGTCACAAAAAACCATTTCAGTTAAGCTACCTGTGCCATTGTCTTAAATGAACCCTGACAATGAAATAAAGAAAAAGTCGTCTAAACATATGTGCAAATGTGCAATATTACATAACTGATGCAGCCAAGTGCCATACCTTTGAGGGATCATATCTCGATCGCGCGGATTACTCCCTTGGCGGTTTGTCGACGTTAAACATTTTCGTCGCCTAGGACTTCGTTCTCAAGTTCCTCTGGCGACCCGCTTGCCGGCTGAGCTGCCACTGCCGGTGATATAATATTATAGATGTTATTATATTAGCAGGAATTCAAAGCCTCATTGATTAATCTATGCATTGTAAGTGTGGCAAAATGTTGCCATTAATATAGTTCATATATTTTTCTTGTTATTACGATGATGATTGTAAATATGTATATAAAATACCTGCTTAGGTAAATAGAAGACCTGCTTTAATCAACAATGTGAATATAAAACACAGTTGTTTCCATAGAGACTTATGCCGCTAAATCTAAATGAACTAAAATAGCGGCATATACACACATATGGCCCTCCTCGCTTAGACCCATAGTTTATTACAACTAAAACATACAAAATCATCATTATCCCTCGACTAGTAAAGAGGTACTTGAGATTTGCGCACTAACGCTGATGTTCCTAGAAAATGGCCTCACATAAGTCCCATGAAAATCACGCAAGCTGCGCAAGGCAGATCCAAGACCTAGGGACTAAATTATAGGCTAGGAATACCACGATAGCATACTTTTACAGCAGCCTTTTGAGCTCTCGACACACTGTGTATAACACACTGTCTTAATTATTGGCGTTTACGTGCCTTGGATTATTTCATGCTAAGGAGGCTGTAGGATCCATCCTAGCTGTCAACGACCGCGACTGAAACTATTTACAACCCTCTATCCATATGGCGGCGAAGTCAGATGCTTATAACGAAAGAATTATGGTACTGGACCTATTCTCATTTGGTCAATATGCACCGCGGCGTGCTGGCGCCCAAAAAATAGGAGTTTGCCAAAAGTTACGTCAGGTTCTGTTTGTTTCGTATATAAAAAAAACTAATTAATAGGGAATGTGTTTGGCTCCAGCTTCTCGACTGCTCTACCGGTCATACTTTGAGCATGCCTTCCCGTCGGAGCAACACCCGAGATGCCCTAAAATATCCAGTCGGCCTTGTGGAAGAGCGTACGTAGTGAAACGTTATGTTAGACCTTAAAAACACTGAATTAGTCCCTTGAGCACCCTGTCAGAGACTTCAAGTTTTCTGCGTTGTGCAAGATACTCCATTTCCTCTTAGAGATGCGAAGGGCTAACCTCATTTGTGCCACCAGCCGTTTTCGTTCGCACTGCATGTAGCAGGATTAGCAGAAGTTAAGACTTTGCGTACTATTTACGCAAACAGCCGTATTATTCTTGCAAAGCTCAGGATACGCTACTCGGGGAACTGGCAATAAAGGAACTACGAGTTCCAACAAACTGCATTAGATGTCTACAGTTCACACCAAAAACACAAAATATGCACTTTTTTAAACGCTCTAAGTAAAACTAAAATGCGGAATTACACAGAGCGTGCACCAGATGCGTCTTGAGCTTCAGTAAAACAATTAATTTCTATAAGCAACGAACTGAATGACCAATTCGTAGTAAATGAACACTCATATATTTATATAAGTATCCGAGCGCCTGTAAGCCTGTGAGTTAGTTTGAAGATCTCCCTTATTTAGAGGTAAATTTAGACGTTAATTAATCAAGCAGCAAGAACGCGGTGAGACATACCGTCCTCCTCAGCTTCCGAACAAGCCTGGGATTTGTCGGGCTCCGGGGATGATCGGCTGGCGTCTTGAGGTTGTACGGGCTCTCGTACGGGCGACGCCGACCGCGACGAAACAGTCGACCATGACGAGCTCCCGACGGCTGACGTCAGCTCGTCAGAGCTATCCTCGCTGGACGAGGATGAGCCTTGTTCATCCATTTGAGCTTTGAGTTTATCCATAACCCAATCCGGAATGTCCACTCCGAGATCATCTAGATCTCCTTTGTGGATTTTAAAATAAACGGGGAGCCCGGCCGGCAGCCTTGCGCGTAGGGCCCGCCGCCTTTGTTCCCTACGTAGATCCGTTTCCGATTCTGATGACAGCTCCTTTATAATTGTAGTATAACATAAAAGTTGTATTACATATATACGTGAGACGACTGATGGTTAGGCGATCATACATGCGCTATCACGAATTATCTTTTTCTGATGAATGGACAATCTGCAGTTTGCCGAAAATGTTTGACTCTAAGCAAAAACTAATTTGAGTGACAATAGCACTAGATTTAACGTGGACAACCGGCATTGTTTGGTTCAAATAACTTTGTTACATAGAATTTGATCGCTAATTCTAAGCATTCACGCGAAGCAAGT
The DNA here is from genome assembly GCA_003439945.1 of Dermanyssus gallinae. Taxonomy (NCBI): domain Eukaryota; kingdom Metazoa; phylum Arthropoda; class Arachnida; order Mesostigmata; family Dermanyssidae; genus Dermanyssus; species Dermanyssus gallinae. Next base: position 230,217 of record QVRM01005066.1, read on the forward strand.
CGTAGATTGTACAACTTAATATTATTTTGCTTGTTGTCTTCTATTCTAAATCAGCTATTCGGAACAGCTACCCGAGCCTGGTAGCTCTAAACTTTTTTCTTGAACGTTCCTGCTCAACAGTCCAGAAGAGTTCGCTTCACTTAGTATGTAACGGCTTTCAAAAGCTCTCTTACAAAGTTCATTTGATAGAGGCATATTTTGTTAACTGTAAGTGAAATCTAGTAATTACACTGATGTAAACCTCTTTAAAAATGTTTATAATTTTCTAGACCACCCTCCGCCCCTTACGGGCTTGAAACTCAACCTGAGGTATAGCTTCGAGAAACTACCGTTGGCTTTTCCAAGACCCGAAGAACGTTCCTGAGAATGAAGTTTTCGTCCAACTACTGTTTTAAGCGCGTCATCTCTTGCCACCTCATATTTATTACAAATAAGAATAATTAAATAAGTATATCTTATAGGGTTCTGTGCATCTCTTATCAGAACGGCGCATGAGCGTAATGGTACAAGGGTGGTTCGTTCACACTGTGGACAAACTGCGGTTTAAGAGCTCTCTCCAAGCATCGAGAAAAAGTCTTCAGATAATTGAGATTTAAATCCTCTAGGATAACCACTAACACATAAAACCATTAGTAAACATCTCATTCTATGATGGTCAAAAATGATTGGGGGGCATATCGAGACACGCCACCGTAGCATCTGCCCGGGCCGCTATTAATGCAACGTTAATAAATATGGACAGTTTAATTTTCGTATCAAATAACCATAATAATCAGTTAACAAATGCTATATTGCATTTCTGTTTTAGCACTTGAAATGCACGGGTAGTGTCGTTTGACTCAGTAAGTGTGGTCGAAAGAGCCGCACATATGCATGACAAACAATTACATTTTGACAGTTTTGGCGTAAATGTCCATATGTCCGATACAGCAGTAGCTACTGTTAAACTGCTTCGTGTCTTTTGAAAAGCAAGTGTTAGGATTTTTACATGACGTGACGCTTTAACACTCTTGGATTATAATTGATTCACAAAAACATACACTTATAGACTGAGGTACAAATGTTGATAAACAGCACACTGAAATTCTCACCTCTGTCGGGATGTCATCGGGTGTGTGCGGTGTTAGATCTTCATCACAGCACTCGATAGGGCCTTGGAAAAAAATTGAGAAACCGAAGAAAACAGCAGCCGCCAAAAAACTCAGGGCGCATGCCATGGCCGTGTACCCGGCAAACACCGACCATGGCTTTACGAGAGCCAGCATTTTTTTAATGCTTTCCGGCTGCGTAGACTGCAAACCAAAACATTCACAGCCATATTCATAACATAAGTATATTCATATTCATAACGCAAGTATAGAACACTCTCCCACATATTTGCATATTACGCGAACAAGCAATGACACTGAAATCTGCTGCTACCAATATACGTCAAATAATAAGAGATTGCCCGAACACAGACCTATGCACTTCATAATAAAATGCATATTAGGGCATTGGACACCAAAAAGATATCGGAAGCTACGCGCCGCATCAACATTTAAAAGTCAAGCCAGCCTAGAAAATTCTAATGGTGTTGGCAGAATAGACTCTCTGTTTAATCCGCTAATACAAAGGGAATGCGCTTCAGTTGTGGTGACGCAAACGTCGCTGCAGAGATGTACCTAAATGTTAATAAAGAGCAAACTGAACTTGTCAACAGCTTTCCATATCACCCCTTATTTTTCATCTATTTACTCTACACCTAATGCTTCACAGAACATATTGAGGTCAAGCATGCACATGCTGCCACCATTCGCTTAGTAGAACCTGTCCCCAGAGCCCTCAGCACACCCGGTACATCCGTAGCCGTGTAGTTGTGATTAGGCTCTGTTGGAGATGCGCAATATTTATGCAGCTCGTGCATGTGATGCGTATGCCTGTTCGTACATACGCATATATATATATATATATATACATACGGCATACGCCTGAACCAATCATAGCATGGTGCTTTCGGAAACTAAGCCCATTTAAGATATCACATATTCTACAACAAATGAAGGCAAGCAAATTGATCAGAGCCTATTTGAGTTTGAGCTTCTGCCAAAAACAGAAAATAAGTCAGAATTCATTGCAACAAGAGACCGGCATTCAACCGTAGTTGATGAAATAAGAGCAACCAAAGAAACAGTAACCAAGCTCACTCATGGTTTCTGCCATGAAAATAGTGTATGCAAGTAATGAGGAGATTTTGATACTGACTTTAATATAGATATCACCATGACACGGACGGAGTTAGACCAAGCATTTCTACGAGTCGAGACCATATTCTATCACATGTACTTTGCATCAATGTAGCAACTCAAATCGTGTTTAAAAGCATGATTTGGAAACCGCTGACCAATTAGACAATGCAAGTCAATGATAATAATTTACGTTTAATACTTACGATTTCTTGCCAATAGATAGGAAAAAGTAGCGTGCGTTGTCCGTCCAAACTGAGCTTTAGATTAATTTGAGTCCGCAGTTTTGATCCGACTACCACTCCAGAGGGCTGGAAATTCAATAGATAAATAAATTAAAACAATTATTCTACTCTCGATGATGGGTTATCATTCAGATTTAATCTAGATATTCCCATTTCGTTCTTATGAGACTTCGCATTGTATTATGATCATCACAAGTTATCTATACTTCATTTAGTTAACAAATAGTAGTGTACCAAATTGACACTTTTGAGCCGGCCCGTTTTGACGCAGTCTGCATCATTACTGCTTACGTTATGAGTAAGCGGCACTAATGGTGTAGACGACGTGCCTAAATAACTACGTACAAAAATCATAGTAGCATTACGAATTCTAATAAAAAATTAATAATTTAGTTAATTAGCAGAATTAATATGTTCACAATGCACCATCTAGTACAACGCCTATGTTTGGGTTTCTCATCTTTCTTCCGCTACAGCTACAGTCTGTTTCTGATAGCTTGCTATTGGTCAGTTCATACCCATGGCAGGAAACGTTATTGTTTCTAATGGCGTAACCATACTAATTCTTGCTTAACTATTTAATTGTTCAAGTACGTACACTCCATAAACCGGCGTAGTCTATCGTACGCTTTAATCTAGGCAGCTCCAGGCAGTGAGGTAAAAATCGAATTGAATTCGCGCTATCTTCATTCATATGAACTTCAATGTGCGAGTGCAAATTTACCGGGGTCAGGTAATGCAATTCTCGCAAGAAGGTAATACACAATATCTGTACTGCTACATGTGTCTAAATTCTGCTAAACATTGGAACTTTTTTAGTGCTAAGGCATATATAGTATTAGCCCGATGCTGCTAAGTGAACTTACGGCATGAACAGCAACACGCGAGCTGTGTTTGGTGTTGTTCGGGCGAAGGCCGGCAACATTGGATCGAAGCGTGGGCTCGCCATGCAGAAAGTGTGGTAGACTGAGTATCACTGGTATAGCATAGAGTCTTTTAGGGAAATTGCCTACAAAGCCGTAGCACAAACTCGCATTGAGTGTTGCCTTGCTGTAAATGAGTCGAGAGTCTCCACACCTGTGATGAGACACGGGATGCAATCAGGAATGACAATCAATGAAAGGAAGAAATTCTCGTGTTGCTAACAGAACCCATCTGTGCTAAATAGGCTATTTAAGAATACATACAAAGCAGATTAGCAGCACTCTCAAGTTAGCCCTATAAAGATAAATACTGTATTCAATTGATTAATGCGAAACCGGGATCTATAACCTACACAATGAAAATGAGGCTAGTATGGCGCTGTTAAGGGGGGCTACAACATATCGAAAATAATAAGATATTAAATGCAAAAGCGAAATATATACAAATGCGAAAACCAAATATATTGCCTAAGATAATCTACAATCTAGTTTAATAAACCAAAGCTAAACTGTAGCACGTCTCTCAAGAAGCTTTTAGTACTTAAATATCTAAGGTTTAGGTAAATAAGGCCAAAATATAGCGTACGATTCTGCTGTTGCGTTAAACATATCTTGCCCCCCAGCGTAAAGGGCTATTGGTTCCCTGTCCACGTTGTACTGTTCTTGTAGATGGAGCCTTATCAGGGAACAGAACGTCGGAGAGTATACGTCTACGCTTTTCGGCGCCATCGAGAAGGCTGGCAGGAGCACTGTTCCTGCAACTAGAAGAGCTAAAAACTCACACTTGTTCCTTGCCACAGAGTTGCAAGTAAAACGTGATATTTGATCAAATACAAAAAAATGCAAGACAAATTAAGACATTCTCCTAAAAATTGTCTGTACACTATGGCGGTGCATAATCTTGGTGTTCGAGACGTTCTATACTTGCCGTAAAAAGTGCGTTAGTATATAAATCGGATGGGAATGTCTTGCTCACAGTACGACTTTTTAAAATTCGGCGAAAAGCGATTGTCCTAAAATACCTCTTACGCGGTTTCGAGTTTATTGCAGTTTATAAAACAGTCTACTTTACTAAACTTGTACCACATCGGTTAAGGTAATAAATGTGTAGACAGATTGATAGGTAATAATAAATATATTTGACCCTTCTCATTTCAGAGTAAAACGTACCTTTGCCGGTTAGATTGCCACAGAAGTACCCATAGCGAGTGTCATTCCTATCAACCAAAAATCGTTTGTTAGTTAACAAAAGGACATATGTAATCACGAAAATGATAAACAGTGCTACATATCCCCTATGTATATATTAAACGGTAAACGTTCTGTGACGACTTACGCGCTGAGCTTAACGTAAACAATTAACTACTCTATTTGTATATATACTCTTTATTTAAACTAAACGCAAGACGTATGCAACAAGCATTTAGTACATAAGTTGTACTTATTGTATTGTCATTTTTTACTCAAAGTCACTTGATAGTCATTTTTTACTCAAGGTCACTTGATGGTCATTTTATACTCAAAGTCACTTGATAGTCATTTTTTACTCAAAGTCACTTAATAGTCATTTTTTTACTCAAAGTCACTTTTTTACTCAAACTCACAAGTCACTTGATAGTCATTTTTTACTCAAAGTCACTTAATAGTCATTTTTTTACTCAAATTCACTTGATAGTCATTTTTTACTCAAAGTCACTTTTTTACTCAAAGTATCTTAAAAGTCATTTTTTACTCAAACTCACTTAATAGAATATTCAGCTATAGCCCATAAATGCTACAGCTGGGCTAAGTAATTATGTTCCGATTCGAAACCGTTAGCAAAGCCACTCAGGCACTGCAATGCATAAACATGCAATATTTACCGTACTTTTTATTAGATTGTTACAATTCACAAGTAAATGAATGTCAACTGATTTGCATCTAGAAATTAATTAATTGTGGCTGTATATACTATAGGGAAGATCAATATTCTAACTAAATAAACGGCATCAAAGACTCTTACTTATTCATATATCTAGCTCGACAGTCTTAGTACTTACGGAAGTAATCATTGACAATATCTTAACTCCAGTTAACTAAAGAGAAATATGCTGGAAAGGAACTGCGTGCAACCAGAATCTTACTATCCCAAATAAAATGCATTCATTAAATTTAACAATAACGACAAAACGCCCTAAACAATACATTAATACACTAACGACGCAGTACTTACGGTTTCAAATTGTCGGTGATGATCTGGTTAACAAATCCTGGTTTCGGGTTCACCGTAAAATTCGACACTAGTGATTCGTTTTTTCCAAACCATGCAGCTCGACCATCAGCGGTTGTTAGTTTCCACGTGACGTCAGTCACAGTTTCATTGCCGAAACTTCTCACACAATGGCATTTGGTAATAGCACGTAGAATATTGTCAGCAGATTTTCCACTCAAGTATAGCATATGAATGTATAAAATATGCTTAACTAGTCTTTCTAACGCCCGAACTGCTAGGTCGTATATTCGCCACCCAAGCAAAGCCGTTGCTTATCTGGCTGAGGACTGAAAGCTTACTGCGTATTGTAAACTGGAGTCAAATCGCATACTCAAATTATGCATAAACCTGGTAAGCTATTTTAAAATTACAAAACGAGCAGCCTCTTCCTGTCATAATATTTGAAAATTGCAACGCAAAACGTTGAAAAATGCTTCATATAGTTTCGTAATTATAGACTTTATTGTCTAGTTTTAGACTACTCATACATCTTAAATATATATACTCATACGTCTACAACAAAAAGGAAGCACTTTGCCCCTATGGTATCTACAAAATCTATGTGGCATCCTGCAATTTCCGGTTGCCGGCTCTGATGTATGCATTAGCATATTTGATAAATTTTGTAAAGCAGATGATTAAAAATATTTTTAACATATCTTCAATGTATTTGTCAATACCACCAGTTAGTACGGCTAACTGGTGGTATTGACAATTGATTGAATTGTCTTAAGACCAGTCATTGGCCTCTGTTTGTGATATATTCAGCCGTATCGATTATCTCTTCGTTGATGTTGTTAGTGCATAACCAAAACCCAAGCGGTCGCTATTGTGATGATTTGTAATACTTAATAAAATTTGTAAACTGTTAATATGTTTGCTTACCCGCTGTAGAAGTAATCTCCAACGGTGACCGTCACAAAGAGATTTTCTGTTTCAGTTTTGTTCGTTGAATTAGCAGGAAGCAGGGATACGAAATTTACTGCTTTAATCTTATCACTCAATGTACCGTTCGACAATGATGCAATAAAGTGGGAAAACGTCCACTCCACAACCGTAAGGTTTTCACCCGACCATGTCAGATGCCTTGTTGTGTCCATTCTAGAAAAAAACAGGTGTTTCAATTAATTGGATGCAATTGCCTGGGTTGCAGTGATTAAATAAGTTTTTTTTGTTATACTAAATAATGCAATTCTAATCAACTATTTGCTTTATAGATTCCCACATAATTCTGCAACATACATATATGCTCAAAACACCTCAAAACACAAACAAAAAGTTAATTATAATCTAAATATTTTGTAAGTCGATCGATAGATTTTTTCTCGCTTTAGACTGTCTTGCGTTCGATTTGTTGAGAGCGGACGTGCTATAAATTCGCTCTTCAAAATTGGTCGTATTTAAGAAGTTAAGTGTCTCGTTAAGTGTCTGCAGTTATCTGTGTCACACTGATTACCTGTACAACCGAGTTTCAAGTGCTGTGCTTTACAGGCCCCGAAGCGTGCTCAGGAATTGTAACCTCCTTTAGCGCGCATGGCTATACGTGTCAGTTCTGATAACAAACTTGCAGCTTATCCTTGTTTACATGTAGCAACAATCGTCGGCGCGTAATATATATTAAGGCTTGCGGTGGTGGCATTAGGCAGCACAGCCTAGGTGGTACCGCAGGAGATCGCTAGCCAAACGGCCACGGTTCGAATTCCGCCCAATGTGTGTTTTTGTTTTTTTTATTTATTTTTATTTTCGTTGTTTATTTTAATTTTTTTATCTACGCTAAGGGGAATAGCTCGCCTGCGACAGTGCGCGTCCTCCGTGCCGGCGTCCAACGAACATGGGATTATCCATGTAAAGCGGTTTACGCGGTTTCAGTTTGGGACCAGGATCCCCCTAAGTAAAATGATTCTGCTGTTTGCCCGGAAACCCCCGGCATCAATATTCTTGGGATTTCAGTCGCACCAGGTCGTGGTCGAACCTGACCAGCCTAGGCTTTGTCACAAATGCCTACGGCCTGGACACTTGCAGAATGTTGCAGACAACAGCAAGTCTGCAGGAAGTGCGGCAACACAGGTCACTTTGCCAAAAGTTGCACCAATCGGACGCGGTGAATCAACTGCCGGGGTGCCCACCCGTCCGCGTCGCCATCCTGCCCCCGTCTGATCTATCTCAAAGAGAGAAACAGTACTTCTTGAAGCAGAACTCTGCAGCAGGTTCGGTATCCGGGTGCTAAGATCACCAGCAGTCGGCGAAACCCCACATCGCAATCAAGAACCCCGCGGCAACATCCAAGTGGGCAACCTGCTTACGCCAACGTTGTTCGTGGTATTTTCCAAACGCCCGAAGACCCTGACCTGCAGCTGTTACTTCTTGCACCGAGGCCACCTTCTCACCAAGAAGCCTAAGAAACGCGCGGGAAGATCCTACGCCAACAAGGGGACGCTCGCCCCACGGCGCCGATTAAGACACGTGCCCCGGTGCGCCGAGCACCTAGCCCTCCACAACCTACCCTCGCCTCGAAAATAATTTGCCGCAAGCCTTGTCAGGGGGCGAATCCGACCTGTTGGGTCAGCTTAAGGCTTTAGTGGTGGTTTTATCACACACTATGCAACAGACAATACATAAGAAGGCTCACGAGGCATATAGCAGTCAAACACCCATTAGCTTCTCCCAGCATATCTAACCCTACGCCCACACCAATCAACAACAACACGTAGCAACCCGCCCGCAACATTGGAGATATCCAGGGTACAGCAAAAAAGTTAAGACTCGTTAAGATCCCAAAACCGGTACAGAGGCAGATGGCGGAGGCCCTGGCAAACGTCCTCTTGGGGGTCACAGCCAACAACGACGACGCATGGTGTGCGCTTTTCTCGTTTGCACCAGTGGTTCTCAGTCTGCAGCCCACTCGCAATGACACCCAATCACTATATGTTAAAATCCGCCATAATTAACGCGAATTCTTCAACGGATTGCGCCTATCCGAGATCTTAACGATCGTTCTCCAGCCCATTCTTAAGCTAACCGAGGGCGACGTGTCAGGCGCCGCCAGGCTGATCGGGTCGTCGGAGGTCCCGACTTCCAGCACGGATCACCTGACAGCCCTTCGCGAAAAACACCCTCTGGCCCCACCAGACCTAGACTGACCAGTACCTCCCAGCCTCCCGCTTTCCTGCACCACGTCATGGGAAGTTTTTCAAAGAGCTCCGCCGGGCGTCTTGACTTTATACGACCCCGATTGCCAATAAACTTACCATCTCCGACCCTGGGGGACACAGGCGGTCGACTGGCGGGCGCACTGGCAAAGATCGTCGACTAACCTCTGTGGGGCGCTCCTCCATCTCACCTGCTGCCTTTAATCTTTAGAGGCAGGCTGTTCGCCCTACGTGTCACTCGTGTTAGAAAGACGTGTCAGTGAGGCCGATTGCTTGTTTCTCTACCTTACGAAAGCTAGTCGCAAAAATTGCCTGTAATCGAACCAGAGATAGACTTAGCGAGGTGACGGGCCCTCACCAGCTTGGCTTTGCCGTACCAGCCAGGGATGAGGCCGCGGTACATGCCGCCCGAGCTTTCATTGATTCACGCATGCTTCCTGGGGTGCTTGTAAGCTCATTGTTGTTTGCAAGTCGTCGTCATCGGCGGCGTCGTCATCGTCCTCATAGTCTATCTGTCTCTCTGTCCGTCTGATATATGTATGGTCGGGTTCGGGCACGCGCTGCTGCGTCGAATGAATTTCGAACCTCTCCGTAATGAAATCGATTAGAGTTAACCAAATTAACTCTAATCGATTTCAAGAACGCATTCAACACTGAGACGGGATCACCTTTTGAAGGCGGTCGCGACACACTGCCCCTAGCTGACGCAGCACGTCAATCAAGCGTACCGTAATGCTTCTTACCTGGCCCTACCAGATGAGCTTATAGCTTCGGCTATGGGGCTGCAACGGGGCGACTCTTTGCCCCCCCCCCCTCCGTTTTGCTATTTTAGAGCTGAATCCTAAGAAATGTGAGATAACGTTACAGGCGACGGCACAGGCCCGGGATCTTTGCATACTTCAAGCTTTACTGCTGGGATGTAAGGTTACCCACGACAATGATTTCGAGCTCCTGGGAGTCCCCCTCGGGCCGTAAGGACTCGCACACGCACTTTAAAAGTGGCAGAAAAAACCAAAGGACGTCACCAATAACCTCGCGCCACTCGGCGCTCACCGCGCGCTTTTTTTACTTCGATCCCCGTTTTCAGCTACGAGGGTCACCCACCTTCTTCGCGGAGCCGATCTAACAGGACGGTTGGACAATGTGCGTCCATTAAATAAATTAACTCTAAAAGCCCTTGAGACTTCCTAATCTATCGCTAGCGCTTTCCGCTCAAAAACAGTCACAACTACCGATCTCAAAGGGGGGTCTAGGAATCTCGAATTTGCTCGTTTCCGCATGGCCAGCGATAGTCTCTTCCCTTTTCCAATCCGAGAACAATGCCATCGCAGTATTAGACAAAGCCGGCATTTATCAGTACCAGGAACTCAAGTAACGTCTGTACGAGAAGCTAAAGACAGGTTGCAGGGGCGCTCCGGACAACCCTTTAAGCCAACATGATTGAAGTACATTCTTAAACGACGAAGCGTAACGCGGCTTACTTGCGGGCGCTATCGACGACCCCACAAAGGCTCACCTCCGAGCGGTCGCTGCCAAAGGCGGTGAAGCCTGGTTGCATGCACTTCCAAGTGCCCCACTGGGCACCCTCCTGGACGACGAAACAAACCGAATCGGGATAATTCTTCGTCTCGGCTGTGACCTTGCCCCCCCCCCCCCCCCATCAGTGTAAATGTAACCACCCCGTTGACAAATTTGCCCGTCACAGGTAATCGTGCATTATGAGTGTGGGACGGCGGGCCGGGCATGCCTGTATTAACGACACCTTCATGCCACTGTCACCGATTCATTAGCACCTTTAATGGATCTAGGCAGGCCACGCCGCTAATCTACCCGAGAGGAGGAAGCTCGCAAAATACGCCTTACTAGGTTACCCACACGAGTTTCAACCGCTAGCGTTCGAGACCTTGGGGGGCCCAGGCAACCTCACTCGCAAACTTCTCCATAGAGTCTGTAAGCAGCTGAACCTCGCAACCGGAGACAAGAGATCTGCGGCTTTCTTAAGACAGCGCCTCGACCTCGACGTTCAACGCGGGAACGCGGCGTGCGTCCGCGGCATGCTGCTGACGTGGTCCCCAACCCACTCTATACGAGATGTAATACTTCCAAGTGCACATGTTCTCAGGAGACAATTGCCGCTCTATCGATATATTACATTTATTTAATTTATCATTTCACTATAAACACCGATGTTTTATACTTACAACAACAAAATAAATTGTTGTTTCTGTACCAGTGAGGATCGTTGCTATATTGAATTGCTATAATTAATTTAGATTAATAGTAACATCGTTTTTCTGCCTTGGTATTAGATTCCATACCCGCTTAGAGGGTACTGTTGTTGTTGAACGACGTGCAAGATTTGTTCAGCCTATAACTGATTAAAGTTTACACGAACCCTGGTGCTAAGATTAAACAAAGTACTATAGAAGCCTTATCACTAGGTTTAGTCTAAGTGATAGCACCAGAGAAATGTAATTAGCGCTAATAAATAATTGTTCCGAATGTAAAAGACGCATCAATAATATAAGTCCGTTACATTGCGTCGGCATGAAACGTTTGAAGCACAAGCATTCTGTAATAATATGATTTATGTATGATATCACCTTACACACCTACATACCGAGCAAGATGGCAAAGCCTTTGCCTTGCATTCGGGAGGACTGAGTTCGAGACCCAGACCGGCCACTCTTATTAAATTGGTTTGCATGGTTTCCAATTTAGACAAGGTAAATGCCGAAGTGAATTAAAATTAGGCATGACATGAAATAACCGTACACAGGCAATTGCCTTCCGGAAAATCTTTAAAAAAAATAACCTGGCCAATGCAACGGTTAACATTACTTGAATTGAATACTACGAAAAAGCGTGTGTATTTACGTTTCATTTGCTTTGAACTTGCTTCTAGCTATTAGAAAAAGCGTTTGGTATTGGTAAAACATGTCGACTACTATCAACACTATAATTATATGTAAAGAGAATGCATTCAATCCGGAATACCCTAATGTATATAATTCCGTCATACTTACAAGCATGTTAGCTTATTATCGTGTTGGCATTTTTACATTTACACACGTCTAAGGACTTGCTACGGTTAAAAGCAGCCAAAAGATGTTGCAAACTAACCGAAACACGTAGGGTCCACGCTCTCGTACAACCGGTGTTAATCTCGGGTCGAGACTCCATTTGTCGTAATTGGAAAAATCAAATACATAAAGCAATTTATACGAAGAAGTCGGCGGATCAACGAGGACATCGGCCAGCACAGAACCTTCGTCCAGCGGCGGAGGCGAAAAACGTTTCAATTGTAACGTCATAGCCACCCACAGGGTGAAGGCTAGAACCACCGCCAGGAGGCCCAATACTGAAAAAAACGACAAACTTTTTAAGCAAAAAGTGCAATAACAAAAAATATTCTGGCGGTAGTACGAAAGTTGTGTAGCGCCATATCAACCTTATATATGCATATAAACCTACAAAGTTAATTACATTAAACCATTCACAGAAACGCATATATTCACGCATATTTAAAAACGTACTCTCTCATGAACATTCTGATACAAGTATCTATTTCTGCGGAAAATAAATTGTATTGCCCTAATTAAAGTAATTGGATTTGCTTAAGAAATGCGGTATTTATGTTGAGTTATAACTCGTACTATTATTACTATTATTCTGTATTTTATCATATACAAGTACTAGACATCTGTTTTTCTAACTTAACTATTTTACAAATGGCACTCCATGGTACTGCATCTAGATACGACCTTCCAAGTGCAACCAACACATTAATTGACACTAAGTTGCAGAGTCTAGTATTAATGGCATAGTTTATTATAAGCTTAAACGTGAACTATGATGATTCTTACGGATCATAAGATCATTTTTTAATGCTGAGCGAAGGCTACTGTCTGGGAATATAAAACTAGGAATTTTTGACATGCCACGTTCCTGTATCTCGAAAAGATAGCACTGCGGCCACCCTCGACAAGAGAAAAAATAAAACTAGATTTAAATGGATCTATGAGTCCCACTAGGTGCCTCGCGTTGATCTCCTGTAATCTTTTAAATGTGTTAAGTTAGAGTAAGATAGTAAAGGTAAAGTAAGACAGTTACTTTATTTATCCTTACCAAAAAGGTGGCTTCTAGCCAGTTCAAGAATATTTTCTTTTCATGGTTTCTGCTACCTATCCTGGCGTAACTGAGCTGTGGTAAAAGAAGAATACGGCCGACGTGTATAAGACTCACTCAGGTTTTTCTTTTTAGGCAGTTCAGCGAGTGTGGGCTATTAGAGTCCACGGCTTATCTACACATTTGCAATTATCTACACATTTGCAATAGAACGCACACTAGAGCACCTATTCACCAGTGTGGGATGCCAGCGTGCACACCAAGCATAAGGAATAAGAGATTCCCGCTGGCTGGTGCGACGCACCCCCGGTTCCTGGAGCTATAAACAGGTCGTCGCAGTAGACTCCCTCCTCATGTTCTCGAAGTAAAGCCACACAATTCGGAATCTTGACTAGAAGCGGAAGAAGACTGATTTGAGTGAGTAAGACTCCCAGACTAGGAACTGACATTGCCAACACTGTTTTGCCTGTGCATAATGCATTTCCCGAAACCTCTATGATAAAATGTGCGTAGAGCCAGCTTCCGTTGAAGTCCTTAAGACCCCTGCCGCTGAAATACGGCACGGCAGGGTATCTTGACTGTTTCAAGGGTTTCTAGAAATTTTCGTCAATTTTCTGCAAGTGCATTTCTTTTCTGCAGATTTTCTGCAAATGTAATAATTGAATGCATCCTAATTGAGACGTTCATCTCCCTCTACGAAGGAACCAAACTGGATTAGTGAACCGCGTAGCAGGCGGGTACCAAGTAAGTAGCTGAACTAAATCATTAATACGCTTTATTCGAAGAAATGTTTAGTCTGTTAGCATCACGTTTCCATGAAGTTCGCAGGAGATTATCCATGGAAACATACAGTTCAGAGACCGCATTGTCGCTACAAACTTTGGAAAAATATTTTTCTTACGAAGCGTCGTCCTATGGATGACATCTGTTCAGTATGACCTTTTTTTATTATTTACGAGAATGTCGCTATCAATTTTCCAATATCTTCAATAGGGATCTGGACGTCATTGCTAGGGATTCAATAGGGATCCTTGTCGGTATTTACTGCATATCTGTTGCTCTTAAAGCGATGTATGTACGTATTCTGTGCACTTCGTAGTAACAGACGCCATTACACTAAGGTTTCTGTCCAGTTTCTTCGAAGCTTTAAAAGTTTTTTGCTACCGATAGTTTCAGCTCGAGCGAGACTGACCACTTGTAGAACTAATTCACCGTTTCTTGCAGTTGTCTGATGAGTCCACTTTTCCGTACATTTTAACCTTATCCGCATACACCATATATTGCATGTTTTCGGGAATAATATACTTTAGCGAATTGATGTACAGGATAAACATTAGTGGCCCAACATTGATTTCTTGAGGGCTACCAGGGGTGACTTTAGCTTTCTGAGACACCGTTTGAACATGAACACGTATCATGAGCACGTACTCGGCACGGGCTCGGCTCACGTAGAACGTTGGGTATCCAAGCAACTGTTTTAACGCTCACTCCGAATTTAGGCAACACACAGTAAAAACGCAGTAGTTTCGAAACTTTTCTCTTGAGCGTCCCCAGTATCACCATCCAGGGTAAGCTGTTGAAAGCGTTTTTAACATCCAGCAGTACGACAATAAGAAGATTCCTGGATCTTGCCGGGGATTGTCGTAGATCTTCCGCCTTAGCAACGACCCGCTGTGTTGCGGTCAGACACAAGCGGCCTTTGCGAAATCCGAACTGATTCGGTGAAAGAAGGCCGCGTTCTTCTGCGAATAATCGCAAACGGTTTAAAGAAGACTTTCACGGCGAAGGCCGGTATACCATCAGGCCCTGGCGATTTTCCGGCCTTCAGTCTCTCTCCCGCTGCACGAGATCCAATGCGGCCGTCCGCCCGCCTCTGTCGTCGATGCGGGCACCGCTTCCCAGGTTAGAACCTCCCCGGGAAAAGTAATGATCAGGTTTCGTCAGATAAACTTCAATAAGTGCTGGGCGGCCTATTACTGATGACGGACACCACGCAGCAGCAGGTGGTTCTCTGCCTCATATCAAAACCAAATGTACATCTCCCGTCTTACACCTAACTTGTACGTTGCAAAATGGCCACCTGGTGGACACGTCAAGACTTACTCACCTACCTGTTGTGTATCTTACAACAAGATTAATAACAATTCCAACAATCTCTTTGTATGTTCGTGTAACTTGTTAAAGCTCTGACTACAATTTTGACAGCTGCCTGCCGGGGGCCTAGCCGGAAGTGGCGGCATGGGACGGCGCCCTGTGGAACCCTGGTCGATCTCTCATATTCGTACAACCCGCGCAGACCGCAAACGCGCGAACCGCACACTGATACGTAAACGCTCTTGGCTGGTAAGATGAATACAAGGGCATAACGTCGACTTTTTGGCAAAAGCCGCTGCCAGAGTTGAACGCCTAGATAATCTTTACGGACGCTCAATCAACAGGCAATGGCCGAATCCTGGAGGGCTTTAGTGAGTGTGGTGGAATCAAACGTGTGGGGTCTTTCCTAACGTGTCGTTATGGGCAAACTCCTCGCATAACCTTTGCCTCCCCCAGCGAAAGAAAGTCGCAGAACAGTCCTTAAGCTGTTTCATCAACAACCAGTCCGTGCCAACATTTCCGTTGACCCCGAACAGATAAAGAAAATAACGCTGAATAATGACGAAAGAGACTGCTGGCACAATGCTACCACAGGTTTTTGCAAACAAACAAAAAAAAGGCCCGCCAGGCGTATCGGATGGTCTCCACGGACGTCTTGCTTGTTCTCGTATGCTTCTGTAGGTGGAGACTGAACAAAGAGATATCGTGGACTGAGGCTCGAGAGGCCGCACTCGTGTGGTTCGCACTAGTTCGCTCGGATTGGTTTGAGTCTTGTACTCTCTTCCTCCGTGTTTAGACCCATACTAATCGCCACAATGTTGGCGGTGTGCGCAAATGCATTTACCACTCCGAAAAAAGCCGCCTAGTAGCAATCTAAGTCAAAAGCGTCTATTCCTCCTCAACCAGCTTTATACGACTCAAAATTGTGCTCATTTATCGTTGGTTTCCATGTGCCCATCTGATCGAGAAATGGACCCATTCGAGATCTGTCGACAAATAGTATGTATATATCGTAAGTTTGTAGCTTTTGAACGTCTAATATATTTTAAATGCAAGGCAAACGTTTGGAAATTGCTATTTAATAAAGCAAACCGATTGCGCGCCACGTATAATATACATGTTGTGCCACTATTAATGTACAAATGCCAGGTGTAGAACCCTCCAAGACTATGATTTTGGATTACTAGAAAGAAGGTTTAAAAAGCGGTGGATGGAAAAGCACACTCTCGAGTCTAAATCTGTGACGGAGCTGTTTAAAGAGGTTGGCATAAGACAGCTGTGCCGCCTGATTAAAAACGAGGATCTGTTTGGCGTAATGTTTGAGGTACAAGCAGCGTCGAGTCGAGCAGGATTTGTCATTAGGCCTCCAACCCAGACTACTAATGCTAAAGTGTCGCATCTGTATCCATGGAGACAAAGCAATTGACCAAATGAGAATTATAATTGTTGTGAAGCAAATTTGCGAATGGTACTATACCCCATTTTAATATCAATAAAAGATCGTTTCAATTAAAGTGAAACGCATTGTAAAATATTGATTAAATAAACAAAAAATACTATTCGTATAAAAACATCTTAAATAAGTTTTATGCAGGAATTAATGAAATACGTTGTATTCGTTACGCAAAGACAAATACCATACATAAAGGTCGTTGTTTAACTCACCGGTAGATGCGTGGCGTTTCATGCCAAAGCAGACAGCAAAATGGACGCGCAAAGCACCGGTTCTACTAACTTGACGGACAACGGAGCCACTATGATCTGAAACGATGAGAACAAGGTTATAAAGTAAGATAAATACTTTTTCGTGTTGGCAAACGTGTTGTTGTCGTATAAGATCAATTACTACAAGGCGCTTTACTGTGATTTTCGTAGTGACAATTGCATCATCCAGAGTTTCTATAGTAGGTGTTTGAACGGTACCAACAATGGAGCGAATACGTTTTCTGACAAGTGTGTTTGATTTTCCAACGTCATCACTAGCCATAAGGTTGTGACCAACCTGGCGCTGGGGTCGCTACTGTTCAGTGGTGCATTGGATCTGTGGATCCGTCGTAACTGGTGGTATCAGCGGCGACTCCACATGTCTTGTTATCTCTAGGAGTACTGAGGAGTACAATTGCTAAAGAAAGGAGTACAATTGCGGCCCAAGCGGTCGGAAACACTGCTTGCAAAGCATGATCTGGGGTATGACAAATTAATCTTAGTAGAGGTGTCGGAATGTTAGAAATTGTAAACGAAGATGCGACACCAGAGTGTAAGCTAGAGAAGTGCCTCGTGATAAACCGTTTACTGGTGGTGTCTGAGCCTGAGCTTGACCGCCGTTCTGGAGCCGGATCAACCATTGTAATGCTATAATTATAACAAGTAAAGTAGCAAGCTGCCAGACCCATCGGCGGTCTTTGCACTTTTTCGCCCGGTGGGACGGTCGCTAAAGTGTTCAAATTGTATATAATTAACTGTATTGTAATTATGTAACATCTTGAAATGCAATGTTATTGCGAAATAAACAAATATATATATATATATATATATATATATATATATATAACAAGTAAAACATCTAGCGGACAGCTGCAGGTGCAGTCCACTAAGTGCTTCTACGCGGCCGCATCGGCTTATAACCAAAGCCTAAGCAGAAGCGAGCCAACACATACAAGAATTGCCCAGCTTGACCAAATCATGCGTCTAAACTTATCACAAACAAAACATTTGTAACAAGACCTCGCGGAGGGACGTTGGGAGCGCCTTAACATATGTCGCTCGAACCTTAGAAGGCATCAACCATGATTTGGAAGCAATCTTGAAGACTATTGCGGAGGCCCTGAAACCTCTATTAGCCCACTTTTACCTGTAGAGAAAATCAAAGAGTTTTACATCATAATGCCAAATAACGAGAACTCAAACCGAAGTGCGGCCGCACGTGCTTTACTAATTTTGGATGACCCCAACAGAACAACATGTTCTGTATGCTCTGTGTGTAAAGGCGTCTTCACAAAGAGGGGTCTTGCTAGTCGGCCGACATAAGTCGGCCAGACACGCAGATGCCGAAATGAAAAAAAAATTGACGTTAACACTGTATTCGGGCAAACATGCGCTATGTCAAAACCTTGCTCATTTTACCTATGTGCTGTTTACTATTGCAGAGTAGCAACGAGCTAGCAAGGACGCTTAATCCCTGTCTGTCCTGGTCAGGGAGAACATACGCGAATGTCTAATGGGCTTTAAGCCCATGGATCTAACGCACGAAGATGAAGACTTAAATAATTGCCCACCTGGACGATGACCTTCCCAGACGAGTTGGGCTCAAGCTGTCGGATGCCGATGTTTCCTGTGCTACCAGATCAGTAGATCTTCAGCAAAAGCTCCCGTCTCTTAGCCGTTCGCCGATTGGTGGCCAAAATTACCTGTCAAAATAATAAGGATGCTATTTTAGCAACTCTTGTCTAGCTAAGAATCGCCACTCTTGAAAGTACAGAGACAGCCCACTGTGTCTGTGCATTTGTGCAATCGCGCAAAGTGCCGACAATGATGGGCAAACTAGACTTCCAAGACGCTTTTAATGGCGTCCAGAGAATCTATTTGCATCCAGCTGTCGTGGGCGCTCTTTACCGTTATAGCAAACGAACCTGGCCTTCACCCGGTCAAATGTGAAGTATATGTTACAGCCTACAACGAAGTTAAACCATTAAATTTAAATACCTCTTACTTTTAGGCTATCGCGTAGTGGGCAGGTTAATCTGGAGCTGCTAAATGTACCCTTATTGCCAGACGGCACCGCAAAGACATCAGCCAGTCAAAAAGACAAACTGGACTTAGTCTCAGGCAGACTATCCATTTGAGGCCTACTGCGGCCTATTCCTTTGTAGATCTTGCTTTTCAGCAAGGAGGTTAACACACCTGCTTAAAGGTTGCAACATGTCGTCATCGCCTGAGCTTTTACAGAATGGACTTAGCCCAGACGCTTAAGAGAACATACTACATCTTAGGCTGACCGCTGTAGCAAGGGATCAGGCAATGCTCCCGGTCCTTGTATGCGGCCTAGGTGAGCGGGACGCGGTCTGTCGTCATTGACCCAGACTGCGGACAGGGTTAAAGCATTATTAGATTGTGATATCTGGGACGCGTATACCGCTGAATTTTTAAAGCCGATGGATTGATGTCACTATTTGAATATTCTCTTGATGATAAGGCTCACCAGGGCAGCTTCCCTCAAGGGGCTAGAGCATAGTTGCATGTTCTGACCTGTCCGGGAATTGGGACTTTTGAACGACGAAGCGACGCCCATAAGCGCATAAATGTAGCTCTGTGTTGGCCTAGAACAATGCGGAAAATACTGTGACGTTGATTATTTGCACAAACTTTGTCCGTGGACGTTCGAAACTGTGGGATCTGCAGGCCCCCTATACTCAAGATATTTGAGCGCTTGATTAAAAACGTTAAACTTTTGACAGGAGACTCGAGAGCATTTGAACAGACAGTTTGCAGATTGTCGCTCGACACTCAACAAGAAAATGCAGCATTTGTTTGGGAAACATTGTTGAACTGTGTTAACACCCTGGTGAGAGCCCGTGGCCAGTGTGTTCGCGTAGGGACAATTGTTCACCCCAAAGTGCTAACGAGTGTACATATTGCACACGTTGTTTACGATAAATACAACGTACTGTAAACCTGAACGATTTAATGCCTATACAAAAACCAAAAGAGTGATACTCCTCGCGAGAGTTCGCCACTATGCGCATGCTCCGGCCTCTGAATGTATTGTCTCGCTACTTACCCAACAACGAAGATGTTTTCACTCTTCTTGACTTGAACTGTCCTGTAGCTATCGTGGCGCGCTTGTTCAAATACTTTGTCGTATAATTAGAAGATTGCGCATGCGTAAAATCGGTCAAAGATTTGCTGCCACGTGTAGCTGAGGCTAGCCAACCAACTGAGCAATTACAAGCAGAACGTCGAACGTTCGTTATGTCGTTGTGCGTAGGCAGCGGATCGATGTTAAACCCGAAGAGCTATAAGATAGATAGTCTTATATTAGAAAGGACACGTAACAGATTCTTAAACGTTAGCACGTCGCAACACTTTACGGCTTACTGCCTGCCGGTATAGAGCGCCCTCCTACTGTTGAATCTGCGATGGCACTGCCATGACTGCAAGAGACCTGCAAAACAGCAAAAACAAGTTGTAACAAATTAGCCAATGCAAGTGTGTTTCGCTAGAGTTGAATCGGATCTGCTGTATTTATATTAGAACGGGCATATTAAAGTCCTTTCGTTAGCGTACACCGTAGGGAGAGAGAGCTAAAAAGAAGGCACTCTCAACTAAACATTTACCAGTGTGAATATAGTCTTTAGGAGTCGCTCCCGGCGCCGACTTTGGCTTCCTGCACTTTCCGGCAAACGCTTTCGCCGACGTGTGTTTTTGCGATGAGTAGAGGTAGCTGACCAGCGACAGTAGACACCTGATATCAATCAGTGTTGAGTGATAACTACAAAATCAAAATGTAGGTAAACAAAGGGTTATTAATGCTTTGCCACTTGTTGGGCACGTTTCCCACTTAGCGGTACACAATTAATCTCGTATGCACTAATTGCCCGTTAATTTGTATTGTATGAAATACAATCTTGACGAATATATTAGTGCATTAAATTATAATCATACAGTTTGCTATATCGTTTATTCTACCTCCAAAAATGGATGATTTTTTGTCCCTTAGCTGATAAGTCACATCTTATTGATGTTAAAAGTGGTCGCGAGAAATGCCGTTAAACGCAGTTTTGAAATCTACAAATAACTGGTATGCCTATTGGTTTTTGTTAAGCTCAGCATGCGTATTTTTGTTCTATTTAAAAATAAAGGAATTAAACAACATCAGTGACGTTGCCGATATAGTGACTGCAGAGGGATTTAACGAGAAAACAAAACCCAAAGGGTAGAATGTGCAGGGTGCCCCGGACACACTGACATGAGTATCGAAACTAACGATACGCATACTTGTTGCAAAATATGCGATGCAAAGGAATAACTTTTCCCCTTTGATGTTGTTTTGTTATTTAAGCACCTTGATGTGAACAATTGTCTCCGTGTAAACGTGTGGTTCACGTTATTCACCACGGATTCTTTAACCCAGAATTAGCTTAGTTTAACAATGTGCCCCGAACAGATGCTCCTCGTTGAATGTCAAGCGACAGCCTCTACACAAAAGTTCCGATGCTCTTGAGTCTCCCGTCAAAAAATTAAGTCCATAGCCTTAAACGCCAACGAACATGAGCTGCTCGGTCCGCAACTGCACCGACCACCGAAGGGGCTAATAAATCGGCTGCAGTTGCGTCCCAAACAAGCATGCGGCCACGCTCAAAGGATGTCAGAGTCAGACCGTCAGGTCTTCTCCATCGTCCCTGGATGGACCCGGAGGTTCCAGTAAACATGTCATTCAAAGCCGAGTGGGGTGCTATTTGGCCTGCACTTAAGGCGCAAAACAAACCAAAAGTCCACAAGGTCCAGCCTCTTGACTACTAACGGCTTGAAGCCTGGCTTTGTCAGCTACGGTAGGGCTCTATCAATCAGGCTTGCTAATTGCTTTCTTTGCAGGGGGATCGCGTTTCTAATCGCTCAGCCTTTGTAGTTCTACGTTATAAACTTACCACCCATCTTTATCTGAGAATGCCCTAACCACGTCCACAGCCTGAGTCAATGATGATACATTCGCGGGTCCTGTCACTAACCGCGTTCGGCATACTTAGGCCGCCTAGCGAGAACGGAAGGATTACCTGATCTCTTGCCACAGCTTTAAGCTAAAGATTTAAAATGTCTAGGCTAATCTCATTAAACGGCTGTAAATGTTAAGGCCATGAGAACAGGTTGCAACTTTTAACTAGGTGTGTTAACCTCGCGACTAAAAAGCATGATTTAAGAAGAAACATGCCGAAGTGGGCCCCCAATCGGGGTAATCTTCCTCTGGCTAAGTCTACTTGGACCTTTCAGCGAGCTAGTGCTTTTGCAATCCCATTCGGCAACAAGAGCACACCAAGTCAAAAACGCGATAGCCAGGAAATCGGCCAAGGAAGTCCATTAAATCTAATTGCTCAATTCCATTGTGGGCTGTAACATGTACTTCACATTTGCCCGTTATCAGGGCCAGGCCACTGATCACACCAAAGTAACACTTTATATATATATATATATATATATATATTTATGCCTTAGATGTAGACCGAAGAGCTATTTTTCTTTGTTGAAAAATGTAGTGTATCATATTGCACACGTTGTTTACAATAAGTACAACGACCTCTGAATGTATTGTCTCGCTACTTACCCAGCAACGAAGTTGTTTTCACTCTCTTAACTTGTACCGCCCAGAAGTGTATCGTCGCGCGCTCGTTCAAATACTTTGTCGTATAATCAGAAGATTGCGCATGCGCACAGTCTGTCAAAGATTTGCTGCCACGTGTAGCTGAGGCTGGCTAACCAACAGAACAACTACAAGTAGAACGTCGTACGTTCGTTATGTCGTTGTGCGTAGGTAGCGGATCGATGTTAAACCCGAAGAGCTATAAGATCGATAGTCTTATATTAGAAAGGACACGCAACAGATTCTTAAACGTTAGCACGTCGCAACACTTTTCGGCTTACTGCCTGCCGGTATAGAGCGCCCTCCTACTGACGAATCTGCGATGGCACTGCCAGGACTGCAAGGGACCTGCAAAACAGCAAAAACAAGATTTAACAAATTAGCCAATGCAAGTGTGTTTTGCTAGAGTTAAATCGGATCTGCTGTATTTATATTAGAACAAGCATATTTTAGTCATTTCGTTAACGTACACCGTAGAGAGATGGTGGGAGAGCTGAAAAGAAGGCACTCTCAACTAAACATTTACCAGTGTGAATATAGTCCTTAGAAGTCGTTCCCGGCGCCGACTTTGGCTTCCGACAATTTCCGGCAAACGCTGTCGCCGACGTGTGTTTTTCCGATGAGTAGAGGTAGCTGACCGGCGACAGTAGACACCTGATATGAATCAGTGTTGAGTGATAACTACAAAAACAAAATGTAGACGCTCTTAGTCGCAAAATGTACACAAAAGTTCCGACGCTCTTAAGTCTCCCCTCGAAAGGTTAAAGTACATAGCCTTGAACGCCAACGAACATGAGCTGCTCGGTCCGCAACTGCACCGACCATCGAAGGGGCTAATAAATCGGCTGCAGTTGCGTCCCAAACAAGCACGCGGCCACGCTCAAAGGATGTCAGAGTCAGACAGTCAGGTCTTTTCCATCGTCCCTGGATGGAAGCCATTAGATCTCTGTGCTTGACTAAACATGTCATTCAAAGCCGAATAGGCAAGCCGAAAATGCTATTTGACCTGCAGTTAAAGCGCAAAACAAACTATGGTGGGCCAACTAGTCCACAAGGTAACTAAAACGACATCGGTAGGGAACTACTAGATCAACACAAGCCACAACAGTTCCTATTTATGGACAGCGTAGAGCATGTAACCAAGCTCCAGCCCCTTGACTACTAACGGCTTAAAACCTGGCTTTGTCAGCCACGATAGAGCTCTATCAATCAGGCTTGCTAATCGCTTTTCTTGCAAGGACATCGCCTTTCTAATCGCTCAGCCTTTGTAGTTCTACCTTATAAGCTTACCACCCATCGTTATCTGAAAATTTGCAATCCCATCCGGCAACAAAAGCACACCAAGTCAAAAACGCGACAGCCAGGGAATCGGCCAAGGAGGTCCATTCAATCTCATGGCTCAATTCCATTGTGGGATGTAACATATACTTCACATTTGCCCGTTATCAGGGCCAGGCCACTAATCACACTTTAAATATTGTCTAGTACTGTTGGAAGATCCCCGTCTGAATACACTAGTTTCTTGATACTCAAAGAGAAAAGTGGAGGACCTACCAGTGGATCACCTTGCTGACGGCCTGTTTGCGATAGTATAGCATGGGCATAGCACGATGTAATGGCTGACCGTAGGTCAGATCTGTCTGGTAAAACAGTAAAAGCACCCACGGCTAAGGATCGGAGCAAATAGTCTCCAATACGGCAAATCTGATTCTATTTGGACGCTTTTAAAAGCGTTTTGGAGGTCCAGTTTGACCCTTACCGTCGGCACTTTGCGGAATTGCATAAATGCACGGGCACACCGTGCAATGTACCCTTATTGCTAGATGTGCCTTATTGCCAAACGGCATTGCGAAGGCATTAGCCAGGCAAAAAGACAAACTGAACTTCGCCACAGGTAGCGTATCATTGACGGCCCACTATAAGTAAGCTTTCACAACAATTAATGGACTTAGCTTAGACACTTACGAGAACGTACTACATATAAGGCTGACCGCTGTGGCAAGGGATCAGGCAATGCTCCCGGTTGCTGTAGGCGGCCTAGGTGTGCCAGGCCATTTAATTGACCCAGACTGCGGACGGGGTTAAGGCATTAGTAGATAGTGATAGGTGGGACGCCTATAACGCTGAATTTTAAAAGCCGATGGATTGCCGTCGCTATTCGATTATCTTCCTAATGATAGTGGTCACCAGAGACCCCCCCTCAAGGGGCTAGAGCTTAGTTGCATGTTCTGACCTGACCGGGAATTGGGACTCTTTTGGACGACGAGGCGACGCGCATAAGCGCAGAACGGTGGCTTGGTGTTGACCTAGAACAACACGGGAAATACTGGGGCGTTGATTATCCGCACAAATTTTGTCCGTTGGCGTTCGAAACTGTGGGATCTGCTTGCCCCCTTTACTCGAGATATATGAGCCTTAAACTTTTGACAGGAGACCGTCAAAAGTCTACTGTCCGACCGTCGAAAAACACTTGAGCCTTTGAACACGCAGTTTTGCAGATTGTCGCTCGACACAACAAGAAATTGCAGCATTTGTTCGGGAAACATTTTGAACTAGGCTAACACCCTGGTGAAAGCCCGTGGCCAGTGTGTTCAAGTAGAGACAATTATTCACCCCAAAGTGCTACCATCAATTTATGGTAATTCAATAACGACTGTGTTTGTATATATATGCCTTAGATGCAGACCGAAGAGCTATTTTTCTTTGTTGAAAAATGTAGTGTATCATATTGCACACGTTGTTTACAATAAGTACAACGGCCTCTAAATGTATTGTCTCGCTACTTACCCAGCAACGAAGTTGTTTTCACTCTCTTAACTTGTACCGTCCAGAAGTGAATCGTCGCGCGCTCGTTCAAATACTTTGTCGTATAATCAGAAGATTGCGCATGCGCACAGTCTGTCAAAGATTTGCTGCCACGTGTAGCTGAGGCTGGCTAACCAACTGAACAACTACAAGCAGAACGTCGTACGTTCGTTATGTCGTTGTGCGTAGGTAGCGGATCGATGTTAAACCCGAAGAGCTATAAGATCGATAGTCTTATATTAGAAAGGACACGTAACAGATTCTTAAACGTTAGCACGTCGCAACACTTTTCGGCTTACTGCCTGCCGGTATAGAGCGCCCTCCTACTGTTGAATCTGCGATGGCACTGCCATGACTGCAAGAGACCTGCAAAACAACAAAAACAAGTTGTAACAAATTAGCCAATGCGAGTGTGTTTCGCTAGAGTTGAATCGGATCTGCTGTATTTATATTAGAACGGGCATATTAAAGTCCTTTCGTTAACGTACACCGTAGGGAGAGAGAGAGCTAAAAAGAAGGCACTCTCAACTAAACATTTACCAGTGTGAATATAGTCTTTAGAAGTCGCTCCCGGCGCCGACTTTGGCTTCCTGCAAGTTCCGGCAAACGCTTTCGCCGACGTGTGTTTATCCGATGAGTAGAGGTAGCTGACCGGCGACAGTAGACACCTGATATGAATCAGTGTTGAGTGGTAACTACAAAAACAAAATGCAGGCAAACAAATTATTAATGCTTTGCCGTCCGTCGGCCCTCAAGACTGTGGGAGATACTCAATCTATTTCAGCGCTTGGACAAAAAAGCTTAAACTTTAAACAGGAAACTCGAGAGCATTTAAACAGGCAGTTTTGCAGACTGTTGCTCGACACTTAACAAGAAAATGCAGCATTTGTTTGGGGCACATTGTTGAACTGCGCTAACCCTAGTGAGAGTTAATGCCTATATAAAAGCCAAAAAGTGATACGCCTAATGAGAGTTCGCCACTAGGCGCATGCTCAGCACACAATGGTCAGAGCTTGTTATCGGAATGTATTGTTTCGCTACTTACCCAACAACCAAGTTATTTTCATTCTTTTGACTTGTACTGTCTAGTAGATATCGTCGCTCGCTCGTTTGAATACTTTGTCGTTTGATCAGATAGCGCATGCGCCTGGCTAACCAACCGACCAATCACAAGCAGAACGCCGTATGTTAGCTTCGTCGTTGTGCGTAGACAGCGGATCGATTTTAAGCCGGAAAAGCTATATCGTTAGTCTTTTATCACAAAGAACGCGTGGCAGAGCCTTAGATGTTAGGACGCCGCAGTGCTTTACAGCTCACTACCAGCAGATATAGAGCGCTTTCCTACTGTTGCATCTGCGATGACACTGCCACGACAGCAAGAGACCTGCAAAACAGCAAAAGCAAAACTAGCAAAACAATAGACCGACCAAGGCAAGCAAAGTGAAAATAATCGCAGCAGGCGTGTGAATATTTCTAACAAATTAGCCAATGTAGGTAGGGAATGTGTGATTCGCTAAACCTAAATCGGATCTGCTGTATTCATATTGAAAACGGCATGTTTAAGTCTAGTGTGAGACCCGGATAGTCCGGTCTAAGAGGGTCACAATGTCGAGATGAAAGTAGTTGCATGCAGTAGTTTCTGGCCTTTTTGTCAGTAGGTGGTTTATCTAGAATCGTACCGACAACTCCTCATCTAAAACCGTCGAAAGTCTCAGCAGGACCTTACGGAAGAACCTCTTATGTCGCGTATCATTTTACAGCTCACTTTTGCGTTGTTATGTATGTATGTATATATATATATATATAACGTTAGCACGCATCGTAGAGAGAGAGCTGGAAAGGAAGCACACAACTAAACATCTACCGGCGAACAATAGGCGACATAAATATTATGTTATTATGTTATTGCGCTTTAATCTGCTTTGTATAAATATCGTAAAGAATCGAACAAATGAGACACGAAACCCGGTTTAATTTCGGACACTACTACAAACGTGCTTCGAAAAGTTATTCAT
The DNA here is from genome assembly GCA_003439945.1 of Dermanyssus gallinae. Lineage (NCBI taxonomy): Eukaryota > Metazoa > Arthropoda > Arachnida > Mesostigmata > Dermanyssidae > Dermanyssus > Dermanyssus gallinae. The sequence continues at coordinate 257,403 of QVRM01005066.1, forward strand.
AAACGTTCGTAAATGTAGTCTTGCTAAGTTACGCGTACATAGTGGACTCAGCCGCCGCAACGCTCGGGACATCTCTTCAGTTTAGCGGGCGCATCGAGTGTCGGCTCTATGATCGAAACTAGCCTGCTGTCTCTTCTCCTTGGCTTAAGCATTAATGTAAAACTCCTTCATTCGCCATGCCCTCTGCCCTGCCGTCGATCAGTACACGGGCGCAGAACGGTGTCCATGGATCAACTCTAAATCTTATAGGAGGAACTTTGTAATACACTTGTTTGCTTCCAAAGCCCGGCTGGCAAACACACCACAAACTTTCTACAATTTTCGGCGAATGCTATTGCCGACGTCATTCTCCGCTGTTACTCTGTGAGCATGTATCACTATCCAGTAATGATAAAACAACATGTCGATCTGAGTCTGACCTCCTTTGGAGCACGACCACGTGCTTGTTTGGGACGGAACTGTAGCCGACTTATTAGCACCTTTTAATGGTCTTTGCAGGTGCGCACTAAGCAGGTCGTGCCTCCGGGTAAGCAGAGGTTAACAAAAGCAGAAAATACGCGTTGATTATCCGCACGAATTTTGTCCGTCAGCGTTCGAGACCATGAAAGCTACAGGCCATAGTAAACTGAAGTTAATTCTGTTCATGGGGTAAGGGCCCTAAACTTTTGACGGAAGACTCGAGAGTATTCGCGTATTTTTGCGTCAGGAGCGCCAGAAAATCCAATTTATGTTCGAGGCACATGGTTGAACTGGGCTAACCATGGGTTAAGAAACCCGTAACCACACGCTCGCGCGGAAACACGTACTTACTCCACAGTGCTAATATCTATCTACGTTACTCAAATTAAGGTTGCGCTTTCATATATATGTATATATATATATATATATATATATATATATATATATCTTAGGTATAGACTGCAGAGCAATTTTTTGTTGAATAGTAAAATATATTGTATTACACACGCTGTTTACGATAAATGCTAACGAATCTTAAAATTTAATGCCCATACAGAAGCAAAGTGATACGCCTGGTGAGAGTCCGCCACTATGCACACGCTCAGCACACAATGGTCAGGGCTTGTTATCGGCCTCTGTTATGTATTGTCTCGCTACTTACCCAACAACCAAGTTGTGCTTACTCTCTAGGCCTAGCTAATCATCTGACCAAGTAAAAGCAGAACGTCGTACTTCGTCGTTGTGCTCAAATAGCGGGTCGATTTTAGCATGTCGCGGTGCTTTATAGCTCACTGCGGGCAGGTTTGAATCTGCGATGACACTGCCATGACAGTAATAGACCAAGATAACAACAAAAATAACAATATATATATATATATATATATATATATATACGATACCGTAATGATGCGTGAAGTGCGGTGATCGTTTCGGTGTACTGTGTGTGGCCGTACGACAAAGGGGTTAGGCCGCAGTAGAGTTTAGTTAAGTCCATTGCAGCAGGGCGAAGCAAAACGAAACCACCCACGCAGCCGTCGAGAGTCTACGAGTGGTCCGGCGCGCATTCAAATTCAAACTATAACGGCTGCCCAGCTAAAGTGAGTTAACACAGTGTTCAGGCGTCTTTAGGTGAGTGCAAACTTCAATATGGCAAGTGATGCTGGATCATCACCAGGTGGGATAGGGTCAACGAACCCAATGGATAAAACTACGAATCTCCCAGGCCAAACGCGCAGTGGCAGCTTAAGATACGTGCCGGCCAGTTCATTGTCAGTATGCAATTGTGGAGGAGTATTAGAGAAGAGAAAGGTTACAAAGCAGTCCTCCATATACAGGCTGCGCCGCCTGTGAAATGAAACCGCCACTGACAGCGGAGATGGAGCTGGCGAAGAAGAGCACTCAGACATGGTGCGATATAGCACAAGCTATGCGGGATCGCTGGCAAAGCATTATAACAGATGTCCAGCAGAGGCTAAAAAGAATCGAAGAGAGAGAGGCTCAAGTTGAGGAGAAGGACAAGCGCACAGTGGTCTTACAGCAAGAACTGGCTAAAATGATCGATGAAATAAAGCAACATGTGAACGCAAATGAAAAGCAACGGCATATTGGCGACGGCAATAAAATAATGATTGAACTGAGCGAAAGGCTGGCTGCTGTTGAGGAGACAACGTCAACAGTAGCGGAAAATGTTGAAGAAATGGTCCGGGGAAAAAAGAATGAAGACAAGAGGCGCGCCGTTGAAGAGGAGACAGTAGTGCTAGACTTGAGTCACAGTGGCGAAGAAGAAGAATAAATACATGACGAAGAGAGCAGTGCGACGGAGGCGCAAAGATGCAGGAGACGACAACAACAGAGAAACTGAAACGAGATCGCTAGAGGGAATGCGCGGATACGAGTGGAGAAGAGAGAGAGGAGAAGGCTAGTCAGCGCAATGAAGAAGAAAAGGTGCTAGCGGTCGAGAAACAGCAGCAACAACATCAACCGCTACAACAACAACAACAACAACAACAACAACAACAACAACAGATATCTCGAATAAGTTCAACCGATCGAACAGGGGAGGCGGTGACTAGTAGACCAATGGGAAAACGGGTGGTAGTTGCCGGAGATTCAAACGTATGCAGAATAGAGGAACAGGTTAATCGGGTGGCTACTAATACAGGAGGAGTTTATTTTATTTCTATGAGGGGCCGATGAGTAAGGTACATTGTGGCAGCAACTAAGCAAACTATTAAAATGTACAATAATGTAGAACATAGACTGGTGTTTTATGGGAGACTGGTAGATGTCTTTCAGGCTCGAGATATGGAAAGTGCTGTGAATACGATTAGCACACAGGTACAGGACCTAATAGAATTTTGCAAACGGCAAAACGTGGTGTTGACACTGTGTTCGCTTCCAATGGTGGATGCTAAAGAAGGACGAGACTATCGGGGTACGTGCAGGGCAGTGAATAGAAAGATAATGCAGTTGGTCAGGGCAGCAGGTTACGAATACTTGTCTCTTGAATACATTTAAGGCAATCCAAGGGCCATGGCCTCTGATGGAGTGCACTACAGGGAGGTAGGTGCTGTACTAGCGGCACGGCCAATTGGCAAGAGGGCGTGCGATTGGCACAATGTAAGGCCTATAATAATTAAAGTAATCAATGCGCAAGTAGGACATACCGGAACGGGACGCTCGATGCAAAGGCCACATATTTTAGATATCTACTCTGTAATTGATTCTTGTTGTCACGCCGACTGCCTGTTCTATTGATCAGAGGTATCAAATTGAGTGTCGCCAGCTTCTTCCGACAGAATAGAATCTAAAAGGCATACGACAAATCGTGTGTCCTAACTTGTTTGTATAGATATGATCGGGATGCCCGAGCACCCTTTTATATCATCGAAAAGTAAAAGAGATGTGAATCCCTACCAACAATTACACTAAGACCTGTCAAAAATCTATCTACATCACGAGTGCCTCTTGTCACACAGCATGTGTATTATCTCGGACTAATTTATTTGCTTTTTGCGAAATTTAAAACTTTTACACTTCTTCCCGGTAGGAAATACAACACTAGAATGAATCAACAAGCGTACAAAGCGGATTATAGAAATCACTAACTTTAATTGACGTTGCGCGATGACCTAATAGAGAGATAACGCTTCCAGGAGCCTTTTCAATTAGAGTCGTTTATGCACGATGTCTTCGTGTACAAAGGCGTCGCCGCATTTAAAGGTATCCACTGTTTGGCCTGGTATGGAACATGAATATTTTTGTGGTTCATACATCTCGTGTTTGGTATACCTGCCTCGTCAAATAGAACAACCGCTAGTTACTGTTCGGGGCTCTTTCACAATTTCTTAAAAGCATGGAAAATTGCACAGGTCACGAGTTGTTCTTACTGCGCGCAGAGTAACGGCAAGGAACAAAATGTAATGTGTCCACCTATCCACCCTGCAACTAGAAGGTTTGTGGAGCTTTTAACTTAGAAGCTTCACGCTAATAACTCTTGCTTCTAAAACAACTTTGTTAGCTGACGTTCCCTTTGTAATAAAAAATCCCAAGTACAATTATTATCATATCTAACTAAAAAATATCAATTACAATACTAAAGCTTTTCTATAATAAAGAAACTATCCGAAATGTTTGTTTCATTGCAACTTGGTCGCTCTCTGTTTTCTTTCCCTAGCAGGAAGTTCAGTGAAATATTGGTGTTGGAGAATAACGTGTTCCGATGATTGTGTTCGTTTTCGTTTATAATTAGTCTTTAGTCCTTATATTTACTAACAGACACTATTAGCGGTATTTGTATTATGCACATTATTCGACACGCTAAGGCATCAGCTCTTTACGATAGCAGCTTTCTCTGGATCATATGAGCTCTATAGCTCGGTGATGTTTGTGGGATTTTACTGAAGATATGTTTCATCCAAATGAAAAAAGGGCTTAACTAGTCTCGGTGGGCATCAAGCGGATGGTATTTAAAATTCTGGAGTTGTGGTACTGTCGCAGCCCCATGCAGCCAGTAGTGAATGTGCTGGCTGTATAGAAGGTAGTGCGCGGGCTAAAGTTAATAAAAAAAACCCACTGTGCAGTAATCCCAGACACATATTTTTTAATGATATGCAATCAACTTCGTAGCTTAGTTCAAGTAACATCCCCCATCAGTATGGCCAATACTTTCGAAACAAACTAAAATATACGTCGTAGAATTCCAACGTTCCGACATGGTCTGACTATTTGCCAACCATCGAATGATGGTCCGGGGTAAATAAAGCTGCTTGAACGTCGTACTGAGCAGTCTTCTCTTCGAATTGGGGTTTAAAAAAACTGTTCCAAATAAATGAGAATAAAGCGTTAGAAAGTACATATAGTATAATTTCCTACATCGGATTAATCTGTGCGTTTGATCACCGCGAACGTGGTTCCTTTATTTAAAAGTGCATTCTTATGGCGTGTTGAGATAGTCCGATTGAGCTGCACATGCAGGACAAATCAAAGCAGCTTGAAACGCTTTGTAGAACGAAAACCTAGAGATTTCTTTTTTTGGTATATCCATTGACAAACTTAATACACTTTTCCTACCACTACTTTAAGTAGTTTTGTTCATGGCATTATATTTTACGTGTTTATTACGTCATGAAAACGGCATTCGTTTCCGTTAAGCTTGGACATATTTAAAATAAGTTGTATATGCATTTCCGGAAAAAGCGATGACCGACACGTTTTATGATAACGATTGGTGCACATGAGGCCGTATTGAGTCGCTAGCTGTCTAATAATGAAAATACTCTGGTGCGAGTATATAACCCTGAATAGCTTTGCTTGCCGGTTGCGCCTAGAGCGCAGTCCTCCACTGGGTAGAGCTGACACACTACCCGTGACTGCAACGAACGACAGTTAAACACCAGGTACGCAGATGCGCGTTTGCCGGTGCAGCCACGGGAGCCACGTGGCGGCATGCATGCCGGCAAGCAGTCCGGGTAATTCAAGTTTTTATTGTTATTTGATAATCATTTCTATCACACATCAGTTACACATGTACATTATACTTATCAAAATGCATTAATATTTAGAAAATTGTGCGACTTGAAATACCAATAATATTATTATTCCCCTATTATGATTAAGCCTGTGGCGCCGGCGAGGTGCAAACTTAGAGGCAAACGTCCCGTGCAACGTGGCTCTCTGTGCGAACGTCGACGGTGACGTCACAGGCCGCAAAATGTGCAGCGACACTGCTTGAAAGAATTATGGAACCCAGTGCGATGGCACGGTTTGTGGTGAAACCCAGGAATGGAGAAACGGGTGCGAACGTAAGGCTGCTCAAAGAGCGGGTCCATGTATGTATTGTCCAACATTGCCGGTGTTTTGTAGAATGGTTCTGACACTCCTTTTATCTTCTGCTTAAATTGCCTGCGAAACTCTTGCAGTGATGCGGTAGTCAAAAGTTAGAAGCGGTTTACCAGAGCCTCGATAAACGGCGTCGTCTTCGATAGACTAGGAGTGAGCCTGTTTAGTGCGTTTATAGGAAGGCCTATAACTCTCTTAAGAAACGTTGTCTTCGTCGTATCGATAGGCACTAAGCGAGTGCTTCACTTCAATTAGAAGCTCGTGGGGTGTGGTCATTGTAGAACGTTTAGCGCAAAATCCATACTGTTCCCGAGGGATGATTCCTCGTGCCTCGAAGTAGAAGCTAAGCCGGCGTGCCTGAAAGCATGATAACATCTTGTAGACGCAGCATTTTTTGCAATGCCTCATCAAGAGGATGGACAGAGCGGGTCCCCTCTGCGTTTGGAGATAACCATTAGTAAGCATTCCGATCAGGTTGCTGGAATTCCACCCGTTTCCAAGCATTTGTTAAAGAGTGTTGTCCAAAGGGGCGTTAGAGAGATCACCGCCTTTATATGTTCATTCCGATCGAGGTCGGGTCCGATGGCCTTCTAATTAGAATAAAATATAATAGAGTAAAACGCGCGTTTATTTGCCGAATAAAGGGCGGCAAAAGAGACTAGGTAGGCAATGACGCCCACGAAGCCGCCATGTTGTGCGGCTCTCTGGCTACACGCCAGGCGAACATATTATTGACTGCTTCAAGTCTTGCAATACATTTTGGTAAAAACACGATTTGACTTCTGCGATTGTTAATTACCACATCGAAAAACGGTTTATAAGATCAGCACTTGCAAGTTGCAATAGCGCTCGCGTGTCGTTGTTCTTCAGTAAAATCGACAGCGACAAAAAGTTTACAGCATTCAGCTCGATATTACATTTTCTACAATTTTTTTTAAGAAATCTTCTCTGAACACCTTTGATCATGGCTATGTTCTTGCGCAAGTATGGGCTTCAGACGGGTGAACAATATAAAAGTTTAGATGGCACAATTGCTTTATACAGACAGATATACACATTTAAGTCATTAATGATAAAACAACGAAACAGCATGTTCACAAGTATAGCTGTTGATTTGACTAATTCTCTTAAATGTGCAGAAAATGTAATATCTGTTGATATTATTACACTGAGGTCTCGTGAAACATTAGCGGTGGGCAATATTGCCCCGTGAAGCTGATACTCCAGATCAAAGAAGCCATGTGTCAAAACGAGGCATTTCGAAACGGATAGCTCCATCCCATTGTCGATGCACCAGCGGCAGATTCCATCGACAGCAGACTGTAGCGCTGAGGGAGAGTCCAAGGGAGCGTATATCCTAAGGTCATCAGCATACAATAGGTATTTGACACTCGACGGAATGTAAAATTTTAAATCTAAAATAAATACTGTGTACAGCAGAGGACAGACGCAGTTCTTCTGTGGGATGCCAGATGGAGCCAGTCATGGCTTACTAAAAGCTTCCCCGCACTTAACTCGACACGAGCGATTGTGCAGGAAAGCGGCAAGCTATTACGAGTCTGTAAGCGGACCTGCAGCGTCTTTGTCTTGTCAATAAGAAGCCTATGATCAACCCTGTCAAAGGCACTCTTCTGGTCAAAATATAAACAGTAATAATATTTTTTGACATTTATTTACAAGGTTCCATCGTTTGTCATTTATAATAGTTGGGTGCACGTAGAACGAGGCACAAATCCGTATTGGAAGCCATCAAAGAGCGTATTCACGGTCATATAGTTGGTTACGTGTTTGGCTAGTATCCTTTTAAAAATTGTGCAGGCTATGAAATACTGAGCCACAGGGCGATAATTCTTAATGCTCCTACTTATGTATCGGTGTCACGATGCTCTGTTTGTCTGGTATATAATATCTGGAACTACGGCGTCATTGTATGACCGTTTAAAAATAAGCTTTATTGGCTTTGTAAAACACAATGGTGGGATGCCATTGAGTGTATGGCTGCATTTGGGTTTCAGAGATAAGCGTTGCATGTAAATGTCATATTCATTAAAATCAATAGAAGAGTCGCTGTAGTTCGTAGGAAAATAAGATTTCGACATGGGTGAGACGGGGGTTACTGGAACCGGGTTGAACAAAATTAAGAAACGGGCTGGTAGTATGGCTCAACCTTCTCCTCATCTGTCGATGCCGAAGAGTTGGCGCAGACAATCGGAGGCAACTGGACAACTAGAGAACGTAAAGTTCCTTATAAGGGCGTAGTGAGACTCAAACTTACCCCCTATAACCATGGGACTTCCATTTTTCTTGGCGAAATCGTTTTTTGTTGAATCTATCAGCTTTCGGTACGAACGACGGTGTCGATAATAAGTCTCTCATCTCTGCGCTCTAAGGAGAGGATGAGGACTTGAATAACATAAGCTCTTACACGATAGCAGTATAAGTCAAACCACTTGAGTGACCGACTTCCCCTCAGCGTACTCCTATATGTAGACGAACACATCGCTCGGTCAACATGTCGGAGAGCAGACTTGACGATATTTCCAGCAGTTGATCGGAGTGCCGCGCGCAAAGCTCTATGCGTAGCTTATTTACGTCGATGCGTTTACCGAGCCTTGGCGCCTCGGCGCACTGGTGCTCTTATCTCCGAATTTTACGTGAGCTGTTAAATAAGCCGGTACATACTTTTTAAGTCCAGTAATTACGAGGCCAATCAATTGTCCGTCATATTTGATCTCTCCTTCAACACTTGAGTGAGCGGATATATCGATTGTAGAGGACCCACCCCTCTGCGGATTATCGCCAGGTCCAGCGCCATCGGAGTAAAACATTGGGGGTGACGGAGTAGTACACATCCAGAACCCATACCGCTTGGCAATCGCCAATTGTCCGGTAAGACGAAGCAATATCAAGCCTACAGTTGAAGTTTCCAGCCAGAAGAGCTGAAACAGCAGTTTAACCATTATATATTTTGCGCTGGCAATTATTATTTCCTTGCGTTAAGCCTTTCTCACGTGTCTTAACGAAAAGCAAATCCATGTATTGAATTTATCTGGTCTAAGCGTAAAGTATTCGCGTAAAAATTAGTTTGACGGCGATGTTGTCGAAGCTCAGCCGTGTCCCACATCAGCTGGTATGGAACCGGTGGGGGAGAAATCGGCGATCAATTAATTGTACCTACTTGAAGTCTAGGTCAGCCGCCAAACCAGGTGCAATTGATGCACTAAGGAGCTAATGTTTGCTGTATGACATTGACATTGTTCTAATGTGTGAAATATGTTTTAACGAAAGCATACGTGATGCTGAAATTTAATTTTGTTTTTTTTCCTGACATCTAAATTTTATTTTTACATTATACACATTATATTTTTAAAACATAATCAGATCAGGCCCGATAAACCACTGCCTGAGAGCAGCAAAAATAGCAGCGCAGCCCCATTTCCACGCTGCACTTCAGTTGATAGTCTCTGCAGCAGCCCCCTGCCTTTTTGTCATCTTTCTCACTTGCCGCTCTTTTCTCAATCTCTTTCAGAAATTTTTCTGTTAATTCGCCTATGACCCCCACTGTTTCTATGGCAGCTGGTTGTACAATAAAAGATGCCTCCAACTCGCGGTACTTCAGACTTTTCCGCTGCTCCGCTAAATTAGCACCAGCGCTTGGTGACCTTGAAATTTGGCTCCTGTTAGACGGCGTCAGCGTGTCCCACACGGTTGCGTCCTACACAAGGGCCATTCTGTCTGGACGTAAGGCTGAGTCCGCTGCAAGTCCAATTGGCTCTTTTCTGCAGGGTACGGCATTGGAATGCAACGCCCTTGAAATCCTGGGACAGCTGAGGCCATGCCGTCGGCGACACCGGTGTGTTGCAAAGGGAGCAACTATGAGGCGCACATACAGCCAACTCTAACCGCAAGCCAGCAACGATGCGGAGTATTGTATTGTCCAGCATCGTTCCCAGCTGCGGCGAGGGGTTGGCTTCAAGCCATTTTGCGCTTGTATCGTTGAAAGCTGCTATAATAGTAGGCGTGCCTTGCTAAGCACATCAGCTGTGTTGTCCAAGAGTTTTTTTAATGGCTTCCACTACGACGGCATGCAGGGCCTGCTGGCGTGTGTGCTCCTCTTTTTTGAACTCCATGAGCCGTTCTAGAAAAGGCTCGTTGTTCGAAGGACATATAGATGAAATAAATTCTTGAAGTGTAGTCATTGAACCCAATAATGCTGTCTGGGCCAGATCGGTTGCACGTCGGCTCCCTAGACCTCCGGCTGATGCGGGAAGGGTAGCCTGGTTCCAACTTGCCCCATCCAGATTCAAATTTAACACCCGCTCCATGTACTGTCTCAGCTTTTCGTCCATTTTTTTTGTAGATTGCCCCTCTGGGCCGATGCGTCCACGCAGCGAAGGATATACATTAGCTTTGGTGTACAGAGGTTAGTGCGTATCTAGGGATTCCAACATGGAACACCAGAGATTTATTAGCTCGCACATTCTGTTCAAGGCGAGTTTTGCGGAGGCCGTTGTGAGGGGGAGATCCAAGAAGCTCGATGTTTTCATCAGTGCATAGCTTGATATCAGGAAGCAACCAGCGCAAGCATTCTAAAGGCGTAGACGGATAACAAGACGTACAGCTCACACCCTGAAGCATTAAGTCGCAGGCCAGAGGTAACACCGAAATCGATGATCTTTTCCACATCGTCAAGGGCGGAATTAAGAGTACCGTTGATTGTGCCATCGTCTAAGATCCACGGCTTAGATTCCGACTTCAAAACGGAGAGCTGTTTGCAAATCGCCAGGCAGAAGAGAGCCGGGCTGCAAGGGCCGGACCCTTGCTGTACATCTGGAGAGTGCAATCTCTTCCCCCCTAAAAGAGATTGCATGGGATTCTGTATATTTGGTAGACTGCAGGGTACATTGCTAAAAAGTTTGATTTGACAGCTTCAAGAATCACATCCCCTCTCAGGGAATGAAAAGCATTTTCAAAATCGAGTTTTATCAGCACCTTATTGGACGCCGAGTTAATATTTACAAAAGCACTTGCAGCGTGGACAGCAGCCTCGCAGTCTCCTTTAACTCCACAACCCAGATAAACGCAAGCAATCCTGTCGAAATCGGTGCCATGCATTTGCGGATTAGCACCTTGCACGCTAGCCGCCGCAGGGTATTCCCGACTGCTATCGGGCGGAGACCACAATATTTTTTAAGCTATAAGATTAGCTCAATAGATATTACTAAAAGCGAGCCCTGGTAGGCGGCCATTCACGACAAGGTTGCAGAAGCCCGTCAGAACACGGGGGAGGGGTCAGGTCTGATCACCTTTTACAATTGGATCTTTTAGTTGTCTAGGTTTGAGGCCGTCAGTGCCTTCACTTGATCTATTTACGAAATTTCAGACTTCACCGGGGGTATTGTTGATTTGATCGGCTGATGAAACGTTTCGAACCGGTGACGGGTATGCCGCTGTTTCTAGCATATTCGGGTGTTTATCGCTAAGTATGCGATGCGTATTGACGTCGTGTGAAGGCATCCAATTCGTCGAAATAAAAATGCGCGCTGCTGCAGAAACATCCCTTTGAGGCAGCTTTGCCTGATCCACCCGAGCTCTTTGTTTATCATCGTATCTGTTAGTATTCGGCGTCGCAGCATGCTTAGCATTGATGGCAGCATCGAATAGGGCTCGACTCCTAAATCGATTGAAGTTGTCCCGGATAGGTGAACACAGAGACTTTCGTTTCGCCTTTTGCCGTGGGATAGAGAGTGCCGTTGTTGCAAAATGAACCAGACGAGACTACGAGTCCAGATCATTTGCAGAGCAAATTGACTTGATCGTGTTGGGTACTTTGGCAGCAACTATGGGTCTCACACCACGAGGAACGAGCATCCTGAGATTTTAGCGGACAGTCGTTGAACAGTGCGAGTGGGCGCAATTGATTGGGGGATCGGCGCCGGAATTCGTGTTGACGACGTCGAGGTTGGCGCCACAGTGTTGTTGTGCGTCAGCGGCGTTGTCCACTGACGAATGTCTAGTTGTCTATTAATTATCGAGATCAAGAGAAGACGACCCCGCATTGACACCTGTTCCATAGCCAGTGTTCGTCGAAGGCGACGATGCCTGAATCGCATGGAGCGACGGCGTCACTGCGGAGCATACGGCTGAGGTTGTTTCACCATGCTCGACTCAAGTGCTAAGCGGAGAGCCAGTTCCAGCTGACCGCGAGAACCGTCCGAAGACACCTCAGAGACGCTGCCAGGCGCCCTAGGTGGTGCCGCTTGGATGTGCAAGCTGGGGAGAGCAGCCGGAAGTGCTCTTTGAATTGCTATTTCGATCTGCGCGACTATGACGTCGATTATATTTGGAAGTATTTTCACCGCGCCGCATGGCACCACCTTGTCAATACCGCTGATTTGGTGTATGTCACTGGTGATCTGCCTTTGTTCTTTTATTATGATTATTGTGGCAGCAGGGGGCTGAACTTTGAGTGTCGCTGCGCGTACCCTTACCCCGTTCTGAACAACAGAAGAAAAAGACCGCTTGGAATATGAGGATGACGGCTAAATATCGACCACGAGTGCACAGATCTTGACTGGCATGGCCTCGGGCTTTCCCTGTATAACTTGTATTGCTGACTTCTTAAGCTGCTCCATACGGCGAAGTCGCTGCGGGCAACTGCCATAAGTAGCTTCATGATTTGATTTACATAGGCAACACTTTGCCGCTTTGTTCCAGTCTTTCCGGAGATGGTTCGTGGAACCACAGCGGTAACAACGAGGTGCCGCCCAGGGGCAGTCCGGCTTGATGTGGTCTAAGCTATAACACTAGCAGCACTGGCGTGGCTCTCTATAGAGCATAACCCCGTTAGTTTTTAGGCCCAGACGAACTTCCGTCGGAAAATCAATTCGGGCAAAAGTTAGAATTACTTGGTCAGTGGCCATAACTGTACCAGTTCGAGCGTTCTTTGCTCTGAATCGAATTGCCTCTGTGACACCTAGAGACCCCAAGGCGTTAACAATAGTTGTGTCGCTGAGTGACGAATGCACACTGCTGATTTTTCCTTTTACTGTCGATATTTGGCCACTCACTCTAGACTATACCAAGATACCTTCGACTGAGGTTAAACTCAGCAATGTCGCTCTGTTTTCGGCTTCCGCGGCGACGATAGCAAGTTCACCGGCTCGTGTAGAACGAAGTTCCTCAACTTTTCCTTAAAGATGTCTAGTAACATCATCGCAAGCAGCATTAAAAATTCTCCACCAAATATTGTCGGCAGCAAAAATAATCGCCTTAAGTCGCTCATTTGTTTTAACATTTGGTATTGCCTCCATTCTCATAACATTGCCACCTGTGCCAACTACATCCCAGCCCTTGGTGTCTTCTTCGTCGTGCGCTTCACCGGAGTCACCGGTTGGCCGCACTGTGGCACACTCTCAAATTGCTTCCCATTCAGCGCTATCATTACTGGCACCAGAGGATTCTGCTAACATTGTCAGCTTTGCACCGCTCTTTCCGGAGCCGCCGCTTTTTCATAACCTCCTTTCCGCTTGTTGATATTTCTTCTGCCACCTCGGTCTCTTGACCGGCTGCAGCATTTCGAACATATCCCGATGGTGTTGCGTCTGCGATAGAAGGCGGATCATGGTCGCCACTCGATACGTCTGGTGGCGACGTTTTGTTGTTGTCGTCGTCGATGAACCAGGTTGATTTACCTGCCGTGATATTTGTGCCGGCGTTAGTGAACGTATCACACCCATCTCGATGTCCACTATACAAGTTTTTATTGGATGTTGAAGTTCTTGCTCGACAAAAAAACAGCAGGTTTAGCAAAACCACCAAAACACAACATTCCACAGAGCTCGAAGAAAGTCGATTGCTCCACTCGAATGACCACGTTCGAAAAAGAATTTTGTTTCACGAATAAATATAGAGTGTTTTGCAAAGATAGAGATTTGCGTGAAGGAGGCGTCTGTACATTCGCTCACAAACTCGAGATGTGTCATAAACGCAGACTTTAGCTTGCCGGGTGAATATATTTCCCTTGACTTGGTCTCCAAACCAATTGAACCCGGTGGCGTACATTCGTCTGCGCCTCGCGACCGGAAGAGACACATAGGTGCGCGGGTTCGAGCCCCACCGCTGCACACTTGTATTTATAGGGGTTCGTCTATGAAACAACGCGAAAAACAGTCCCATAGACGCTAAATCTTAACTGAGAGTCAGCCCAGAAAGTATGTAGACTATTGCACGAGCAACTCAACTCACTTTTGAAGGACGCGTTGAAAATAAGCTCCGTCACTGATTGGCGCAAATGCGGTCTGTAGTTGATTAATGTGTGTCTGATCAAAACAAATCGGTAATAACTTGGTAGTTCTGCTCTGGTGGTTACGCCTGGAGGCACTCTGGTTACTCTTCAGGGGGTCCTGACTCCTTCAGAGCTCTCTGACAGCTGTGTTCGATTTGCCGATGCAAAGTGATACTGACGTTTGACCGCCAACCGCCGGTATCTGTCTTCCTGGGGTACAAAACCCACTCAGTCGTACTGGAGCCTAAGCAACCAAAATTATGCTACATTTGGCGTCTAGTTGCACCAAAAAATCGAAATGTGTAAATTGTGGTGGCCCTCACGCGGCCGGATCGCCTTATTGCCCGCGTGTGGCTTACCTCCGTGAGCGTAACAGGATTATCATGGAGGCCAGAGTTCTTCAGCAAGTTAAGGCAGCGCACCCGAGTGCATCAATTACGGAAGGACGTCACAGCCACTGTCGCAGAAAACGCACAGACTGGTTGTTCTGACAATAGCAAAGCTTCCTACGCAGCAGTTTCCAGGGGCATATCTGCCACGCAAGAAAGCACCCCCCCGTAATCCGCGACCGTTACCAAAACCCAAACATAAGCGAGCCAAGGCATACAGGAGTCGCCAAGTTCGGCCGCGGCGCGCTTCAAAATTTATCACGAAAAGAAATATCTATTCCAAGACTCCGCGCAGAGATGTTGGAGGCGCCATAACAGACGTCGCTCTGATACTAGAGGGCATCAGTCCTGACTTGGCGGCAACATTGAAGACGATTGCAGAGGCCCTAAACCTCTCTTGGCCCTCCTTCCACTTGCAGAAAAGCTTAAGGCCTTCACATCATAATGCCAGATAACGAGAACCCAAACGAAAGGGAGGCCGATCATGCTTTTGTTGTCGGTGACCCCAACAGGGCCACATGTCCTGTGTGTAGAGGTATCTTTACGAGGAGGGGTCTTGCCAGGCATATATCGGTCAAACGTGCCGATGCCGTCCACATCCCACCAGGCTCTGGCAGAAGACCTTGATGTTAACACACTACTTATCGATATCCAGGCAAACAAGCGTCATGCCAAACTGTTACGCATTTGAACTAAATCTGTGCGGTCCACTGTTGCGGAGGAGCTTACTACAATCTGTCCAAATGTCGCCAAGGACAACGACCTCTTCGCCTGGTACTCCTTGTTCTCCTTCGCTCCAGTCGTGTTGCGACTCCCTCGAGCCAGGAAGGATGCTCAATCCCTGTCTGTACTGGTCAGAAAGAACCCACGCAACTTTTATCAGGAGTAAGGCTCAGGGATCTGACACACGAGGGATCAAGACGCAAAGTAATAGCCCACCTTGACGATGACCTCCCCAGACGAGTGAAGGTCAAGCTGTCAGAAGGCGACATCTCCGGTGCTGCCAGATCGGTGAGCTCCCAGGATATGCTAGCGCCAGCCAATTAAAATACAGACGCTCTCCGCTCCAAACATCCCGATGCGCCTACGGATCTCTCCATGCTCACACATTCGCAGACTGACGGTCAAAATCGGCTGCTACGATAATAGGGAAACTCTTTAAACAACGATTCGCTACCCCGGGGGGGGGGGGGGGGGGTACAGAGGTAGTAGTCCACTGTGCCCGTGCATTTTTGCAATCGCGCAAAGTCTCAACGGTGATGGTCAAGCTTGACTTCCGAAACGCCTTCAATAGCGTCCGGAGTACCATTTGCTTCGAGCCGTCATGTCGTGGGCACCATTACGGTTTCACCAGACGAACCTGGCCTATGGTTCAGAACCATCCCACCTGGTAATGCCCCACAGCGCTATGCTATCGCAGACGGGTCTTCAGCAGGGTGATCCCCTGGATCCCCCACTTTTTTGCTTTTGTATCAAGGAATTGGTGGATTCACTGCTGTCCCCCCTTAATGCCTAGTACTTGGATGACGGGGTTCTGGGCGGGGATCTCCCGACCGTACTTAACGACATAAGGAAAGTTATTGAATTTGGTGCTATTAGCGGTCTGACATTGAACATGGTGTTGTGTGGTGCGAAGTATATGTCACAACCCACAACGAAGTTGAGCCGTTAGATTTAACTAACCTTTTTAGTTTACTTCCGGGCTGTCGCGTAGCAGACAAGGTTCACCTGGAGCTGCTAGATGTCCTCTTGTTGCCGGAAGGCATTGCAAAGGCATTAGACAGTCGAAGAGACAAACTTGACTTCGCGGCGGGCAGACTACTTCAATTGGGGGCCCACTGCGGCTTATTCCTTCTTAGATCTTGTTTTTCCGTCACGAGGTTACCACACCTGCTTAGAGGTTGCAACCTGCTTAGACATTTTAGAGATCATAAAATTTTTTATCCTGACCGCTGCGGCAAGAGAACAGGTAATGCTCCCGGTTTCTTTAGGCGGCCTACGCGGTCATGATGGCAGGACCTGCAATCGTGTCGTCATTGACCCAGGCGGCGGTCAGCTCCTCTCGCTTTCTTTGTGCCTATTAAGCCAAGGCAGCAGGCGTCCCACACGGTACTCCCAGGTTGCTAAAGCCCGGGGCATTAACCGTGTAGCCCGGGGACCGTGTGCAGAACACTTTCCCCGTATTAACGAAATAGCCTTAACAGCCCTCGAATGGGCCACGACAGGATGACAATATAAATTCGTTGCCACCCAACCGATATCGTATGCCTTGCCTCCCGCGCCAACAAAAGTGACCTCGGGAAAGTTACTTTAGGGAGTTTACACCGTCTGACTAACTTACATGTGGGCCAGTGAAGGTCCCCGCAGCGCGTGGTAGTCACGCACCAGCGGACCAAGGCCGGTAAGAGAGTCATAGTTACTCCCGAACCTATAACGGTGAACTTCAAAGACTGACCGGCGAATTGTCGTTGTTATTTGATTCTCCTCCCGACGATAGGACTAACCAGGGCAATTGAACAACCCCTCTACAAGAAAAGCGACTAGCAAACCAGATTAATAGAGGGCCTTCTGTTGCTGATAAAGCCAGGCTTCGAGCTGTTAGTAGTCAAGGGGATGGGGCTTGGCTACACGCCCTACCATGTCCGCGAATTGGGACTCTGTTGGACGATGAGACCACGCGCATAAGCGTGTCTGGCGTGCAGAAAGCATAAAGTTGTTATGTACGCTGGTGCACCTATAGCGTGCTTCAAATGTCAAAAACTTAAGTCACATACCCGCGAATTGTAAAAATGAGATAGCTTGTAGAAATTGTGATGAGGCTGGCCATCTTGCAGCTGAATGTAAAGAGGCACCTAAATGTGTAAATTGTAAGGGTTGCCATGCATCTCCTCGTCGTTATGTCCGAATTACAATGATCCCCCAGAAACAAATTATGAATCGGCTGGCTAAGCCTACCTCTACGACGAAGAAGACGACGTTCGGCAAGAAGAAGATGCTCCTGAAGCCAGGAATGCGCCAGGCTCCCAGGACAAAGAAAAGCGTGGCTGCACCGTTTAAGCCCATCATGAGAATTGTTAATGCTATGTGTCCACAAGCAGTGGAATGTCTGAAGAGCTTTTTTTAGTGCAATTGCACCTTTGTTAGTGCTACTTAAGAAGTTTAACTAGAGTTCTATTCTTCCTTGTAATACATTGGATTATAACTAGAGTTTTACACATACCTTGTACTAACATGACGATGGCACTAGGTAGTTTAAATGACATTATATCACATAATCCTACGAATGTAAGGCCAGTGCCAGACATGTTTGGGACCGCCCGAATTTTGTAACTCTAAGAGGTGTAAAATTACTAATTTTTTTGTAATCTTGCAGCCATCCACATTAATGCGAGCTCAAGAGGTCAGGGCAACTCGAAACGCTGGGGGACATACTGGTGTAAGAGGGTTCTGGGCTAGACGTTGTAGTCATAAGCGAAACATAGCTAAAATCAGGCGACTACAACGCATATAGCAACCCCGGTTTTAATTTGATTGGCTCATGACATGAAACTAGTGAACAGGGAGGAGGGGTTGGCATGTACAAACCCTCGAACTGCCCTATACTCTCTAAGCTTGCTAAAAGTAGTAATGATGGTAACGTACAGATTTTCTCCGGGTACATCTAAAGAAGTGCGGTTTTGAAGGGAGATATTATCGGTATGTATTTCAGTAGGGTCACGCATAAGGAGGTCTTGCTGGATTTGTTGGAAGAGGTACTTCCAATGGGTTCAGCTCTCCCATGTATAGTAATGGGTGACTCGAATCTTATTTTGCTGGCTAATACTGACAGGAAAAGCTATATATCATTTATTCACCAGGCTATTTTCGGATCACTACCCTGCGGTAGTGTTTTTATCTGGAAGGTATTCGCCGGCTACAGAGGCCCTACCTGCTCCCACAGCCTTATTAAAGATACATGATCGAGAGAGTGTCAGTTTGTTTCTTGACCGAGTTGCCCGTTTAAGCTGGTTAAAAGTGTATGACGCTGACGGCACGGAAGAAACATTTGAAGCTTTCTGTAATTTGTTAGTCAATGAATATAATAGATGCTTTAACAGTTTCTGCCAGAGTAATTTGAAACAGCATCCAAAGTTCAATTTTTACAAAGTTAAGGCGCTTGCGGCAAAGCGTTAACAAGCTTTATCGCTGGTACCTAAAAGCGCAGTCGGTAGAATCAAAGTCTGCTTATTATCATAGTTTCCTCCGCTACAAACGTGAACTTCGTAACACCACAGCTAATTTTTATAAGAGGCGCTTTAGGCAACTCCAGGGTGACACTTCCAAACTTTGGAAATTTATTAATGATTCGTGTGACAGAGCCAGGAAGTCGGTGGAACTTCCCGCTGCCCTTAGACCCAACGGATATAGTGACGGAGCTAAATCACCATTTTGCTACGGTGGGATCCAATATAGTAAAGGCTCTACAAGTCAAGAAAAACGTTCAGCCAGCTCTGGAGGCCACCTGGGTTAAGAGAGATTTGTCATTCTCTTTTTTTGCCAGTAAGTACGCCAGAGGTACAAAGAGGTTTAGAATCCACGAAGGCTTCCTGGAGAGTTGGGGCTGCAGGAATTCCAAACTGATTGCTAAAGCTGTCCTCCATCACTCTTTCTCGTCCATTGGCGCATACTATAAACTGTTTCCTGACTACTGGAGTTTTCCCCGCTAGACTAAAGGTGTCCACAATTATTCCCTTATTTAAAAATAAGGGCGATCGTAAAAATCCGAATAATTACAGGCCAATTTCTTTAGTGGATTACCTCTCAAAGATATTTGAAAAGGTAGTTAAGTCCAGATGCGAAGGGCACCTTAGTTCGATTGGTTTCTGTTTGCGGAATCAGTTTGGATTTCGTAAGGCACGCTCAACGGAGTTTCCCTCGCTCATCTATATCAGGAGGTCGCCAATTCTTTCCAAAACAACCAACTTTGCCTTGGCGTCTTTTTGGATGTTTCTGCGGCCTTCAAGTGTGTGAATCATTCGTTGTTCTTAAATATGCTCGAAAAACTTGGTTGTGATAGCACTGTTGTGTCTTGGTTTAGGTCATACCTAGCGGAGAGGCAGCAGGCGGTAAAGGTAGGTTGCTTTGAATCGCCCTTAGAAGGAGTAAACATCGGGACGCCGCAAGGGTCAATCTTAGGACCGTTTATGTTTGTCATTTTGATCAATTTCATTATTGAAGATATCGCGTCAGAAGGGTCTTGTACGCCCATCGTCTATGCTGATGATACGACCTTATTTTTTCGTATTTAACCATCTGCGATACAGGCTGATGTACAGAAGGCTATGCAAGTAGTAGAGTATGCTGTTTTTGTGTTTGAAAAATTTGGTCTTGTGATAAATGCAACCAAAACTGGACTCACGTTGTTTCGCCCTGCCAAAAGGGCCACGTAGGTTCAAATGCTGAAGCTCAATGGAACGGAAGTGACACTTTCCTCCACTATAAAATGCCTGGGTTTAACTTTACATGAGACGCTTAGATGGCATGATCACTTAGACGTTATTATGCCTAAATGCAATGCGTTAATTTCATCTATTCGTCGTCTACGAGAACTAGGAGTGCCTGTTGAGGGTCTTCTTATGGTGTTTAAAATGCTATTAGTGCCAATTTTTTGTTATGGTATTTCAATTTGGGGATTTAATAATAAGGTTATAACTCATAGGGCCGAAGTCATTCAGAATGATGCTCTCAGGGCAGTATTTAACTTGAGCCGCAGCGATTCGGATCGCAAGTATTTTTTTAGACTTTAAGCTTTTACCACTTAGGGTTATTTACAGGGTAAAAATTGCCACGCTTGCATTTAAGATGTATATAAGAGTTATTCCGGAGGATGCTGCTTTTCCTATAAAAGCTGCTGTTAGACGCACAACTCGACGTGCAATGGAATTTGTGAGGCCAGTTGCTTTAAAGCAGTCCACTCGTCATGCTCTCGCATACACCCTGCCGACTATCTGGACCGAACTTCCCAAAGAAATTCGTGTACTTACCTCAGTTAGATTATTCAAATGTGAGGTGAAAAAAATGGGTAACGAGTGAAAATTCTAGTCAAAACTAGTTTTCCGTCAATAGGTTGAAGAAAGCGTATCGGGAGAAGTGTTTAGCGATGTCAATTGCTAGTTTCGTATAGAGTAAGACATGCTAAAATATGAAATAAATAATGTGGTGACACATTTTAAATATTTTTATAACTAGAACTTAAGCATTGTGAAATTCGTTCCGTGAATAAGCCTCATTGAAATTGAAAATTACCCAGCCCGAACTAATTACAATACATATATCTGATATATATAATATATATATATATAGAGAGAAGATAGTAGAAAGAGGAGAGAGATAGTGGAGAGAGAGATGGAGATATATAGATATATAGATACGATATATATATAAAGTATATATATATATAGTATATATATAGTATATAGAGATCTATATATATAGAATAAATATAATAGCTATATATATCTAATATATATATATATAAAATATATATATTATATATATATATTATATTATATATATATATATGGATATTAATATATAATATATATATATATAATATATATAATATCCATATATACTATATCTATATATATATATATATACGTGTGCAATCTATATTACTTTTTCCACTTTTATTACTATTGTTGTCTTAACGGTAGTACTTTGTGTATTTATTGTGAATTTCCCGAGATATGCGTCTGTCAGACGTGATTGTCACCTCTTATGCTCGCGTTTTGACTCCCAAACCATTCAGATGATACGGTGCGCCAGTCCATTATTAAACTCTCCAAAGGAGATGTTTCTGGTGCCGCCAGACTCATCGTTTCCACAGATATGATAACGCCCGGCATTGACCGTATAGTGACTTTGCAAAAACAACGCCCATTAGCTCCCGAGGACCTAGAATGACCGACACTGACCCGAACCCCTAAGCTTTTTGTCACATCAAAGGAGATATTCAGGTGGCTATTAAGAGCTTCTCTAAGAACTCCGCCGCAGGGCTAGCTTTATAAGACCGCAATTATTAATGGATCTTCTTTCCCCGCCCCTCAACGACGTCGCCGCTAGCTTGCTCTTGATGACGAGACGATTCGCATAGCAGTAGGCCTACGACTGGGCACAGACCTGGTTAGTCCCCATCGGTGTCAATGTGGTCACCCCGTCGACAAACTGGGACATCACGGCCTATCGTGTATCATCAGCGCAGGCCGACGCCCTCGACATGCCGCTATCAATGAGACCTTCAGCAGAGCCCTTAGGTCATGCGGTCGTCCATGCATCTTCAAACCCCCGGACCTCTGCGTGGAGGACGGCAGGCGTCCAGACGGGATGACACTTACACCATTCAAGCGAGGCAAAATGCTGGTTTGGGATGCAACCGTTACCGACTCCCTAACACATTATATGGCCGGTGGCGGCGCATCCGAAGCTTATGTAGCCCACCTTGCGGAGACCAACAAGCTAAGAAAATACTCATCAATTGGGTATCCCCACGAATTCTGGCCTCTCGTGTTTGAGACCTTGGGTGCTCCTGGTGTTCGGACCAGACAGCTGATCCGCAAAGTCAGCACTATGTTAAATATGTCAATCGGTGATAGCAGGTCGTCTTCCTTTTTTAAACAACGTCTGAATCTTGACATACAACGTGGAAACGCAGCTTCTGTTCGTGGTACTCTTCTGAAGTGGTCTCGGCCTAGCCTAGACGAAACGGACACGTGATAGTCACAATACACACCCGCTAGGCCCATTGGCATAGCTAAGCTTCTGTATATGTGCCCCACATACATATTGTAATACACGAAAAATAACTTTACATGCAGTAATTAGTGTTGATTTATTGTGTTTAAGCTAACTAGAAGTAGACATAATGAGTTGCAAAGAACCTCCCGGAACACGAAGTGCATAAATTGTAATATTGTTTAACATATTTGCAGCGTAAATGTGCAATGTACATTAGCCTTCGAAACATTTTGTGTCCTCACTGTTAAGCATTTTAAGTTGATTATTTGAGCTACTGTGGGTGGCCACGTCCGTTAGCTGTCTACAGCATGCTAATCCTCAGTAATTGCTTGCATAAATATAGTTGGGTGCTAGCTTATCCGGCAGAATAAACTATGGAAGCAGAAAAACTCATTATCACATATTGTTGATTGGGTCTACGTTCTTATTTATAAAGGTCAAACAACATATGGTATCGCCGAGAAAGGCGTAATTTTTTGTTTCCGATAGTTTATAGACGCCGCAATAATTAAAACGTTAAACATCATCAATTTATACTATGTCGTAAATATGTTTATACGTACATTTATATTAAAACTATTGTTACAAAAAACATACACACATTATATATACATTTATATTAAAAATATTGTTACAAAAAACATACACACATTATATATACATTTATATTAAAAATATTGTTACAAAAAACATACACACATTATGTGTCTTAGATAATGCATATTTAATAAAATGATTAAACTTTAATTAGAAACTTCAAATACAAACATGTCTTAATCATATATCAGTTTGGTTAACGCATCTCTGATAAATGCATGTTGCACTTAAGAAAAAAATCTTTTCGGGGCTGACTCTCAGCCAAGATTTAACGTCCATAGGACTGCTTGCGCATTGCTTTACAGACAGACCCCCATAAATACAAATGTGCAACGGTGGGGCTCGAACCCGCGCACCTATGTGTCTCCTCCGGTCGCGAGGCGCAGATGCATGCCACCACGCCAGCGGGCTCGACATGTATGCTGCATTTACACCGTACTAACATGTCGAACTATTGCACAGCGCAGATACTGCGAATACAGGGACGTTTGTTGAAACTCGCAATTACAATATAATAATGTAATTCGGTTTGTCTGATACGATTAAACTTCACATACACAATTAAGACACACGCATAGTAATAAGCATGCCTAATCTTAAATCAAATTTCTCTCTCATTATGTTTTTTGATGACAGTTTTTTAATAGATAAATATACATTAATTGGTTTACTATCTGGCTCTTACGTGTACCGGCAAATACTACAGCGCATCTTGTCAGAATTTCGTGGGTGGCTGTCTAGGGTCTTAGATCTATTTTCTAACGTTTACACGGCGACTAGCAAAATATGTTTTAAAGGATAACTTAATTTCTCGACTCGAATACTTTATGAAACTTGTAATATTTAAGAGGTATAACAGTATAAATTTACACTGTTTTGTGAGCATGTTTATACGTACATGTTATATATATATTATTAAAATGAACATATACACAAAATGTGTACAAGATTATGCATAGATAATGGCATGACAATGCTTAAATTATAAGCCTCAAACACAAAACATGTCTTAACCACATAATGTTGGGTAGCACTCACCACTTCCACCCAAAATATGGGAAATATTATTATCGGAACCTTTTCTGTTTTCAAAGGTATCAACTTTAAATTAGTCTGAGCCCGTATTCTCCTGCCAATCGTCATGCCAGATTTCTAGAAAGACAATTCGCAGGGGCAGTAGGATGTTTTAATAGACTTATCTCCAATGAATTATTTAAATTAGCCACGATATATTATATTTCTTTTATAGGTTTTGAGCTTTTAGCTGTTTTAAAAATTCAGGTGAGACGATACGATAAACTAAGACGCCCATGCAGGAACCAGAGGCCTGTAATAGGCTGATCAATTGCACTTGACGGCTTTAGTGGTAGGGAGCCCAACGCGATCACTAATCACTACAAAGGTTCTGTAATATTTGTTTGGAAAAAAATTGGTCCGTGTGATCGAAGAGTTCCAAAAAAGTTTAAACGTTGCCTACCGAGCGAACAAGGGCAGTGGCTCTACCCAATCGGTAGTCTAGCCTGGCTGGGCTTCTTGGATGTGTATATGCATTTAACCCACCCAAGCTTACTAACCACACGACCAGTAGAAAAACATGAACACAGTGGTAAAGAGCCTGACGGAATTTTGCGTCGCGGTAAAAGAAACCTAGCCACGGAGACAAAAAGTCAGCACACTGACCGTCAACGAAACCGGGGACTCAGGGAGCCAGTGTACGCCTGACACCTTTGCCCTGGAGCGGTAGGCTGAAATCAACACCGCCATGATTGAGCCATGGCAGAACATGGCTTACCAGTTGTAGGGCACTAGCATGACAGCAACATTTCCTCTAAAATAGAAAAAAGGCAAGAGCTACGCCGATATAATTAGGGGCGGGGCTTCAAAGTAGACTCCAACGCCCACAGCGTCAGGATAAATCGAGTCCAGCAAAGACGCGACAGAATGAAGGCCCAGGGACCGTTGACCCCCCACAAAAGGACGCCACCGGCAGGTGAATGTCCCCGGTCCGAGTAGCCCCCACTGATGCCGCCAGGGTTTCGAACTTAGAACGCATTTAGCTGGGGTGATCCTCATGCCCAATCTCGAAATAGATAGATCCCGCGTTGCCGCTGACGATGGCGCGTCAGTGACCCGCTTGTGCACGAACGCGCTGCCACAGCTGTGATGTAATTGGGCACCACTCCAGAGAATGTTTGTAAATCGACCTCAGTCTGCTACAACTGCGGTGAAGGGGGACGCTCACGTCGCCGCTTGTGCGAAGTACAGAGAGCAACTAGAAAAGTTCCGCCGCCGCGGTTACGCTGTCTAACCGTCTGCCGCGGCTAACGCCCGCGCCCCAGCCGTGACGCAAGCTGACGCTGTGAGCGCAGTGGGGCTTACCCTGGTCATCTGAAAAAGCCGACCTGCTGCTGCTCAGCAAACCCAACGTCCGGTGGGCGGGAACAAGCCTTCGAACACCGACAAAACGACGTACATCGTACTGAAACGTTGCAGCAAGCTCCGTGTTCCCGGACAAAGC
The DNA here is from genome assembly GCA_003439945.1 of Dermanyssus gallinae. Lineage (NCBI taxonomy): Eukaryota > Metazoa > Arthropoda > Arachnida > Mesostigmata > Dermanyssidae > Dermanyssus > Dermanyssus gallinae. Next base: position 282,769 of record QVRM01005066.1, read on the forward strand.
AGCAGCTTTGGTTTTACCTAAATTTATGAGGCGAACGTTAGACGTTTTTATTCCTGCTACTGCAGCCCTAATGATCTACTTGACGACCTAAGCAGGCTTTTAGATGATTTGTGTTTGACGTCCCACTTCTAGTTATAACTGATAATTTTAGCGGCCAGCGCATAGTGTTCTGCCAGAATTACCCAAAGGTATCTTCCATGAGCAGGTCGAAGTGAAAGACTCTTTCCTTATGGCCTCAAAGTAGTGCCACACAGTTCCGAACCTTAAACGGGGATGCGGAGGAGGACGGGTTTTAGTAGATAAGAGTGCCACTCGAAGATCTGACGGTGGCCAGCTCTACTTGTGCATAATGCATTCCCCGAAACAAGAAAAACAAACAAAACAATTACTCGAACGGGACTAGAAGTCCTTGACTGACTGACAGGCGGTCGAGGGCCTCGTTGCTTTTAACACGGGTGCGCCTATCTTCTATGAGGCCGGGGGCGCCTCATGCATTTATCTGCTCATTACGCGCCGGGCCGGGAACCACAATATTTTTACCTGGAAGATTCTACAATCAAACGCCAAAGAGCCTCCTTGTAACGGCCTGCAAGGCCTCTCTGAGTAATAGTACACTCCCGGGACGCCGCGGCACACAAAAGCACTGGTGAAGTGCCGCGCTCGGATAGCTAATGTAGAAAGGTGCGGCGGCTTTGAACTGTCGCCCGGCAATATTCGCCCGAGGGAGATACTGCCCGACAGCAAGAAGCTGAATACAAGAGACTGCGGGCCCTCCTACGGAAGGAAATTTTCAGGAGCAGGGAACGCTACTGAAAGGCTTTTTTAAAGTGCTGGAAGATGACCCCTGGGACCGTTTATACAAGATGGTTGGAAGGCTATTCCCCTTTAAGCGCAATCTATTGATAATGCCGCAAGAGGCGCGGAAGCAATTAAAGCGCTCCTCCCCCAACACTCGCTGGTTGACCGCGCTTCCTACCTACAGGTTCTACGGGAGGGCGAAGAGGATCCTCCGAAAGTTACCCTACAAGAGATGCAAAATGCAGCGGCATGCTTTAAACAGCAACAGGCGCCGGGCCAGGACGGTATCCCGGTGTCCGCGTTCACGACGCTGATGAAAGAGTTCCCCGAAGCAGTGGCGCCAGCGGCGACCGGGATGCTTCGATCAGGCTTGTTTCCTAATGCATGAACGGCCGCAGAGGTTGTCCCGATACCCGAAGGCCCCAGCTCATTCCTCCCCATCTGTCTACTCGGCTCCCTGGCCAAAGCATTTGAGTCCACCGTAGAGAGACGCCTCTGTTTTTTGCGGAGGGAAACTGCCTGCTGTCGAGAGCCCAACACGGGTTCGTAAGGAACAGTCAACTATAAACGCCACATGGCAAATCCAGACGCAGGCCGAACTCCACCGAACGCTCCCTTTCATCTACTCCGAATCGTATTAAACTACCTAATGGACAGAAAGATATTGTCTTACGGAACCAATTTTAACATAACTCTGTACTTGGCCCTCTGCTATGAAACATAACATACGACGACGTGCTGTGTCTAAGAGACCTTTCCCCCTGAGTCAACCTCCTACCCTATGCCGACGACCTTGCCTTGACCGTTCAGGCCCAACCCCGGATCTGTTACAGAGCCGCGCACTTGCCGATGTCGCCCACTGGATCCAGGTGACATGTCTCGCTCTCGCTTTCACTAAAAACAAGGCCATGCTTTTGGTGGGACGGAGAAACTGCCCTGCCCTACACCTTCATATACAAGACTAGCAGATTGTAGTTGTCAACAAGGAGAGACACCTAGAAGTCACCCTAGACAGGGGTCTCTGCGGTGCTGAACACGTGCGGCGGGCGACAGAGAAGGCAATCAAAACAGACAACACTTATAATGCCCACGGCCGAGTCAGTTGCCCGGTTGTACAGAGCTCCGGCCTGGCCCACCGACACCCTAAAGTTCGGCACCAACAGGTTTCACGCTGTTTCTATCTTCTTAGTAAAGCAAGTCTACAATATGTTATTGAGTCGCCTGGCGCTGAGTTAGTTTCGCTTCTTCACGAGAAATCATCCAAAGGAGCAGCATGGGTATCATGCAGAACTTTTGACGTATGACGGCACGAGTTTTGTGAGCACTGGTATCTATCTTAAAAATCCCACTCGCCTTATCCATATCTATCACCTCTGCCTTCGTATAGCTCCCTATGACTTTGCGGTATACATTGAGTGGTGTAAAACTCATCTCTGAGTTTAGTTATCTGGATATTAAGCTAAGACCGGCAGTAGATCGTGTTCCACCCATCTCAGCCAGTTATTGCCAGCATTCCCGCAATGTCACAATCCCAGCGCCACAAAAGCTCTCAGTAAGAATTAGCATTTAACAAGTCGAGCGTCAGCATACTCCCAGTTATCCCCTTAACCAAGTTATTACCTTACCGCAGCTGGGAGTAATGCTGGAAAATACAACACTCCCGCATTAATGCCGGCCTGCGCTTAGGGATGTCTATGTGCATTTCATGCTTCTTGTTCAACATACCGGTATTGTCGACGGGAAACATGACTTCAGAATCTGCGGGAAGCACTCGCGTCTCATCGCTCTCAGGGAAATTATTTCAAATACAACGTAATTCGCTAATGTGCTTTGTAGAAGAGAGCTGATTGGAGCAGTGAGCTCGGTAAGACCAGTGGATGGAGGACCTTGATTAGCCTCTATAATCTTCTCTGGAAAGGCCCCCGCATGGGACGCAACCGCGTAGGATACGCTGGCGCCGTCTCACACGAGTCGAACTTCGAGATCAGCAAAAGCGGTCACCACTTTGGCAGATGAACGGTTAAATTCGAGGCAATTTTTTTAATACAGTTAACTGCTGTAGAAACATTGGGGTTTTGGGTGACTCAATATTAACATTCCTAACAGAAATTGGAAAAAACAGCAAGTGAGAATGATGAAAAAAGAGCAGAGTCTTTACTGCAGATATTATCAGTTGTAGTTTAACGTGGATATGCACCCTCGGGCTGGGTGCCATCATGTGGTGGTTTACCAGGGTTAGCCTGATGGTGTAATAAATATATATTTTATAGTAATACAAAATAATTAACAAGGCCGCAGCGTTATGGTCGAGTAGAACCCTTTTAGGCAAAAAGTTAGTCGCCGCCCTACGCGGTCGCACGCTGAGGATTCTCATTTTGTTCTATCGAGCAATCGTCGCTTCTCCTTCAATTCGTGCTCCTTTGTATCTGCCCTAATTGTTTTTGATATGCCCCCTTGTAGTCAAACTGGTCCTGTTTACCTCGGACTTGCAAAAATAAAGGATTGAAATAGCAGGCTCAAGAAGGCCACAAGCGTAATCAATAAGACGATGATGTATCAGCTCTAAATAGTGGCAATTTGCATACACTTACCCCAAAAAATGTCATAAAATAAAACACCAATCGTGTTAACCTTAAATTTATGGTCGCATGGCAAAGTCTTATTTGGAGTGTAACTGTCTAAAAAATAAGCAAAAACGATTTAAGTTGTAAATAATAGGATTAAACTGCAAAACAGTGGCCGCACATGGTAACAACTGAAACATCCCATAAAGTAGATTAACGACTAAATTAACTGTAATTTAAATTTTTAATTTATTAGTTGCCGCTTTTACGTGATTTTATTACCTTGATTGACATTTGCAATTGTTGCACTATCAAGGCATCGTTAGGATATTTAGCTAATGAACTATTTGGGCATGAGTATGTGCTCGTAAATAGTTTACCTGTATCCTCTCTTTTGTTACAACGTTCTCCATATTCTTTAAGACTCCTAAAAAATAAACAATATTAGCCGTGCTTCATTTATACTCTTCACTAGGTTAAACTGTTTTATATATCAAATTTCAAAACGAGTGAATATAACAACTATTGTTTGCTTATATTTTGGGCTGATTAGGCCAGTGGAGCTAAACAGTCACACCTGCACTATTTCGAGACCTCACAACTCTTTAAATTCGCTAAATTACGCGTTTTGATAGTGATACTTATTTCAGGATAAATTACTTAGGATGGTAAGCCAAGACTACTTACTTCGAATCATCGCGCTCTTTAACGTGGTTGACTCTTTTTGCATCGGTATACACCAGCACATAGTCGTATAGCGATGTGTCGTTGTATCCTATGAAAAATGCGTACCTGCCGAGATGATCTGGCAAAGCGATATTGGGGTTTTCGGCCACAGCTTTGTCGGTATATCTGAAGCAATGCAACACAAAGGAACACGCATTATTTACCTGGCAAATCTTACTTAAACTCAACTAATAAGTGTTGCTTATCGACAAATAGTGTCACCAAACTATATATATATATATATATTAGTAGTACTTTTATTAACCAATGATTGGTGTACGAATATACATCATAGACATCGCATTTTCAAAGTTTCTTTTATTTAAAGTCATTTACACTACGTTTGCACGCTCGGCAGTGCTCGCTTTAATAAAAATGGTTGTAAAAAGGTGTCACGTGGGGCTAAGAATCAGTCGTCCGTGTCCTTTGTTGATGATAGCCCCCGCTGCAAGTATGGTACAGTGCATCCCCATCGACAATTACACTAAGGCTCTTTTTTATCAAAAATATATTTACATGAAAACTCCTTGTCGCACAATGCGTTTAATATCTCCAACTTGGATAAGTTAATTGGTTTTTCGTAATTTTAGATTGCTAAACTTCATTCCATTTTAATGCAGGTTATAACCAAGCCTCACTCCTGAATTCTTTTCACCGATTTTCTTCAAAATGCTTGCTTTATTTTGATATATGCTGCTGATGCTTGTATTGAAAAGACCTTATAATGACGGGGTCTTTTCAGATCTTCTTAGACTCAAAGCATCACTCTGGCCATAAGAAAAAAAGTAAGACACTAAAACAACCATTCTATGTCCCAATGTTCCAGAACTCGTGCTGTTTTTGAAACTAATAATTCATTATTCTGAAGAGTTCTTATTTTTACATTACATTCTAGTCACTGCCTAACATGATTAACTTCGTATCGATTATCTCACACAGCCTCTAGAAATGACACAGGGTTGTACTATACTCATACAATATTTCACTGTGTTTACTTTGACTAAGAGACGCATTTGTGGGTAGAAAAAATAATTTTTAAGTAACCGCAATTTTCAAGCTAGAACTGATGACGGACTCTGTAAAATTAGATTATTGGTGGATAGTGTTTAATCACGGTTGATGTGTTCTCTATATGTATCAGAGGTTGATGATCTTGGATTTTTAGCTTCGTCAGGCAAGCTCACCAAAGAAACACAGAAGCACCTTCCGACGTACGGCGCTCCGATCGAGTTCCATTCAAACGACGTCCACGATACGGTTCGGGACTCTTTCACGATTTCTTAAAGTCATGGCAGATAGCACAGGTTACGAGTTCCCCATACTCCGCCCAAAGTAACGGCAAAACCGAAGCAACTGCTAAGGTCGCCAATCGCTTGTCCAAGAAATGCCAACTATGTCGGGTATGCAATATTGAAAATGCACTTGACATGCAGTACAACCCGACGGTGCAAGCAGAGTATACAAGTTCTTCGCACGACAGCTGCGCACTTGTCTGGCGTCTAGCAACACATGTTCTACAGAACACAGAGAGAAACAGAGATACATATACAAACACTGTACACAAAAGCGCATGCACATATTCTACGCTGAGTTGATCGCAAAAAAGCTGACGCCCCTGTCAACATTATCTTCCTGTCCACCGGTTTCACTCTTGTCGGTGGAAACAAAATGTAATATAGCCACCCTGCAATTAGAAGGTTTGTGGATCTTTTAATCTTGAAGCTCCAGGCACCCTCACTGTTTTCTGCGAAATCTACATATAACTGGGACGAAAGACTAATTATGACTTTTGCCTATTAGATAACTCTGTTAACTTCCAGTTTTAAAAATAAAGTGAAAAATTAAGACTATTGCCTAAGAGAGACTATTACCACGGAGACGCTAGGAACAATCAGCAAGGAAACCGAAGCATTTCTCAAAGATTTGAGTAAGCGAATTCAAGAGGTCACAAGCGACCAACGTAAGGGTCAATTCTTGGGGCAAGCATTGTCTTTCGCCGTTTGCAGAGGGAACGCGGCATCTAATTTAGGCGCCATGGAGTGAAATAATTATTTAAAGAATTTGCAATATTACGTTTAGACCTTACAATTGTAACATTGTTTAACATGTAATAAATAATAATAATAAACAAAAAAAGGTGAAAACTAGCAAGTACAGTGACCATAATGCTGTCCTAAAGCAATTGTATGATAAAGATACTATCCAAATTGTTTGTCTCATTGCAACTTGGTCGTCGAAAAATCGGTGTTGGACAATAACACGTTCCGGTGACTAATTTCGCTTTCGTTTATAATTAGTCGTTAGATCGCTCTCTGTAATATTACAGACAATTTGTTATTTTCGACAAGCTAATGCATCAGTTTTTATGCTAGCAGCTTTCCCTGGATCAAATAGGCTCTAAAGCTCTGTGTTGTTTGCGGCATTTGACTTAAGATATGTTTTAGCCAATAAGAAAAAAGAAACCACTCAATCTCGGTGGGTTAGGATGGTATTTATTTAAAGCCTGGAGTTGCGGTACTATTGCAGCCCCACGCAGCCAGCAGTACATGTGCTGGCTGTATAAAAGGTCGTGTACAGGCTAAATTTAATGAAATGCCCACCTTGTTGTAACCACCAACACATATGTTTAATGATATGCAATCAACTTCGTACGGTTGTTTAAGTAACATCCCCCATCAGTATCGTCAATCCTTTCAAAACAAACTAAAAATATACACTGTAGAATTTTAACGTTCTGGCATAGTCTGACCAACTGCCAACCATTATACCATATGTCCGGGACCAATTAAGCTCCTTCAGCGTCGTACGGGACAGTCCTTTTCCGGAATTGGGAGGTCTGAAATATGTTCCAAATAAATAAAAATAACGTGTTAGTAAATAAACATAACATACTTTTCTAGACTTGATTTACTTGTGCGTTAAATCACCGCGAACGTGTTTTCTTTATTTACAAGTTAATTATTAATGACGTGTGATAATTCGATAAAGGTTCACGTGCAGACGAGAACAGTACTAGACAGCTTGAAGTGTTTTTAGACTAACAACCAAGAATTTTATTTTTTGGTGTACTCCCCGACAAGCTCAATACATTTTCCTACCTCTATTTTAGATATTGATAGCAGCATTGGCCTCATAATTGCTGGAAATACGCTTTCCACCAAGACTGTTCTTCAAATTTCTAAACAGGAAGCAATCACAGGGGGTCAGATTCGGGGTAAAGGTTTTTTTTTTATCTGGGAGGTTTTGGAAATGCATAATGCACATGCTCCACTAGCAGCCTGCGTGACTAGTGTAGAACTCAAATATCCACTAAACCCGGGTTCCTCCCCACCCCCCAGGCTCGGTAATACTTTGGCATTACTTCGAGGCCGTGGAATAGGCGTCTCTGCCGCTCTCTGCCGCATGTCTACTTACAGTTAGATAGGGTTTTTTGAAGGTCTTGGAAATGCATTATGCACAAGGGCTACTAACAGCTAGCAGCAGCTAGTGTGGGACTCGCTAAACCGATATCCTTCCCACCGTCCCAAGGCCCGGGATTGCATTGGCATTATTTCGACGACCCTGAGAGGGGAGTCTCGTGTTCTAGCACTCTATGCGCCTAGCCAATGCTTGCCGGCCCTGGGAAGATGCGTCGAGATCCTCCGGAGGGCCTAGCTGCTCTCTCTCTTCTCCCTCTCTCGGCTCCTCCTCTTGACGACCCCTTAAAGAGGCCTGGTCGTAGCTGGCTCGTCTCGCCGCCTCCAGGTTCAGCTTTTTCCTCATGATGGTGTCGAGCTAACGTCGACCCTTTGTCCAATGCGTCTCGTCCTTCGTCATGAAGTCCACCACGTACTGCAGAGTCTTTCCTCTCAGCTTGGACGTCGCAGAGGCACGTACTCCCACAAGGGCCGCACAGTGCACGATCGTGTGTTTGACGTCGTCCGCGTCTCCGCAGATGCCAACCGAGGCCTTGCCGATGCGCATCATGTATGCCTTTAACTCGATGAGCTGGCACGTGGCCGTGGACACGATGAGTCGCAAGGACATCTCACCATACATTCGCCGGATAATGCTGTCCTACCTTTCGGAAAAAAGAGTGTCGGACGGCAGCCAGAAGTATAAGACTCTGTGGGCGTTCCTCAAGAGTCGGTCTTGGGGCCGATTGTGTGGAACCTAGCCTATGATGGGGTACTCAAGCTGCCGGACTTACCGGCGGGTGTCGAGACGGTAGCCTATGCCAATGACTTGGCGCTTGCTATCAACACGGGAAACTGGAGTCCTGGAGTATACCGTTAATGAAGCCTTGGAGCTGGTGGCAGAGTGGATGGAAGACCATTTTCTAGGACTGGACCCGCACAAAACGGAATCATTGTACCTCACAGGCAAGAAGAAAACAAGGAACATCCACCTGCGTCTGAACGATCATCCTGTCAAGCTTGCTCGGACAGCAAAGTATCTCGGAGTAGTGCTCGACAAAGGTCTCAATGGATCGACGCATATTCAGCATGTGGCTGGCAAAGTTCACAAAGTCTGTGGCTGTATAGAAAGCAGGTGGCGCCTACTAGCAAATGTAGCAGAGTCGATAGCGTTATACGCGGCTCCAGTGTGGGCAGACATGGCGCTGAGGACACAAAAGACAGAAGAGCGCTTCGATCGTCACAGCCGCCGGTAGCCATTCGTGTGTGTCGGGCTTACCGCACGGTGTCGACTGCGGCTCTACTGGTCCTGTCCAATATGCTGCCATAAAAGCTGCTGACAAATAAACGGGCCGAAAGAGGGAAGGATGGCGATTTAGACTTGACAATGGCTAGATCAAGGACAAGCGCCCGGTGGCATGCAGAATGGGTCGCAGTGCAGCCGGGAGCCCCTCGAAGGCCGCCCGCGGGGAGCTGGATTAGAGACTTCGGTCCTGACCTAAAGGCCGCCCGCGGGGAGCTGGATTAGACACTTCGTTCCTGACCTGAAGGTATGGTATGAATGCAACCACGATGAGTTGTTTTATGGTATGACACATGTGTTGCCCGAGCACGGCCAGTTCCAAACGTACATGGTAAGAATTAACAAGGCGAGTGTCGACATCTGCGCGTTATGCAGATCAGGTGAGACGGACGATGTAGAGCACACAGTTTTGCGGTGTCCGACCTTCCGAGACGCCAGAGTCGCAGGTGCGACCACCGTAAGGAGAAAACTGATCGAGGAGGTTGTAGCACACATGCTGTCATCGGCAAAGGCGTGGAGGGGGTCATGTGCCCTCTTCGGGGTTATGATGTCCTTAAAGGTAGTCAAGGAAACTTCCAGGAAAGCTCATTTTAACGGCAACCCCCGATCCAGTCGAGACGGAGCGCCCGTACATAAAAGGGAAGTTAAAGAAAGTAGTCAGCAAAGGCGAACCAGCGTTAGGATTAGGCAGGGACAGCCAGGGACGCTCCAGACAATGATTCTCGGCGCAAACCCAGGTGGCGGAGCTGTGGAAGGCATTAACGGTGGCTGACGAGTCTGAGCTGCACTAAGGCAGACATGAGGCGCCTGATGATGTTAGATTGGAGTAGAATGTAGGACTTGGTGCAACACCGCTCTTATGGATTTGAAGCATTGCCACGCAGTTACCGAAGCCTGGGGGTGGGAGGGGGACGCTGGTTTACTGGTTTGCGAGTCTCAGACTAGTCACCATGGCTGAGCTGGCGTTTGTCCGTAAGTATTCCCGAAATCCCCCAAAGTAATGCTGAGAAGTTTCAGAAAACATGGAATACGTGCATCAAACTCTACAATATCATTATCGGACAGGGCGCATAGAGAAACTGTTCAACAACGCAACAAAGCGGCCACTGTAAGCCAGATCTGCGTCGAAATACGACTGGCGTGTCGCATCGGCCGGCCGAAGCAACAGTCAGCACTCGACAATCAATGCCAAAAATGAAAAACATAAAAAAGGGACGTACGCAATGCACCGGGCCTCCGCATGAGGCCTGAGTTGGGCAGACGCAGCAGATTTATATCATAACCTGTTAAGCACAATGTGGCAAAACTGTAGTAAACAGATTACCGCATTGTTTATTCGTATTATAAAATTATTGGTACAAGAAGCTGCAGTTGAACCGCGCAGCCCACGAGCCCGCCCTCACGCGCAGCCAGCAACAATTATAATAACAACGAATAGTGTGTGGAACCCGCGCAATTTAAACTGTCTTTATTCTACGGTCAGTCAGCAACAGCGACACCTCCATCATCATCAGCCACCAACAACACCGTCATAGCCTCCATACTAACACCGCGTAGCAATATGCCACCTACGTCACAGCACTCATAACATGCGCATACAAATCATCATCAGCTTAGCATCGGTTCACGTCACCACGTCTACAGCAGCTAAACGAAATTCGCAGGATCAACTCAACTCGAATCCGAGAAACATGTGTAGAAAATGATTGCAAGAATCAGAACGAAGGTGACATAAGTGCATTGCAGCGGGTGGGAGTTATTCTGTAAAGAACGAAAACCCGTTAGAAGAATATACAAATCTTTCAGTTTTATAAATTTGTATCGAAACTTTGATCCGCTCTCGTATGTTAATGTTCCCTGAGCCGTTTATCATGACGTTAGGTTCCCACAAGAACCGGCTCTAGGTTCAATACTTATATAAATGTTGCCCTCAGTAGAGTTGCACGCCTTCCTTACGGCATAGCTGCTTAATAAAAGCTATGCCGATGACTGCACGCTAGCTGGCCTTGTTCGGTCAATACGATTAGCAGCTTTCTAGTGCCTGCCGGTGCTAATTAACTCAAATAAACCCTAAGTCGCTTTTTGTTCCGTACAGTTTGCTCCTTTCTAATCCTATGATCGATTTGACTTTGAATGTGCTGGTATGATCGATTTGGTGTTAAATCGACTTGTATGATCGATTTGGCGTTAAATGGTTCTGCTCTTAAAGTATCTTGCACCTGCGTTGGCCTTGTTGATTATGAGAGGGTGGGTGACCCGAGCTGATTACTCTATCCTGGTGGTTTAACGTAATTCTCTCCCGCCAGAGGTGGCGCTTATTTATTTCCGAGCCGCCGTCAACGCGTGTGAACTGTCACGTGATCTCGCTCAGCTTGATCACCTATTCCAGAATGTTCCTTGCAGTTGATATTATTAGGGGCGAGGCCTGAAGAAACTAATGAGTATATAAAGAGCTTAATCTCACATTTGACGATTGGAAATAGCTTAATAACAAAATAAATTATTATTTTTTTTTTTGAACAAGGAATTATTATTATTATTACTTTTTTATTCTCAGTTTTATTATTTTTCTTTTTTGAGCGCACTTGTATTTAACTACCGCGAATCTTATACGACAGCATAAACATGTCCACATTGTGCAAACTCCTTAATATAGATTTAATTTAAATTAATAAACCTAAAAGATCACAAATTAATAAAGGAGAGGCAATGGTAATGTTGATTAGTATCCCCGGAATTTAAATCTGCATCTAACATTACCACGCAAGAGAACCTTGTTCTCAATAATGCTCTTAAGCATATTCCCTATTATTAGATGTTACAAGAGACCGCTTACAGAAACAATTGTAAATGTAACAAAATTATGTTTCTAAAAGAGGTGCGTGGCATCTTAAGTGTAATTGCAGATCTTAATCTTACCGTAATTAGACGAAATCTGGGTCGACAATTTTCTCTGGTTGCAGAGGACCCTCATGCTTAAAAGAGAAGGCCCCGAGAAGAGCACACGTGGCGAGCGAACAAAAAACGGTGGCCAATGCTGCATAAAAGGCACTGTTTGGCTTCTTTAGCATTTTCAACAGATAATCCCTGTCTGAAGGTAGATACGCCTAAAACACATTTATAACAAATTGCTGTATGTGACTTTTTTAGTACAGTGGCAACCACATTTTAGACAGCGATAATCTAATAATCATTGCAGCTGGTTGAAAGTTTATGTTATTGTTAATGGATTTAACAAGTTCAATTTTGCGTTTAAACATTACTGCATACAGCGTATGATACTTCAGTAAGTAAATTTTATTTTATAATTGAGAGTATGGGTATCCTTATTGGGTAGCACAAAGCAAAGGTAAACAAAACTGGAATCATGTTTCATCTCTCTCTCCCAAGCAAACTATGGACTACTCACAACACTCGTGACACGGGTGCAACGTAGTTGTACAAAACCAGTCTCCGCAAGCTGGTCCCTAACATCAAGGACTGGCTGTACCGGCCCGGTGAGGAGCTCACCTTCCACACCATCCAGGTTTTGACGGAGCACGGCGACTTTCAGTCGTACCTATTCAGGATCGGGAAGGTTCCGAGCCCCACGTGAGTCCACTGCGGCAATAGACTCGAGGACACTCCACAGCACACAGCTCTGGCGTGTCCCGCATGGGCGGAACGGCGTCACACCTTGAGGACTCTAATGAAAACGCACATTTTTAATCTACGCGACGTCGTTCTGAAGATGACGGAATCCCTGGAACACTGGAACCTTGCAAGAGCGGTTTTTAATAAGATTTTACAAGCTAAGCCAGCGGCCAACAAGCTGCGAGTTTTACGATTCCCTACGGCTCCCGGGGACAACTTTCGCCAGGAGTAAGAAGATTCGCCCCCTCTGACTGTTGATGCATGCGTAAGTAGTTCCCAGTCAGTTGGGGGACGGGGACATGACTGTTTTTTTGTGGGTTGAAGCCCCACACTACCGGCCCACACTTGCAGGGACTTCCTGCTGTGGTGTCCGTGTGTGCAACCGCATTTTCCAGTTAGTCCTCTAAAAAAAAGTAGTACAAAACCAATGATTGTGTAAGATGGCTCGGCTACCATATTTCTGATGGACGACCGTCACCGTAAGTAGGGTCACAGACTTTTGCGAGAAGCTACAGCACCTGCTAACTAATCAAACAATATGCTATGGCCTTTGTCCAGCAGTCCGATATCACCAGCAAAACCGTGCATGATAAAATTACAAGTCAAGAAAACAAATTAGGCTATTTGGGTACGTAATCCCGAACTTGGTTAGTCAATATACCCGGCAAAGTTGCGCGCATTAGAGCACTAACGTTTGCACTTAGCAATCTCTTACGCTCCTCACATATCCAAAGAGCAGTGGTTCGCCATACTCGTGTAAGTTTTACGGGAGCCGACGTATGTATACACAAAAGGTTTAATTCAATCAAACAAACATTCCTTTTTATGTTGTTGCTTGCCCATTGGCGGACAACGAAACGAACTCGCAAATTCGACGCGGCCGAGCTTCCCATGAAAAGTACGTGGGCGTGCGTACGCGCGTACAATGAATTTGCGGAGGCTGTAGCTACGCGTATAATCGCGAAGATCCAAACGATCATCGGCCGACATCGAGAGAGGGTCGACCTATGATCGGCAGTCCAAGTCAAACTGTCACTTAATTTATACTTCTATACGAAACAAACACAAACTGCTGTACATTTCGACCGATTTAAGAGCGGATTCTAACACCCTTTGGGGTGTCAGCACGCCGCGGTGCCTTGTGAACCAATAAATAGACCGAGCAGCATGGCTTAAAAAATTATCCGTTGCTCGGCTGTGCTTTGCATTAGACCATATGCTGCGTGTCGTCATTCACCGTTCCTATGTCCCTCGGGCTGCAATACCCGTCTGGATGAGTCTACATCCCCAAGCTGACTTAGCGTAACACTCCAACGTTACAATATTCATACTAAAATCAAACAACTACCTTTTAAATGCAACTTTACTCCCGATTTAATCCTACCTATATTTTATAAAAAAAAATAGGTCTGTAATAACTGAACCCCTTTTTTATATTCAGTAGGTCCTACGAGAATGGCAATGTGAAAAAAATGTTTGGCAATCAGTTGTAACTCCGGTACATAAAAAGGGTCTAAAGCCAAATGTAGATAATCAGAGACCTGTAGCTCAATCATCAATCGCATGTATCATCTTTGAAAAACTGCTAGTGAATCATATATTTAATTTTATTCAATTCGAATGCTTGTTGGATGAGAACCAACATGGTGTTACTATCCAGGCAAATCCACGGCAACTCAACTTGTCGAAATGACTCAAGATTGGGCTGTTATGATGAACAATACGCTGGCCTTTGATTGTATTTTGACTTCTCGAAGGCATTTGATAGTGTAAACCATGTGAAACTTGTACTAAAGCTTAGGTATTTGAATGTTCATATTCGCTCTATATTGTAACGAAGTTAGACACAACAACTACACAACAGAACAGCCAACTACGGCAACTACATCATCATCATCATCATCAGACCTACGTACCGACCTGCGGCGACGGCACTACCAGGGACAATGCACGTTGTGATAATGCGTAGTTTAAACCGACCAATCAGCGAAGAGAACGAGTGGAAAATTCCGTTGTCGAATGTTCGAGAAGATTCGATTCCATCATTTAACATTATTACTAGATGAACGCTACACCGTACCTTTGAATAAAATAGACCGAGGCAGCATGGCCGACGACCATTCGTTGCCCGGTTACGCCTGACGCCAGACCTACGTTCCGTGTCGTCATTCATCGTACCTGAGTGCCTCGTGTTGTAGTAGCCGCCCGGCTGAGTCTACCATCCCCAGTATCTTAGCGTAGCAACAACATCGTTACAATATCATGGTTTGCTAGTTATCTTATCCGTAGAGAGTTCTACGTTCACGTAAGCAATAGCTTTAGTGAGTCGGGTACGTGCCCCTCTGGCGTTCTTTAGGGATCAAGCTTCGGGCCACCTTTATTTTGCATATTTATCTTAAAAACGTTATTCCTGAATTGATAACTTACGAGCTTTATGCTAATGATTGGAAACTATATGGACCTTCCAACACCGTTAGCGAAAGGCAAGTACGATTGAGGCGTTTTCTAAACATGTGTGGATAACGAAATGCTTATATCAATGCCGAAATGTGCTATAACGTGTTTAAAGGGAGCCCATGACTTCATGCTACATAGGGAGGCTATCCCTATTTTAAATTGCATTAGGGACCTCGGGGGGACTGAATTTCAGCACTCGTATCACACAAGTCATCAGATCAGCTAATTTTATATATCATACATTGCAGTACATACATTCAAGTACTTGCCCACTCGAGTCAACCACCGTCTCACCCGGTTAGGTAGCCCTTCCAATACCGAAAAAAGCAACGGGCGAAGTCAGTCTTCTTGAGCCACGCCTGTAGTTTACTTTACTGTTCCCACAATGCCTATACCGTTGTCGATGCATACCCTGCTCTCCGTTAGAATGGCCCCTAAATTTTTTAGCAGCTGACTCGGGACTCCTTCCAAGACTAACTTCTCCATAATTATGTTTCTCGGCGCAAGGTCAAAGGCAGCCTTAAAATATATTAATACCACGTTTTCCCTGATCTCTACTAGCAATTGGCGCAGAGCCGTTTAAGTGTTATTCACCTCCAAGCTTCCGGCTCTGTTTCTATGCCCTTCCCTTTAGGTATAACAATAAGGGTATCCTCCTTCCACCTGAAGTAATTTAATTTTTACCAACAAAAAGGGTGCGTGGCTTAAGATTCTTCTTTCTATCATTGACGCTAACTTTTATCTCTGTGCGATCGACCGGGACGAAAGCGTTCTCATAGCTTTTTAGATCGTAAGTCCTACTTGTCAGCTTTGTTTGCGGCCTCCAGTTGTTTAGTAAATGTTTGCATAGCCTGCAGTTCGCCTAGCATTCGATTCATCAGCGCGTCATTGGCTCCGTTTGAATTTGCCCCCTCCACAGCATCAGCTGGTTCACCAGCGCTGAGTTCCACTGGAGTCACTGTGTTGTCGGTTTTTTCTGGGAGGTTTCGATAACGCATGATGCACATGCGGGCCTAACAGCCTGCGTGACTAGTGTGAGACTCGCAAACCCACTAAACCCGGATTCCTCCCCACCCCCCTGGCTCGGTATTCGTTTGGCATCGAAGCCGTGGGAGAGGCGTCTCTGCCGTTCTCCTTTAATCAGTTCCATCCCTGACTATCATCCCACATGTTTACCTGCGGTTGGTTAGGGGATGCCATTTTGTAGTCCGTTCTGTGAGGGTGCGTCGAGACCATGATGGTTTGTCGGTACGCACTTATAACACATCACAGAGTTCTGTCTACTCTTATTTTGTGGCTTAATATTACTAGAAGTGAGTCTACTACACTTAAAATGGATCCTCAATGCACAGGCGGTGCACTTCACAGTTGGGACAATTAAGCGCTTCTTGCGTTTGTCGTTGTTGTTGCCGCTGAGTTCCATCTTTTCCTTTTCTTAGTCTTGTGTTCTCTTTCTCAATGCACGGGTCATGTTGGACGCTCCTTGTGACGGTAACATTTAGGCTATTTTTCAGGAGCTCGCCAAAACACGTCCTCTGTTTACATTCGAACAGCTGATTATATCCTCACAAAAAGTAACTTTTCCCGTTTTAATGGTTATTAATGAGATGCAATAAAGTAAGGAGAAGTTATGCTTAAATGAAATACTTGGTTTGTAATTTATTCGTTAGAGTAAATCTACTCAGTGGTTTAACGTTATTTGGCGGCGTAAGTGTAACATCTGATAGATCTCAGTGTTTTGTTTAAACTATTATTATTATTATTATTATTAATATTATTATTATTATTATTATTATTATTATTATTATTATTATTATTATTATTATTATTATTATTATTATTATTATTATGCATCGAATGTGATTGCTGTAAATTCGTAGCATTGAGTCAAACAAAGCGTTATGTTTAAATGTTTCCACAAACAAATACATATATATATATGTATATTTATATTTGATTGGTTGATATATTATTCGCTTTGAATATATACCTAAATACACATGTACTTTTTTATATCGGTAAATGTTTACAACTTAGCCGTTACAACTTAGCGTTAGCCCTCTTTTAGTACAACCTCATTGAGTAATTATTATTATTATTATTATTATTATTATTATTATTATTATTATTATTATTTATTCAATTTTTCAGTATTTCCCTACAATTGTGGGACCCAAACGTGTACCCGCAGCAGATTTATATCATAACCTGTTAAGCACAATGTGGCAAAACTGTAGTAAACAGATTACCGCATTGTTTATTCGTATTATAAAATTATTGGTACAAGAAGCTGCAGTTGAACCGCGCAGCCCACGAGCCCGCCCTCACGCGCAGCCAGCAACAATTATAATAACAACGAATAGTGTGTGGAACCCGCGCAATTTAAACTGTCTTTATTCTACGGTCAGTCAGCAACAGCGACACCTCCATCATCATCAGCCACCAACAACACCGTCATAGCCTCCATACTAACACCGCGTAGCAATATGCCACCTACGTCACAGCACTCATAACATGCGCATACAAATCATCATCAGCTTAGCATCGGTTCACGTCACCACGTCTACAGCAGCTAAACGAAATTCGCAGGATCAACTCAACTCGAATCCGAGAAACATGTGTAGAAAATGATTGCAAGAATCAGAACGAAGGTGACATAAGTGCATTGCAGCGGGTGGGAGTTATTCTGTAAAGAACGAAAACCCGTTAGAAGAATATACAAATCTTTCAGTTTTTATAAATTTGTATCGAAACTTTGATCCGCTCTCGTATGTTAATGTTCCCTGAGCCGTTTATCATGACGTTAGGTTCCCACAAGAACCGGCTCTAGGTTCAATACTTATATAAATGTTGCCCTCAGTAGAGTTGCACGCCTTCCTTACGGCATAGCTGCTTAATAAAAGCTATGCCGATGACTGCACGCTAGCTGGCCTTGTTCGGTCAATACGATTAGCAGCTTTCTAGTGCCTGCCGGTGCTAATTAACTCAAATAAACCCTAAGTCGCTTTTTGTTCCGTACAGTTTGCTCCTTTCTAATCCTATGATCGATTTGACTTTGAATGTGCTGGTATGATCGATTTGGTGTTAAATCGACTTGTATGATCGATTTGGCGTTAAATGGTTCTGCTCTTAAAGTATCTTGCACCTGCGTTGGCCTTGTTGATTATGAGAGGGTGGGTGACCCGAGCTGATTACTCTATCCTGGTGGTTTAACGTAATTCTCTCCCGCCAGAGGTGGCGCTTATTTATTTCCGAGCCGCCGTCAACGCGTGTGAACTGTCACGTGATCTCGCTCAGCTTGATCACCTATTCCAGAATGTTCCTTGCAGTTGATATTATTAGGGGCGAGGCCTGAAGAAACTAATGAGTATATAAAGAGCTTAATCTCACATTTGACGATTGGAAATAGCTTAATAACAAAATAAATTATTATTTTTTTTTTTGAACAAGGAATTATTATTATTATTACTTTTTTATTCTCAGTTTTATTATTTTTCTTTTTTGAGCGCACTTGTATTTAACTACCGCGAATCTTATACGACAGCATAAACATGTCCACATTGTGCAAACTCCTTAATATAGATTTAATTTAAATTAATAAACCTAAAAGATCACAAATTAATAAAGGAGAGGCAATGGTAATGTTGATTAGTATCCCCGGAATTTAAATCTGCATCTAACATTACCACGCAAGAGAACCTTGTTCTCAATAATGCTCTTAAGCATATTCCCTATTATTAGATGTTACAAGAGACCGCTTACAGAAACAATTGTAAATGTAACAAAATTATGTTTCTAAAAGAGGTGCGTGGCATCTTAAGTGTAATTGCAGATCTTAATCTTACCGTAATTAGACGAAATCTGGGTCGACAATTTTCTCTGGTTGCAGAGGACCCTCATGCTTAAAAGAGAAGGCCCCGAGAAGAGCACACGTGGCGAGCGAACAAAAAACGGTGGCCAATGCTGCATAAAAGGCACTGTTTGGCTTCTTTAGCATTTTCAACAGATAATCCCTGTCTGAAGGTAGATACGCCTAAAACACATTTATAACAAATTGCTGTATGTGACTTTTTTAGTACAGTGGCAACCACATTTTAGACAGCGATAATCTAATAATCATTACAGCTGGTTGAAAGTTTATGTTATTGTTAATGGATTTAACAAGTTCAATTTTGCGTTTAAACATTACTGCATACAGCGTATGATACTTCAGTAAGTAAATTTTATTTTATAATTGAGAGTATGGGTATCCTTATTGGGTAGCACAAAGCAAAGGTAAACAAAACTGGAATCATGTTTCATCTCTCTCTCCCAAGCAAACTATGGACTACTCACAACACTCGTGACACGGGTGCAACGTAGTTGTACAAAACCAGTCTCCGCAAGCTGGTCCCTAACATCAAGGACTGGCTGTACCGGCCCGGTGAGGAGCTCACCTTCCACACCATCCAGGTTTTGACGGAGCACGGCGACTTTCAGTCGTACCTATTCAGGATCGGGAAGGTTCCGAGCCCCACGTGAGTCCACTGCGGCAATAGACTCGAGGACACTCCACAGCACACAGCTCTGGCGTGTCCCGCATGGGCGGAACGGCGTCACACCTTGAGGACTCTAATGAAAACGCACATTTTTAATCTACGCGACGTCGTTCTGAAGATGACGGAATCCCTGGAACACTGGAACCTTGCAAGAGCGGTTTTTAATAAGATTTTACAAGCTAAGCCAGCGGCCAACAAGCTGCGAGTTTTACGATTCCCTACGGCTCCCGGGGACAACTTTCGCCAGGAGTAAGAAGATTCGCCCCCTCTGACTGTTGATGCATGCGTAAGTAGTTCCCAGTCAGTTGGGGGACGGGGACATGACTGTTTTTTTGTGGGTTGAAGCCCCACACTACCGGCCCACACTTGCAGGGACTTCCTGCTGTGGTGTCCGTGTGTGCAACCGCATTTTCCAGTTAGTCCTCTAAAAAAAAGTAGTACAAAACCAATGATTGTGTAAGATGGCTCGGCTACCATATTTCTGATGGACGACCGTCACCGTAAGTAGGGTCACAGACTTTTGCGAGAAGCTACAGCACCTGCTAACTAATCAAACAATATGCTATGGCCTTTGTCCAGCAGTCCGATATCACCAGCAAAACCGTGCATGATAAAATTACAAGTCAAGAAAACAAATTAGGCTATTTGGGTACGTAATCCCGAACTTGGTTAGTCAATATACCCGGCAAAGTTGCGCGCATTAGAGCACTAACGTTTGCACTTAGCAATCTCTTACGCTCCTCACATATCCAAAGAGCAGTGGTTCGCCATACTCGTGTAAGTTTTACGGGAGCCGACGTATGTATACACAAAAGGTTTAATTCAATCAAACAAACATTCCTTTTTATGTTGTTGCTTGCCCATTGGCGGACAACGAAACGAACTCGCAAATTCGACGCGGCCGAGCTTCCCATGAAAAGTACGTGGGCGTGCGTACGCGCGTACAATGAATTTGCGGAGGCTGTAGCTACGCGTATAATCGCGAAGATCCAAACGATCATCGGCCGACATCGAGAGAGGGTCGACCTATGATCGGCAGTCCAAGTCAAACTGTCACTTAATTTATACTTCTATACGAAACAAACACAAACTGCTGTACATTTCGACCGATTTAAGAGCGGATTCTAACACCCTTTGGGGTGTCAGCACGCCGCGGTGCCTTGTGAACCAATAAATAGACCGAGCAGCATGGCTTAAAAAAATATCCGTTGCTCGGCTGTGCTTTGCATTAGACCATATGCTGCGTGTCGTCATTCACCGTTCCTATGTCCCTCGGGCTGCAATACCCGTCTGGATGAGTCTACATCCCCAAGCTGACTTAGCGTAACACTCCAACGTTACAATATTCATACTAAAATCAAACAACTACCTTTTAAATGCAACTTTACTCCCGATTTAATCCTACCTATATTTTATAAAAAAAATAGGTCTGTAATAACTGAACCCCTTTTTTATATTCAGTAGGTCCTACGAGAATGGCAATGTGAAAAAAATGTTTGGCAATCAGTTGTAACTCCGGTACATAAAAAGGGTCTAAAGCCAAATGTAGATAATCAGAGACCTGTAGCTCAATCATCAATCGCATGTATCATCTTTGAAAAACTGCTAGTGAATCATATATTTAATTTTATTCAATTCGAATGCTTGTTGGATGAGAACCAACATGGTGTTACTATCCAGGCAAATCCACGGCAACTCAACTTGTCGAAATGACTCAAGATTGGGCTGTTATGATGAACAATACGCTGGCCTTTGATTGTATTTTGACTTCTCGAAGGCATTTGATAGTGTAAACCATGTGAAACTTGTACTAAAGCTTAGGTATTTGAATGTTCATATTCGCTCTATATTGTAACGAAGTTAGACACAACAACTACACAACAGAACAGCCAACTACGGCAACTACATCATCATCATCATCATCAGACCTACGTACCGACCTGCGGCGACGGCACTACCAGGGACAATGCACGTTGTGATAATGCGTAGTTTAAACCGACCAATCAGCGAAGAGAACGAGTGGAAAATTCCGTTGTCGAATGTTCGAGAAGATTCGATTCCATCATTTAACATTATTACTAGATGAACGCTACACCGTACCTTTGAATAAAATAGACCGAGGCAGCATGGCCGACGACCATTCGTTGCCCGGTTACGCCTGACGCCAGACCTACGTTCCGTGTCGTCATTCATCGTACCTGAGTGCCTCGTGTTGTAGTAGCCGCCCGGCTGAGTCTACCATCCCCAGTATCTTAGCGTAGCAACAACATCGTTACAATATCATGGTTTGCTAGTTATCTTATCCGTAGAGAGTTCTACGTTCACGTAAGCAATAGCTTTAGTGAGTCGGGTACGTGCCCCTCTGGCGTTCTTTAGGGATCAAGCTTCGGGCCACCTTTATTTTGCATATTTATCTTAAAAACGTTATTCCTGAATTGATAACTTACGAGCTTTATGCTAATGATTGGAAACTATATGGACCTTCCAACACCGTTAGCGAAAGGCAAGTACGATTGAGGCGTTTTCTAAACATGTGTGGATAACGAAATGCTTATATCAATGCCGAAATGTGCTATAACGTGTTTAAAGGGAGCCCATGACTTCATGCTACATAGGGAGGCTATCCCTATTTTAAATTGCATTAGGGACCTCGGGGGGACTGAATTTCAGCACTCGTATCACACAAGTCATCAGATCAGCTAATTTTATATATCATACATTGCAGTACATACATTCAAGTACTTGCCCACTCGAGTCAACCACCGTCTCACCCGGTTAGGTAGCCCTTCCAATACCGAAAAAAGCAACGGGCGAAGTCAGTCTTCTTGAGCCACGCCTGTAGTTTGCTTTACTGTTCCCACAATGCCTATACCGTTGTCGATGCATACCCTGCTCTCCGTTAGAATGGCCCCTAAATTTTTTAGCAGCTGACTCGGGACTCCTTCCAAGACTAACTTCTCCATAATTATGTTTCTCGGCGCAAGGTCAAAGGCAGCCTTAAAATATATTAATACCACGTTTTCCCAAATCTCTACTAGCAATTGGCGCAGAGCCGTTTAAGTGTTATTCACCTCCAAGCTTCCGGCTCTGTTTCTATGCCCTTCCCTTTAGGTATAACAATAAGGGTATCCTCCTTCCACCTGAAGTAATTTAATTTTTACCAACAAAAAGGGTGCGTGGCTTAAGATTCTTCTTTCTATCATTGACGCTAACTTTTATCTCTGTGCGATCGACCGGGACGAAAGCGTTCTCATAGCTTTTTAGATCGTAAGTCCTACTTGTCAGCTTTGTTTGCGGCCTCCAGTTGTTTAGTAAATGTTTGCATAGCCTGCAGTTCGCCTAGCATTCGATTCATCAGCGCGTCATTGGCTCCGTTTGAATTTGCCCCCTCCACAGCATCAGCTGGTTCACCAGCGCTGAGTTCCACTGGAGTCACTGTGTTGTCGGTTTTTTCTGGGAGGTTTCGATAACGCATGATGCACATGCGGGCCTAACAGCCTGCGTGACTAGTGTGAGACTCGCAAACCCACTAAACCCGGATTCCTCCCCACCCCCCTGGCTCGGTATTCGTTTGGCATCGAAGCCGTGGGAGAGGCGTCTCTGCCGTTCTCCTTTAATCAGTTCCATCCCTGACTATCATCCCACATGTTTACCTGCGGTTGGTTAGGGGATGCCATTTTGTAGTCCGTTCTGTGAGGGTGCGTCGAGACCATGATGGTTTGTCGGTACGCACTTATAACACATCACAGAGTTCTGTCTACTCTTATTTTGTGGCTTAATATTACTAGAAGTGAGTCTACTACACTTAAAATGGATCCTCAATGCACAGGCGGTGCACTTCACAGTTGGGACAATTAAGCGCTTCTTGCGTTTGTCGTTGTTGTTGCCGCTGAGTTCCATCTTTTCCTTTTCTTAGTCTTGTGTTCTCTTTCTCAATGCACGGGTCATGTTGGACGCTCCTTGTGACGGTAACATTTAGGCTATTTTTCAGGAGCTCGCCAAAACACGTCCTCTGTTTACATTCGAACAGCTGATTATATCCTCACAAAAAGTAACTTTTCCCGTTTTAATGGTTATTAATGAGATGCAATAAAGTAAGGAGAAGTTATGCTTAAATGAAATACTTGGTTTGTAATTTATTCGTTAGAGTAAATCTACTCAGTGGTTTAACGTTATTTGGCGGCGTAAGTGTAACATCTGATAGATCTCAGTGTTTTGTTTAAACTATTATTATTATTATTATTATTATTATTATTATTATTATTATTATTATTATTATTATTATGCATCGAATGTGATTGCTGTAAATTCGTAGCATTGAGTCAAACAAAGCGTTATGTTTAAATGTTTCCACAAACAAATACATATATATATGTATATTTATATTTGATTGGTTGATATATTATTCGCTTTGAATATATACCTAAATACACATGTACTTTTTTATATCGGTAAATGTTTACAACTTAGCCGTTACAACTTAGCGTTAGCCCTCTTTTAGTACAACCTCATTGAGTAATTATTATTATTATTATTATTATTATTATTATTATTATTATTATTTATTCAATTTTCAGTATTTCCCTACAATTGTGGGACCCAAACGTGTACCCGCGTAGGCTCACCCCCCCCCCTTCTCAATCCATAGAGCCGATGATAGCGGCGGCGTTTCCCCTACACACTGCAAGCGAGAGTTGCTGACGCAGAAACTCGCCCTCGCGCTGGTCACCCGTGTTAGCACTAATTTTGACACCTAGGTCTTTGAGGTGGATACTTGTGCTCTTGCTGATCGGGCCCATCGTTTCCATGGCGACGGGTACGAAGTGATATCTCCTCCCCAAATCAGAGTATTTGCGTTTCTTTGCGATCTCGGCATGTTCAGCAACCCACCCTGACCTGATGGCGCTGTGCATCAGGTATGACGGAGCCACTGTACATGATACCGTGGCATCCCATACCAGGCATTTGCCGTTGGACCATGGCGGGATGGTGACGCCGTCTGGTCTTTTGTCGTCTTCGAGGCCCAACCTGGGCTCCAGGGTGCTTGGTATGCCGGCTCTACGAAGAGCCTTCTTTAGGATCGCGTTGATTTCCGCGTGCCTGGGAGCCCTACCAGGGCTTTTAGTGCAGCTCAAACGGGCAGCTATGAATACCGCTCTCTCTGTCGGGGATTGGATGTCATCTAAGATCGTGCGAGCGGTCGTTTGACACTTGTAGCTGTCAAGCATGTGCTGTGTAGGGTGTTGCTCCCAGGGGCCAGGGCCTATCGCTTGTCTAGCTGCCAGCTCAGCTTCGTCCCTCCTTCCGCGCAGCACAGAATGAACATCCGGTTCCAGCAACGTCTCCGCAAGCCCCGAGAACTCTATGATAGAGGCCGCGTAGCACAACGAAGCAAGCTCTGCCACGGACCTTAGTCCCAATCCTCCTTCGCTGAGAGGAAGTGTGGCCCTTTTCCAGGATCTGTCGGTAAGGCCCACGTTTAGAACTTCACTCAGTATCTCCTTTGCCACCTCGTCAAATGCTTGCAAATTATCACAGTGGTGGCCTGTGGGGGACGTGCGTAGAATGTAGTTTAGCCTAGGTGATCCTAGGCTGTATCTCCATAGGCATAATGTAGCCTGTGCGTGCATCGCCAATAGCCGAGGTTTGATACACCGGAGGGCGTCCCGCTTATCCAGGATAGTTTTCGAGATCTTCCGAGATCCAATGGGCGCTCCCAGGACTTCTAGGTCAGGCAACTCAATTATCTTTGTACCAGGCAGGGCGTCTGCAATGAGTTTGCATGCCTCATCCTGCTGGTGGGAGGTTCCACCTACAGCTATGACCTCGCATTTTGAGGCGTTAAGAGTTAAGCCTCCCTCCTCAGCAAACTGTAGCACTTCGCGTATGTCGGAGGCCACTATGTTCGCCGGGCCGCCTAGTATACCATCGTCTAGGTACCACACATTTAGTGAACTTTTCATGCGGGACACTAATCCTGAGATTCCTAAACTAAATAAAGCGGGCCCAATCGGATCTCCCTGTTGTACTCCGTTGGCTGAGAGAAGAGGCTCATTCTCTCCCCAGGACAGCAGTGATGGCGTGCCGTAGCTCTGCCACGCTAAGCGAAACATTTGTGGAACTTTCGCTTTAACTTCATTAAGGGTAACATCGCGTCGGATGGTGTTGAAGGCGTTTCGGAAATCTAGTTTTACCAGGACTCGTGGGGGATTATTATTATTATTATTATTATTATTATTATTATTATTATTATTATTATTATTATTATTATTATTATTATTACTATTATTATTATTATTATTATTATTAATATTATTATTATTATTATTATCACTTTTATTATGATTTTTATTATTATTATTATTTATTCAATTCGTTATTGTGTTATCAGAGTACAGTTGTGAGGTTCGAACGTGTCGCGTCGATTCAAGCACGTATTTAGCTGCTCATCCCATGGCGCCGATTATAGAAGCGGCATTGCCTCTACACACCGCGAGAGACAGAAGCTGTCTCAGATATTCGCCTTCGCGCTGGTCCCCCGTTGTTGCTGTCATTCTCCTGGCCAGATCCCGAATGAATTTTGCTGTTCCACTGCTGATGGGTCCTAATGTTTCCATAGCCACCGGTACAAAGTGAAGACTGTTTTCGAGGTCTGCGTATTTGCGTCTCTTTTCCTGTTCGGCGTGCTCTGCTACCCATCCTGTGCTAACAGAGCTATGGCTGAGATACGATGGAGCTACTGTGCAGGACACTGTAGCATCCCAGGCCAAGCACTTGCCGTGAGACCATAATGGTATGGTCACGCCGTCAGGTCTCTTCTCGTTGTCTTGTCCGAGGCCCCGTGGTTCTAGTTTTGCTGGCAACTTTGCCTTCCTAAGAGCTCTTTTGATGATTTCATTTAACTCCATGTGCCGTGAAATCCTTTCAGCGCTTCTTGGACAGCTCAGTGGGTGTAGACCGTAGGCATCGACCTCATTTCCGCATGCTGCGCAAGGAAAGGGTTCGCAAATTGGAGCTCCTATCCTGATAGCAGCAGCCATGCGGAAAGTGGTTGGGTCCAGCATGGTGCCTAAATGTGGAGATGGCAGGGCTTTAAGCCAGCCTCCACTAGAAATATCTCTGGCGGCTCGGAAAACCGCCTGTTCACGGCGCGTACATAAAGAGTCTTGAATGTCTCTTGCTAGCTTTCTGCTACTATATCCGTCTAGTTTGCGCTGACATAGATGTTCTTCCAACGGGCCGGGGTCCAATTTCATCCTGATCTTACATTCAGCCTCCACCTGATGTTTGTGAATTAGCTGTTGCACATCGTGGCTTACCAACGATTCTGACAGAGCTCCGAACTGGTTCAGCGAAGCCGCGTAACATACTGGAGCCAGGTCTACTGCACTCCTTAAGCCAAGTCCACCCTCCTTGATAGGTAAACTTGCCCTCCTCCATATCTCATCGTTAAGCTTGACGTTCAGCACCTCGCTTATGATTTCTCTGGTAGAAGTATCATATGCCTCAAGTTCATCTGGGCAGAGATCTGTCGGTGCACTACGAAGTATGTAGTTTAAACGGGGTGCTCCCAGGCTGTATCTCCACACGCACATTGCCGCTTGTGGATGCATTTGCTTGAGCAAAGGTGATACGCCCTCGATAAAGGCTGTTTGGTCGTTTAGCACTTGAGGAATTCTTCGCCTGCCTAATGGGGCCCCTAGTAGCTCCATATCAGCTTTGTCTAGTTGTCTCGCTGAAGGTAGAATCTCTAATATTGTGGTCATCGCGCGTGCTCTGTCTTCGTGGGATCCACCGAAAGCAGTTACTTCGCATTTTTCTGCATTAAGAGCTAGGCCTCCTTGTTGTTGAAATTCTCTAATTTGGCGTATGTCCGATGCTACGATATCTGCCGGTCCTCCAAGTGTTCCGTCGTCTAGGTACCAAACGTTGAACGGGCTTTGCAATTGGGCGACCAGGCCTGATATACCAAGGCTGAAGAGCGCGGGTCCTAACGGGTCTCCCTGTTGAACCCCATTTTCTGAACCGATAGGCGCCATCGTATCCCAGGATAGCAGTGAGGGTTCTTTGTAGCTTTGCCAGACCAGTGGCAGTAGATCCGGAACATGCTGTTCTACTTTGCGCAGAAGCAAATCTCTTCGGATTGAATTGAACGCATTGCAAAAGTCCAGCTTAACCATTACGCGCGTCGGTCCTTCTACTTCAACGAAGGCTCGGGCGGCGTGAACTGCCGCTTCCGCTCCGCCCTTGACTGCTACACCGACCTGGTGTGGTTTTATCGCTGCGAGTATTGCTCTCTTATTTGTGGCCAAAGCTATCTTTGCTGCCAGTCTTCTTAAAGTCAGTCCGCATGCAACTGGGCGTATGGAGCCTGTTTTCTTCCGAAGGGCAGTGAGGTTTGCTCCGTAGAAGATCGAGAGGCAGAACGGTGGTAGTCTACCATTAATTGCGTTCTCCATAAGAACTCTGAGCTCCTCCAACAATCTTGTTGAAGATGGAATCGTTTGGTCTAGCATATCTTTTAGGTGTCGTGGCCGTAAGCCATCCAGCCCTGCTCCTGAAGCTAGCGCGAAAGATCCCACTGCCTCTAATACTAGAAGGTCTGACACGGGTCTATGGTCATCCATTGAAGGCTCATTCATTGCCTCTATATTATCGCTGCTACTATTATTAAGCGGAGGATGCTTGCGCTTAAGTTCCTCCTCTGTGTTATGGTCGACGGGGGCGATAACGTCAGAAGACATCAGCGCACGTACTGCGGCACGTATGTCGCCTTCAGCCAGCTTGCGCTCTGCGAGGCCTACGCGGTGGTCTTTATTGCTTTTCGTTCTGTGCGTTGTTGTATATGTATCTTCTGTGAGGTACATCTTAAGGTTAGTATTTTCTAGGCTTCTTATGTTACGTCGGATTAGCTGGCATAGCGTTGAGTCAGTTTTATGTCTCGGAAGGGCAAAGATGAGTGTTGGTATCGACAAGAGCTTCACCCATGATGTTACGTCTTTCTTTCGGTTGAAGTCACCCAGTGCCCTTGCAAACGCTGCTGCGCATGGTTCCCTGACGCCCCTGGGTATTATTCGTATCAGCCGAAGGTGTTTGCGCGTTTGGACCAGGAGTTGCAGGAGGCCATCGTTGTTCAGTGCAGGGCTGAATGACAAGTCACGTGGGAGATCTGCCGAAGCCTGGTTTGTCTGTCGCTCTGTTCTGTTATAGGTGAGTGCGGAACGATTTGGACTATGAATCCGCGTTGTGTGTGCTCGTAGGCCCTGCAGCGTTCGTAACACTCGTCCACATTGATCGCATGTATGGGTTGGCTGTGTCCACGTGTGAATTTGCTGAATATCCCGGTTATCTGCGCTTTCGGAATGACGTAAAGGTTGACTGGTCATTTCGATGATGGACTAGTCGTTGGCTTAGTTTCTGAAAGAGGGGGAAGGGCGTTTACGTCTGAGCCCTCGAACACAGAGGTCAGAAACGCTTTTCCTGGTTCAGACTCTAGAAAATGAAGTAAATTATCGACAACTGGATTCTTCTTTAGCCAGTCAGAAATGAGTGGCCTAAATATTCCAAGTATCTTTAAGAAGCCGTTGATTAATCGCGGCGTTTGTTGTTGTGTAGCACCTTTAGGAGATTGGCGCCTGGGTTCAGTTCCACGAACCTGTTTTGCTTTGTTGTCGGCCGTGTTGGGTTTTATAGGCGTCGGAAGATGGCACACGACCGTCTTTCCATCTTTGCCCATAATAGGCTTGCTGGAAGTTCTTGTTACTTCAGCGTACGACTTACGCTCATCGCTGCTGTTTGCTGGCGTGGAACTTTCCGTATTCATTGCGGGAAAGTCTTCAGTCGATGTTGAGACCTGCAGACGCGTAGAAACTTTCTCGTACAGCTTTTTCCGTTGAGCTTCGCTGTAGACTTGCCTTACTGAGCATCTGTTGTCGTTGGCTGAGTGGGCACAGTGCGCAGCCACAGTTAGCGCAGTGTGCTTTCTCTTGGCATTGCCACATTTGGTGTCCTGGTTTGGCGCATCGCCTACATGTCGGGCTAGCTTTTTTAGTGCACACTGCAGCCTTATGACCAAACTCGTGGCATGAAAGGCATTGTAGAGGCGAACCTGCACATAGCGTAACTTGGAAGCGTTCACCTGCTATAAACACCTCCGGCAGAGGAGGTCCATTAAATCGGAGTCGGACCCTTCCTGAGTTCTTCCATACTTTGACAACATTATTTTGGTCGCTGGCGTCTGCGGCCGTGAATTTTTCTCGTCTTACTTCACCTACGCCTTGCTCTTTCAGGCACTCTAGTAGCTCATCTTCTTGGAATTGAGTGTTTACTCCGCTGATGCGTCCCCAGAATGCACTCGTATCGGTAAGCGGAGCCACTGTTATTCCGAATACGCTTGTAAGTGCCCTAGCCATTGTTTCGTCCTCTGGCTGCGCGATCCGAATCGCAAGTTTACCCTGTGCTGTGAAACGAGCATGCGCGCCAGGTATCGTTGCTCTTATTTCAGTATAAATCTTCAGTAAACTCAACTTTTTTAGACCCTCAGGATCATTTGGGCTCTCGAAAATGATTTCCGGTCGCCATTCATTCCCCTTATCGCTGACAGTCAGGCGACTATTACTCTTTGTACTAACAGGAGCTCCTGTTGTTGCTTCTCTGGCTACTTTCTTCATAGCAGCTTTTACCGCCTTTTCCTTCCTTGTAGCGACAGTCTGCCAAGCTCTGCTATCGTCTGGAGGTGACTCAGACTCGGCAGTCACATTCTCCGGGGGAGAGTTGTGCGACGTGCCCGTGCACATCTCCTCCATATCCTCCTCACCACCTCCGTAATCGACGTCATTCGCCGCACTTTCCATCAGCTTTGTGAGCCTGTCCTCTCTTCGCTCGCTTTGTTTTGTTTCAAAAACGGCTTTGGCTGATCTTCTCGTAGATGTGTGACACTTAACCGAGCGCCTGTGTTCACCTACACCTGTGCGTGTTGATGAACGTAAACTGCTTAGGTAACAAGATCCCTGAGATGACGATTTCCGCGTATCAGTTGGCACTAGATGACTTTCCGCAGTCACTGGGTGAGCTAATGGCTCACCTACGCTCTTAAAATGGAACACTTGGTCATCGTTGGAATGTTTCTTCAGGTCGACCACTATAGGTCGAGTGGAATCGCTAGCGCACTGCAACAAGTTCTGGACGAGGCACAAAGTCACCAAGAGGTTACCGCACTGGGATCGAGCTTAGGACAGCCAAGTCATCGGCATACGCAATGGTCTAGACGCCCTCCATGTCGCAGAGCCGCATCATCGTACGCCATGTTCCACAGCGTGGGCCCCAGGACAGAGCCTTGTGGGATTCCTGCTGTCATGGCGAACTCCCTGTCTGTATGCACGACTTTTCGGTTGCTGAGATAGGAGGCTATTACCCTCTGCAAATACGGAGAGACACCCTTCTCAGCCATAACCTCTAGGATTACTTTCCAGCTCAGTGAGTTGAAGGCATTGCGGACGTCCAGAAGGACGACCATGCCAGTTCAGCAATCAGTCCGTAGTTGAGTATCGTCTCAAATGTCTTCCCGATGGTATCTAGGAGACATATCGAGCGATACCCACCTGGGTCTGTCGGTAGCTTTTCTGGTTTTCTTATTAGGACCAGGTCTGCTGTCTTCCACTCTGTTAGATAGACGCCCTCCTCGAGGATCTTGTCTGCCATCCGCCTGAACACTTCTGGCTGCTCCTGTAGGAGGATCTTCATCGCCTCTGCTGGTACTCCATCGGGACCGGGGGCCTTGCCTTTTGGCGAGCGATCCGCGGGGGCCATTATCTCGCAATCCTCAATGGGTGGCACGCCCGCCTCTGGAACCTCAATCTCTGGCCGAGCGGGGTCAGCGCGATTCGGAAAAAATCGTTCCACCGCGCACTTCACAAGACCGTCCGGAAGTGCCGGGCGAGACCTTCTTAATTTATCTATGACAATTTTACAGGGTTTCCCCCATATATTGTCATTCACCTCTTTGCACAGTTCTTTCCATTTTCTCTCTAGGCTGCTCCTGATGGCTCTTTTAAGGGCCTTTCTTGCAGCTTGTAGAGTCTGCCAGATTACTCCTATGCCGATCCTCTTCCTTCTGGCCCGCGTGTCCGGGCCGCGTTGCTCGCCTTTCTGAGGTTAGCAATTTCTGCTGTCCACCAGTATTTAGGCGGCGGGTGCCGACGCGTTCCAGTCGATCTCTAAGTGGATGCTGCTGCGCATGATCGCCGCAGAAGATCCACAACGTCGCCGGGCAAAATCTCCTCCTTCTCTCTGAGAAGTCATTAGCTTCTCTTCCCCAGATCCGTACGAAGCCGTTCCATGTTCATCTTATTGGCGCGCCATGCTTCCCTCTTGCTGGGCAGAGTTCGCGCCGTACTCAAATTGAATATACCGGTGGTCGCTCAGAGAATCTTGTTCTAAAATCTTCCACCCCGTCACCAAATTTACCGTAGCTTCATTACCGAACGTTAGATCGATAAACGAAGACTGGTCCCTTCGTTCAAACGTAGGCCGCAGGCCATCATTGAAGAGGGTCATGCCCAATTGGGCCAACCACTCTGACAGCTCACGACCTCTCCCGTTCGAGCGTCGGCTTCCCCATTCAGATGCAGCTGCATTAAAGTCCCCCCCAACAAGGATGGCCCTCTTAGTGGCTGCATGTCGCCTGATCTCTTCCGCAAGGTCGTCCAGGAACTCCGTAAACTCCTGGCGTCTCGTGTTTGGCGAAATGTAACAGCTGAACGCGGTCGGCCCTCGATCGAGTTCCGCCCATGTCCAGCCTTTCCCGGAGCCCTGCGCCTTAACGGGCACTGTGGGGTGAACCCACAGCACCGCGTCTCCGTCTTGGTTTCTGATGCATTTTTTCCCAGGCCTTCAGAAAGCCATCTCCTGTTGGGTTCGCTCATCAATATCAGCTGCGCATTTTCTCTCAGTCTTTTAGCATCCAACAGTGCTTGGGCCTCGCTTGACCGGCCCAGGTTAATCTGTATGCCTTTGAGAATCGTCATCGGGTTGCTGTTGTACCCGTGCTCGTGGATCTTTTCTGGTCTTCTTGTACAGTGTGAAGCCATCAGCATCGGTGTGTTTTCCGTCTTCCACCTGTGTGGGCATGGAAATGGCGGCCTGTACAGAGACATCCATCGGCGTTTCTATGTCCGGTATGTGCTCCTTCTCATTTGTCGTGGCTTTGAGTTGGGCCCTCTGGTTAGGGTCCCTCGAGGTTGCCTTACGTTCTCGCGTCTCCCTTATGCATTGCCTGTACACCGGACATTCCACTGAGTTGGCCGAATGTTTGAGGTCGCCCTCCTTGCAGTTATAGCATTTTGGGTCGGTTGTGCAGGTTTTGGCCGCGTGGCCCATCTCTCCGCATCTATGGCACCTTATTTGGTCTGCCTTGCCATTCTTGCAGTCTTTTTCCAGGTGGCCGATCTTCTGGCACCTAAAACAGCAAGGTGGCGTTATACACTCGACGAGTAGGTATGACACCCACCCTATCGTGAGTCGGCGCTTGGCCAGCAGCATTTCTGCTCGTCGTTTGTCGAGTAGCACGGTAGCGCCCCATTTCCCCATTTTATTTAGCCTGGGTTCTTCTATCGCCACCGTTTCTGATGCCTCTAATTTAAGTTATTTTCGAACGGCGTTTTCGATCGCGGCTTTGCTGGTCGTTGGATCGAGTTCTGTGATTCTAATCTTGGTTTTCTGTGTTGCCTCGTTAGCCTCTAGCGTCGTCCTTTCACGAATAGCTTTCAAGAAGGTGGTGGTGGCTCCTCTCTGGTTCTCCTTGTACGTCACCTTGATGCCTCCTTCACGTTGGTAGACAATGTTTCTCACCGTCACTCCAGCTTGAACTGTGTCTACCTCTCGCTGCAGGATGGCCGACCATTCTGCTGGCGTCTTAGCATTGGTCGTGTTGATGACAATCGAGTCGACTTTAGCTTTTATCGGAGTTCGTCTTCGACCTTCTGCTCGTGCGGCTTTGCGCCTTAGGCAAAGTTCCGTATCCCCTCCTATTCTGGCTAGCCAATACTCTGTTGCCTTTCTGGCATAGTCAGCGTTAACCCCTTCTGTTACGTAGAGAGCGCTCTTCCGGTTAGCGTCTTCGGTTTTCGAACTTCCGGCTAGTGCTTGGTTCATTTTTTTCGGTGATCTTGCCGATCATCTCAAGCGTGGCTCCGAGGTCCTCCTCTGCTCCGACTTTCCCTACTATCAGGGTCCTCGAGCTGTTTATAGCCTCGTTGTTGAGTACCGGTTCTCCTAAGTCGATTTCGGCAAGCTGGGTCTTGATCATATCTATATTTCCGACTGCCAGCTCTCCCAGCTGATTATCTGCCGGAAACAGTTGTGTCAAACGTCTTATGAGATCAGCGTCTTTGGCATTTTGGTTTTGAACCAGAAGCGCTCTTACCTCACGGTCGCTGGCGATGCTAGTAATAATTAGCCGTGTCTTGCTAAAAGCCTTACGCGGCCAGTCTTTGGCCAGTTCCGTCTTCACTTGGTCTGCACTGACAGCCTTTTGGAGATTTTGTAGAATCTCTTGGCATTTCTGTTCTTCCTCTGCCTGCTTGATCTCATCCGGTGTTCGCCTTTACTTGAGTGTTTCTTCTAAGCTGGCAATGCGCTCCTGTTGTTTCTTGTTAATTTCTCCTATTTCTAGCAGTTGCTGTTTCAGCAGTCTGCTATACGCTTCTTTTTCATTTAATTCCGCCCGGAGCTTAATTATGTTATCTCCGGTGTCCCTCTGAGGTAACGACCTTTTCTTATTTTCTAGTGCTTTCAGGCCAGTTTCTATAGCCTTTATTCCATGTTTTATATTATCTTTTGTATTTGGTGGTACAGTTTCTTTTACAAGATATTGCACCGTGCTGAGTAGATAGCTTATCGATCATTGCTTGGCCAAATTCAAGATTCTGCGCTTTTGTCCGTTTCATTGTCGACCTGTTTACGTTTTCTGCTGCTTGCTTTAGCCTGATTGAGCGTTTCAGTGCTTACAGCTTTCTCCTTTTCACGCCTATATTCATTCAGGCCTGATATATCAGGCTCCGAAACTGTCCTGGCGGCAAACCCAGTCAGCTTAAGCGGGATTAGGGGTTTCCCCCGAGCGCTTCTCCTTGTTCATATTATATATGTTTGTCGAGGCTGGCCTTTGGGCCTCCTCGTATGCGCTTGTTGGTAACCGCTGTTTGTATTAAAGAACGCGAATAAAATTCAGAATTCGCGTCTATGAGCATCAAGCAGGCCTGATAACGTGCTCGTTCTTCCTTAGTGAGTTCGCACTTAAACGTGCTTATATGACTGGTCGGCTCTCGCTGCGGAGCCGTCAGCTGATTGCGCTTTGAACCAAAAAAACGCAAGTTTTCCGAGTAAATATCCTTGCTCTCGAAACTGTTGCACTAGTTGGGGCGTTCCACCATACAAAACACTTGTTGAACGATGAACTGTTCAGATATGTCGTTGAAATTGACCTTCTGTTAAGTTTGTTCAATCGCACTCTCTCCCTCTATCTCGCACTCTCACTCC
This sequence comes from Dermanyssus gallinae, assembly GCA_003439945.1. Classification (NCBI taxonomy): domain Eukaryota; kingdom Metazoa; phylum Arthropoda; class Arachnida; order Mesostigmata; family Dermanyssidae; genus Dermanyssus; species Dermanyssus gallinae. The sequence goes on from QVRM01005066.1 coordinate 317,717, forward strand.
TGCATCAAAAACGCAACTTTTCCGGCGTAATTCGAGAGCTCGGGATCTAGCGGCCCGATCGAAGTGGCCGACACAGATGTGTGCTACCCGCTATATTGTATAGGTGTTACTTTCTAAACTGCAGGCTTAAGTTCGCTGTTAAGACTGCGTTTGTTTACGTCCGTTAGAATTCGAATTCAGCGTTCGATTTGTCGACTAAAAGTAGGTCACATCGATTTTCACTGTTTTTTCACCGTTTCACTCACAATAAACTGCACCTATTTGATCACTGGGTCGAGGGCGGTCGTTGGTTCCGGGAGCGCGATCGAACGTGACTCACCCCGCTGACGCCGGCACCAAGTCATCCCTAGTTACCTAGAGGTTGTACTTCTCGAGGATACACAGCTTGTGTTACAGATGCTGTAAATTACAGGAACCCAACTTGGTCCTGAAAAAGAAACTGTGTACAGAGTAACCTCGCGAAACTGTGGGTATCGCACAAGGAGCTCTAGGAAGGGTCGCCGGTAACGAATCAGCCCGCCGGTAGCAATTTGCACATTGCGATATTATCGAAGGGTGTTCAAATTTCACACTAAACAGACTACTAGCGTTAAAAAGACAAACGGAATACGCAACACGCAAAGGAGTAAGAGGCACTGTTAACGGAAAGCGGTATCTCAACAAAGCAGATCCGTGTCAGCGCTACTGAAGACAACTGCAATCGTCTCCGCTGCTAAGCGCAGGGCTACAGCAGCTGAGCTTAATAGCAACGACTGCAGTAGAGATGACAGCAGCAAAACAACAGCAACATCGTCTCTATCTTCTAAACCAGAACGACTTTATTTTCAGAATGATATATGCATACCAAAACGAATGAGTTCGCCGCCGGCCACCGCGTATTGCTTAATGACACACTGTCATTAGTCAGTGGCCGTCTCAGTCAAGACAACTCAGAAGAAATTTTTAGAGGGAACGGCCGATGCGCCTAGCAAGGCGCGCATACCACAGGTTATAAACAAATTAAGCGCCAATATACTACCAGTTATCCCCTCAACCAGGTTATTTCCTTACCGCAGCTGAGAATGGTGCTGAGAATACAACACTACGCGTCGTCGCTGGCCTGCGGTTAGGGGTGTCGACGTGCGTCTTATGCCTATTGTTCAACATACCGGTATCGCCGACGGGACAACATGACCTTAGCTGTTTTGAAAGCTGCAGGAGGCATTTGCGTCGCGCCGCTCTCAAGAAAATTATTATTCAGAAGCACCGAAATTCGCTAATGTGTCCTGCAGGAGGGAGCCAATTGGGGCGTAGGCTTGGTGGGGCCAAATGATGACCTTGGTTGGTATACATAATCTTCCCTGGAAGAGTCCTTGTGTGGAACGCAACCGCGTAGAACACGCTGGCGCTGGTTATGGGTGAATCGATATTACCATTCCTGAAAGAATTTGGAGAAGACAGCAAATGAAGATGATAAAAAGTGGGCGGAGTTTTCACTGCAGAGACTATCAGTTGTAATTTAACGTGAACATGCGGCCTCGGGTTTGATGTCCTCATGTGTTAATTTACCAGGGTTAACCGAATTGTGTAATAAATACATATTTTGCATCAGTACAAAAATGGTGACACGGACGCAGTTGAATAGAACCCTGTTAGACAATTATGTACCAGCTTTAAATTGAGTTGTGCAACCTGCATAAACTTATCCCGAAACAGTGTTAACAAAAGAAGTACGAACTTTTTTACCTTACATCTATTGTCCCATGGCAAAAGCCTTTTCTAGGGTGTAACTGTCCTAAAACTAAGCAAAAAGCCACGATATCATGCCTATTGCTCAAATGGGTCCCATAAGTGTCGACACCGACAGGTGTGTTTTTTTTTTTTATCGCAAAACATATGGGGATACTGGCAATTCACGCAAAGCGCTGTTTCTCATGAAGGGGATGCCATTGGCTGTTTGTCTAAAAGGCGGCTTCTGTTATTGGCGCCATGGGCTGACGCAAAATTGACTATTAGTAGTAAAAACGTTCACTCGTCACATTTGTAATAATTAAGCGCTAATAAAACAAAGCATAATTACTATGCATATCAATAGTAATACGAGTCGAACGAACCAACAAAGAGTTGGTTTGCGTCAAAAATAAACAAATTAAAATAAATGTAAATGTACAAATCGCATAATTATTATTTGGTCTTAATCACACGAACGCATGGCAAAACTCACCGCGTGGACGCCAATATAGGAAGTGTGATTTTTTGCATCGGGGTGTAATCCACTGACAGAATTGCAGAGATGGATCTCCGTTAAGGAAATGAGGCTGACTCAGTACAACTGGTACCGTAAATTTGATCCCCATATGATTGATTAATTGATTTATGTATTTATTGTTCGCTTGGCTTGTATACCTAAATATACATGTCACCCTTTTATACCAGGGGCGCTTAGAGCGGCAGCATATATATTATTAAACGGCAGCATATATTACGCATCCATATAATCCATGTCTACTTCAAAACTAACTGATTATTTGGTCTCTATTGTGACAACCTCTTCTTTGTAATGTCAACCAGGTCATTTCCAGCACTTGGGCCTAGGGCTAGGGCCTCTGACAGCTCTGTATCTCTGCTCCCCCCTAAAGCTATACATTCTTTAATAATAGGCTCAATTGACTCATTCTCTGGCCCACGATTCGAGATTCTGTACTTTGCCCCTCCTTATATTTAGCTCTATGTATCCTTGTATCCAACATTCCTGCCCTGGCATCTGCCAATAGCCCACATGCTCTGAAATTATCGTATACCCATTCTACCCCGCCCCTTTCCCGCTTTTCCCTCCCATACATAGTTGCCAAACTTGACCCGAAACCCATCGCCAAATTCATTTGTCTGTATATGACTTGTTTATCTTCAATTTTACCATTTTCTCTGATACCCTCGCTCTTGCCCACTGCTGACTATTGTACGCAATTTCCCTAGCTGCCAACTCTACTCTGCGATCCTACTTCGTTTTAATCCTAAGTGCCGTCTTTATTAGCTGCATCTGTTTAACCCATATTTTTTTGCGACATTTTTAATCATATTACTAAATCTAAGCTTACTTTGTACTTCCCTTTGTATACATTTTTACATTCCCCCTTCCCCCTCAAGAAATTCCCTTGCGCAAATAAAACGGCAACTTAATGCAAATCTTATCACCCCTTTACATTGTTTCTAACTTCTTTCTCAACCCTGCGTTGTGGACCAGAGAGGCATTAGCAAAGGTCAATCCTGGCGCACACATGGCCTTCCATATATTCCTCGTTACTGCATACATATTTATTGAACCCCAAAGGCCCTTTCACCTTACTGCATTTCATCCTCTTTCAGCCTTCTTCCTCCGTATTATCTCTTCTTTCTCTAAATAATCAAACATTGTAGTCATTGTCACCCCAAGGTACTTGTACTGACTTTTATAATCAAATTATTTTATCCTGTACTACACGTTCCCTTACCTCCCCCTAGTCCCATTATATACTAAAACTGCGCTTTTTTTATTAACGCCATGCTCAGTTCTTCCGCTGCTTCTCCACATGCATTCAACATTTGTTGAACTTTGCTAGTACCCCGCCCTAATACTATCATATCCTCAGCAAACAGCAGCACGGGTGTCTTGATATATACACCCTTTCCCCTATCTGCCATCCTAAACGTTCTATTAATCCTTCGCACTATTCTCTCTATATACATAAAAAAAATCACTGATGACAACGAACAGGACCTGACCCCCTTAGCGATTATAAACTCTCTACATTGTTCGGCTGCTATTAGTATTATTATTATTATTCGTACCGTGTTAATCCTGTAAGTTTCTTTTAGTAACTCCACCCAGCTTCTCTCTAAGCCCTCATCTAACATGATTTGATACAACTTTGTTCCGTCCACCATAACATATGCTTTTTTAGAATCTAAAACTCCTGCCACACACCCTTGTCCCTGCAATCTCAATATTTCCACAACCTAACTTAATAACAAAAGATGATCATCTAGCCTATATCCTTTCCTAAATCCGCACTGCCATTCTCCTATTTTCTCATTTGTCTCCAGACTACTCTGCAATCTACTCTTAAACACCTGCATAAATATTCGATACGCTATAGGTGTAATTGTGATTGGTCGCCTATTTTTAAAGTGTCCTTATCTAGCCCCTCCTTGGCAAGAGGAGAAACTCGTGTTCTTTCTACACTGTTCACGCTAGTCGTGAAAAATAGTGCTTGTAACGTGGTGTTCATTTCATATATTGTGTATGTTTTTTTCCTGGACGTTATTTGTCATTCTTGTTTCTTCCTATTTACATAGTCTCAAAACTGATTTGCTTGTTGGCTCTTAGGAGCCCCCAAAATCATGTTAAATTCCCTCACATCTGTATTTTCAATTGCTTCTTGTATTAATATTTGACCTTTGTTCTTAGCTTTTTTGTAATTTTACCAATACTCTTCTGCCTTGTCTGCGTCCCTTCACATTACTATTCTATACTCCTTACTCCATCTTTTCCGCTCCATGATTGCCTTATTTATTTGATCATTTCACCACCCTCGTTCTCCTCCCTTCCCTATCTTACAGCAATTTTCATATGCGTCTTTAATATTCCTATGCATCTCGTCTACTAGACTTTCCCCATTTGCCACTAAGAGCTATTTTATTCTACTTTTAGCGCCCATTTGTGTTTATCGTACAACTACGCGCCCCGGCTGTATCCCTTTAAACTCGGCGGCACTTCCATCCTACATAAATGCGTTTTCGTTACTATCATGATATTGACAGACCTTGTTTTTAGTAACTTATATAGCTCTTCCCTTTTTCCTTTTCGCCTTCCTTCTCTCATGTTTAACATGACAATTCGTTCGAAAGGAACATTGCTCCTACGCTTTTCTTTTGTCCTGCTTTCTCGTTTGGATCTTATGTCAACTTTTTATCTCTTCCTCTCTATGCCACTGATGGCCAACCGTCAAATGACCTCCAAAGCCCCCTTAATTCCCACTGCTCCTATGTGTTCCCCCTCCCTCGGGAAGTAGCTCCCGTTGTCTTGATTCCCCCTGTACCTGTTGACCCACTCTTCCCTGTATCCATATTGTCCCCTCCTCTCTCTTTTGTCCCTGTATCTTTTGTCCTATCCTGTGTGTCTGTGTCTGTACCCTACCGTTACCCCCTCGTTTAAATGCCCATACGGCGTGCCTGGAAAATTTGCGCTGCCTCGATTTTGTTGATTCCACGTCTGCGTCTCCCTACAGTGTTCCGTTCCCGTATGTCCTACTTGCGTGTGTTATATGTGTTGTGTACGTAGTCCGCAAGTTTACATCGAATATCTCTTTTACATGCGTTGGATTTGCGCAAAAGCACCTAGAGGAGATCAGGTGCAGTCGCTTTTCAAAAATACTGAGTATGAACTGACACGCATTTGAATCTACGTTGAGCTAATCTTCCCTTTGGCTAGAAAAATGAGTCATAGATCATGCATGCAAATCGCACTTATGGAGTTCGGGGTCTCCGCTCTCATTTAGCAGGTCGCTGTCTTCTCTGAAACGAGCAACTGGTTCATGCTTGAGCACGAACAGTTTTTAAAATGAAAAGGCCACGGCTTATAAAGACGAATAAGACATATATTAACGTTCTTCGGTGGCGTTTCAAACGCTGGAAAAAGTTCACCATCTGCAGAAAGAATAACATTAATAAAGCAACGCTTAGGGTTTATGTAAACTCGTTTACTAATGTGTACAATCATTATACAAATTATCAGTGTGCTTTTCCTACTGTATGTACTGAACATAGTGCCTGAACATAAGCGCACGCATGACTCTCTAAAGCGGATGGATGACAATATTGTAACAAAGTCCACTCACTGTATACGCATCATAGCGCAATTCAAATAAGTCCTAACCGACCACGTCCAACGGCTACAGCGCCCGCGCCAAAATCTCAACGACCGATACATGTCTCGACCGAACAAGAGATGTCTCAACCAGCCAGCAGAGAACAGCCACAGCCTTTCGCGCCGAAACCCCAACGTTCTCCGCCGTCCAAATGATCATCGGCCGACATCGGGAGAGGGTCGACCTATGATCGGCAGTCCAAGTCAAACTGTCACTTAATTTGTATTTCTATACGAAACAAACACAAACTGCTGTACATTTCAACCGATTTGAGAGCGGATTCTAACACCCTTTGGGGTGTCAGCACGCCGCGGTGCCTTGTGAACCAATTAATAGACCGAGCAGCATGGCTTAAAAAATTATCAGTTGCTCGGCTGTGCTTTGCATTAGACCTTATGCTGCGTGTCGTCATTCATCGTTTCTATGTCCCTCGGGTTGCAATACCCGTCCGGATGAGTCTACATCCCCAAGCTGACTTAGCGTAACACTCCAACGTTACAATATTCATACTAAAATCAAACAACTACCCTTTAAATGCAACTTTACTCCTGATTTAACCCTACCTATTGTGAGAGTCGGGTTTCATTCATTTCTATATATGCATTGGTACTAGTTGATCTCTTGACGTTGTTGACGTTACCTTTTCTTCTTTCCCCATTTGTATGACTACTTTGTTGCGTCTCTACAAGATTCGAGCAGACAGCAGAGTCAGTGGAGGTGGGGGAAGAATTAGAGAAGGGGGATAGGGAAACCGGCTTTATTGTAAAGAAAGATGTTCAGCAAACATGTTGCGATGTGACTCTGGCGACGGCTGCCGAGGAAATCGGGTCGCAGAGAAGTTACGTGAACGACGTAAGACGTCGTAGTTGTCGGCAGTGTAGCCGTATGAGCGGCGGTTGGCCGAATATGAAGTTGTTTATATTTTTTTAATAAACCTTACGCTGTTGAAAGCCATTCAGTTGTACTCTGTGGGATCCTCTACTACATAGGCAGAAGATAAAAATGTTCTTCTTACATTTTGGTGGCAGCGGTGGGATCTCAGTTCGTCGTAACGTGCGGACGCACAGACTTGCGGCTGGTGGCTTGAGATAGCGTAGGTTCGAGTTAGGCCTGGATCGGCAGAACGACCGAAGTGAGTGACTCAGTGATTTTTTAGTGTGACTTGGTGGTGGCAGCCGAAGACGCAGTCAGAACAAAATGGAGGAGACGGACAACAAGTCACTCGAAGATACTGTTGGTGCGCTAGCAAGAATGATGCAGAATATGGCTGCAGATAACCATAGAAGGCAGGACATTTTTCAGAAACAGCAGGAATCATTTCAGAAATTCGTAATGGAGAAAGTGCTGAAAACAGAAGTACTGGGGACAGAACAGCCTACAGCAACTATGGCTCCGGCGGCGACACAAGTGGTGGCTGTGCGATCTGAAGCATTTGTTGATGTTTGTAGCCAAATAGACTCGTATTATAGAGAAAGAGGCTTGCCGGCCGAATGGATCCGAATGTTTGAGCTAGCGAAGAAGATTGGGAAGTGGTCCTGGGCGGAGACAAGTCGCGTACTGTTCGTTAAGATGTGCGGAAAAGCCCGAACATGGCACACAACACATGGACACAGGTGTCGTGACTTTGATGAATGGCGGGCGATGTTCATGGCTGCCTTTGATCGAAAGGCAGACAAAAGTGTCCTCCTAGACGAAATTTGTGCGTGTCGGCAGCAGACGGGTGAATCTATCGGTAGTTACGCCCGGCGGCTTGAAGCTTTAGCGTTGCAGCTACCGTTATCGACGTAAGAAATCAAATCGCGTGTGCTTAACGGGTTGCGTCCGGACTTTAGATTTTTGATTCAAGATGTGGCGCGCCAGCAACATGATGATATATCCTCGCTGATCCACGACATCCAAGACGCGATTGATCTGCAGGAGCGTTGGCGGCAAGCCAGTGGCGGTGTGACCAAGAGCGGCTCAATGACAGATCAGTCGAGATACAGTCGGAGCCAGAATGTTGGCCATCGAGCTGAGAACTGTGTAAAGCCAAGTTCTAGAGAGTCCTGGGGCGGCCAGCAGCAGAAATCATTAAGTTATGCGTCGCGACATACGGCCTTGGTGCATCAGCCACGTCACTGGGACCGGGTTGGTGGCAGCGATAACGCCGAAAACAGAAGCGATCGCACACGGCTCCCTACGTGCTTTAACTGCGGGAACGCAGGACACATTAGTCGTGATTGTAAGGTCCATAGCGTGCGACAGGTAACGTACAGGCCAACCGGCAGCGCAACTGGATCTCGTGTGGCTTACGAGAGCGGAGGCAAGCTCGTAGTAGTGGACGGCAAGAAATGACAAGCTAAATTTGGGTCTAAATATACGACCGACGTTTTTTTTTTTTTAATAAACCTTACGCTGTTGAAAGCCATTCAGTTGTACTCTGTGGGATCCTCTACTACATAGGCAGAAGATAACAATTTTCTGCTTACACTGTATTTTATAAAAAAAATCGGTCTGTAATAACTGAACCCTTTTTTTATATTCAGTAGGTCCTACGAGGATGGCAATGTAAAAAAAAAAAAATGGCAATCAGTTATAACTCCGGTACATAAAAAGGGCTAAAGCCAAATGTAGATAATCAGAGACCTGTAGCTCAAGCATCAATCGCATGTATCATCTTTGAAAAACTGCTAGTGGATCATATTTAATTTTATTCAATCCGAATGCTTGTTGGATGAAAACCAACATGGTGCTACTATCCAGGCAATACCACGGCAACTCAACTTGTCGAAATGACTCAAGATTGGGCTGTTATGATGAACAATACGCTGGCCTTTGATTGTATTTTGAATTTCTCGAAGGCATTTGATAGAGTAAACCATGTGAAACTTGTACTAATGCTTAGGCATATGAATGTTCATACTCGCTCTATATCATGGTTTGCTAGTTATCTAATCCGTAGCGAGTTCTACGTTCACATAAACAATAGCTTTAGTTAGTCGGGTACGTGCCCCTCTGGCGTTCTTTAGGGATCAGGCCTCGGGTCACTTATTTTGCATATTTATCTTAAAAACGTTATTTCTAAATCGATAACTTACGAGCTTTATGCTGATGAATGGAAACTATACGGACCTTCCAACACCGTTAGCGAAAGGCAAGTACGATTGAAGCGGTTTCTAAACATGTGTGGATGACGAAATGCTTATATCAGTGCCGAAATGTGCTATAACGTATTTAAAGCGAACTGGATTTCATCACTCGTATCACACAATCATCAGATCAGCTAATTTTCAATATAATACATTGCTGTACATACATTCAAGTACTTGCCCACTCGAGTCAACCACTGTCTCACCCGGTTAGGTAGCCCTTCCCGAAGTAATGGTTCACATTCCGAACCAGGAGGTGGTTCTTGGGGGTGGTTTTTAGTGGGTAGTGCGCTGGAATTAGATTGAGTCACGTACTCTTTCTCCTGCGTTTAGTCTCACACTACCCGCCAAAACATTGGCGAGTGTGCGTAAATGCATTTTCCACCCCCCTCGAAAAAAAAGGTAGCCCTTCCAATACCGAAAAAGCAACGGGCGAAGTCAGTCTTCTTGAGCCACGCCTGTAGTTTGCTTTACTGTTCCCACAATCCCTATACCGTTGTCGAAGCATACCATGCTCTCCGTTAGGATGGCCCCTAAAATTTTTAACAGCTGATTCGGGACTCCTTCCAAGGCTAACTTCTCGATAATTATGTTTCTCGGCGCAATGTCAAAGGCAGCTTTAAGATCTATTAAAACCACATTTTCCCAAATCTCTACTAGCAATTGGCGCAGAGCCGATTGCGCCGCGAGCGCAGAACACGGGTTTTTTAAACCCGTGTTTCTTCTGGTACTTGCGTTTTTCTGGTTTCTAGAAAGTGCTTAAGTCGGTCTGATAGTATCCCCGAGAATATCTTATAGGGGCAACTCGTTAAGTGTTATTCACCTCCAAGCTTCCGGCTTTGTTTCTATGTCCTTCCCTTTAGGTATAACAATAAGGGTATTTTCCTTCTACCTGAAGTAATTTAATTTTTCCAACAAAAAGGGTGCGTGGCTTAAGATTCTTCTTTCTATCATTGACGCTAACTTTTATCTCTGTGCGACTCGCTAGTCTGTTGCTTTTTCGTACCAGGATGACTTTATAAATCGCGAGTGGCCCGTCTGGCTGTCCCCCGTTTACCGCAATACGGAGATCGATCATGAACCCTATTTCGCGGTCCCAAGATCGACCGGGACGAAAGCGTTCTCATAGCTTTTTAGACCGTAAGTCCTACTTGTCAGCTTTGTTGCGGCCTCCCAGTTGTTTAGTGGATTTTGCATAGCCTGCAGTTCGCCTAGCATTCGATTCATCAGCGCGTCCATTGGCTCCGTTTGAATTTGCCCCCTCCACAGCATCAGCTGGTTCACCAGCGCTGAGTTTCCACTGGAGTCACTGTTGTCGGTTTTTTTCTGGGAGGTTTCGATAACGCATGATGCACATGCGGGCCTAACAGCCTGCGTGACTAGTGTGTAGACTCGCAAACCCACTAAACCCGGATTCCTCCCCACCCCCCTGGCTCGGCATTCGTTTGGCATCGAAGCCGTGGGAGAGGCGTCTCTCTGCCGTTCTCCTTTAATCAGTTCCATCCCTCACTATCATCCCACATGTCTACCTGCGGTTGGTTAGGGGATGCCATTTTGTAGTCCGTTCTGTGAGGGTGCGTCGAGACCATGATGGTTTGTCGGTACGCACTTATAAACACATCACAGAGTTCTGTCTACTCTTATTTGTGGCTTAATATTACTAGAAGGAGTCTACTACACTTAAAATGGATCCTCAATGCACAGGCGGTGCACTTCACAGTTGGGACAATTAAGCGCTTCTTGCGTTTGTCGTTGTTGTTTGCCGCTGAGTTCCATCTTTTCTTTTCTTAGTCTTGTGTCCTCTTTCTCAATGCACGGGTCATGTTGGACGCTCCTTGTGACGGTAACATTTAGGCTATTTTCAGGAGCTTGCCAAACACGTCCTCTGTTTACATTCGAACAGCTGACTATATCCTCACAAAAAGTAACTTTTCCCGTTTTAATGGTTATTAATGAGATGCAATAAAGCAAGGAGAAGTTATGCTTAAATGAAATACTTGGTTTGTAATTTATTCGTTAGAGTAAATCTACTCAGTGGTTTAACGTTATTTGGCGGCGTAAGTGTAACATCTGATAGATCTCATAGTGTTTTTTTTAAACTATTATTATTATGCATCGAATGTGATTGCTGTAAATTCGTAGCATTGAGTCAAACAAAGCGTTATGTTTAAATTTTTCCACAAACAAATACATATATATATATATATATATGTATATTTATATTTGATTGGTTGATATATTATTCGCTTTGAATATATACCTAAATACACATGTACTTTTTATATCGGTAAACGTTTACAACTTAGCCGTTACAACTTAGCGTTAGCCCTCCCTCAGTACAAACCTCATTGAGTAATAAAGAACTTTTTTATATTATTATTATTACTTTTATTATGATTTTTATTATTGGTTGATATATTATTCGCTTTGCACGTATACCTAAATACACATGTACCTTTTATCTCGGTAAACGTTTACAACTTAGCCGTTACAACTTAGCGTTAGCCGTCTTTAAGTACAACCTCATTGAGTAATAAGACCTTATTATTATTATTATTATTATTATTATTATTATTATTATTATTATTATTATATTATTTTTATTTAGTTCGGTTCCCACAACTCTTTGGGAAGTTTTTTTTTTTACTGTTTGAGTTTGAATATCGCAATATTCAAACTGCGATAACACTCGCCGCCAACATAAAGTGAAAAAGTTATTCGTGAATCACATGAAGTTCTCGGCGCCCAGATGCCACAGTTTCGTTTACTCGCACTTTCATTTAGTTATTAATGGGCTTTGTCGAAAAAATCATTTTCGTATAAAAATCGTGATGCATCATTTCGGAAGCTCAACTGGCGAGGTTTAGCCGCTCCTGGTGGTCCGTAGGCGTGAGCATTTGCGCCAGCTGCATTCTCTGTGGATACAATATTAGATTCGACTTCAAATACACCGGGTTGAGGCGCGCCAAGAACCCAGTTGTTTCGCACGTTGCCGAATTGATGTTTCCCAACATTGTTCCAAACTGTCGGGCTCAGCGGATTTTTTTTTAAATCTGTTTTAGCAGAACGAGCGCTCCGTGGTTTCCTATAGCTTGGCACGCCACGTGTTAAACCTCTCCTGTGAAACGTTTGCACATATTCAAGAATAGCGTTTCTCGCAAGTCTCGTCTGTCATGTCGGCTGTAAATTGCACGAACATTTCGGCGCCAATTATCCAACTAATCTTCGGTCACAGGTCCAGGATCTTGGCCAGATAGCAATTATATATATTTTTTTGCCGCGTCGAACAGTAATCTGTAACAGATACAAAAAGTTAACGTGTTAGGCGTTGCATAACATACCACATTGAGAATGTCTAAAATGTAAATCAGCTCAAGAGTTCATTACAGTGTAGAAACATAAAACATATTGATAGAACTGCTTGTGTATTACTATGTGCATAAGGATATTAAAAACAACACCAAACAAATGTAAGCGTCAAATAGGAACACAATTCGTAGCAGGCCTGGGGCAGCACACGGCAAGATGGTTAAGACCAGTAAGTAATTGTGCTTGACTACACAACAAGAGAATGGTGCCCTTAACGTTGTCGCACAGATAACGAAATAACAAAACCAATGTTTTACATTGCGCGTATCAGCGCGTTTTAAAACCTATAGTACCATATTAGCAGTATTATCGATGGTAAAACTAATACGTGCATGAAACCAAACCACAAGTATTTATGCTCTAGCATACTAGATAAGTGTAACCGATTAAACGCTGATCGCAATAGGATTTTGTAATTTCACCATAAGTACTAAACATAATTTAGTTATGACATTACATAGCTTTTTGACAATTCGTACGTGCTTAAGTTTTTAGATATCTATATTCAGTTTGTTTAAAAATATTTAAATGTTAACTCAAATGTACCGTATGGGGGCGTTCGTTTCGGTTTAATGTTCTC